>VYXF01002674.1:105737-130072 GCA_013397295.1 Polioptila caerulea | reverse complement strand
ACAACGTAGTAAGTTTAAATGGGTTGAATGGGTTGTGTCCTTATTAACTTCTTCCCTTTTGCCTTCCAGGAAGGTCTCATTTGAGATTGAAATCATGCGGTCCTTGCAGTCATGACACTGCATACAAAGCAGCTGCTCTTTTACTTCAGACAGAGGAAAATGCTTTAATAGCTGCCTCTCTGAATGACAGCACCTACCTGCCTTGCTAAACATGCCCTTAGTCTTATGAGAAAAGCCACAAGAAGGCAGGAGGCTACTTACTACTGTTCCATAGAGTCCAGGCGGGAGAATCAGAGGCGGAAATTCACTGTGCCTCCGATGAGAAGATTTAGGTCCCTGCAGCATTCAGACAGTTGGTCCCATTACGGCCATCGGGCGGCTGAGTTAAAGGGTGGCCGTGCACAAACATAAACAGCTTGTCAGCACAAGCCAAAGAGGCGGGTCTGCCCTGCCAGCCACAATGCGAGCCAATGATTAGCTCCTTCTTCGCGTTCTGGGTGTTCAAGATATTGCGTTTCATTCTTAAGCAGGGGAACAAGAGGGACTGATTGGGAAGGACTAAGGCTTGACAGTTTACTGCTAGCATTAAAATACTTAAGGTGGAAGGAAAAACAAAAATCAATAGATCACTTCAGGAAAAGCACATATTTGCTCTGCATTCACACAAACACTTTCAAGAAGCCTGCAGACATCTCCAACGCACTGTTTCTTTTAGGTCAATCAAATATACAAGCAAACAAAAGACCTCTAAATTAAATTTAGTTCATATTCACTGTATAGAAGTTTCACTTGCAAAGTCTCTAATTTTAATTCTCTCCATCCTTTTTCTTATTCTCATCCTTCCGAACACGCTTTATCTGTTTTATTTGCTGACAGTGGCATTTCTCACTTCTCTGTCACAAAAGTCTTACCCTGACCTTCTTGACCTGACCCCCCAACCTTTATTGATCCTCCTATGATTGCTTCTCTTCGCCTCCATCTTAACTGCTTGTTCTTTGGGTCCTGATCTCCTGGAAAGAGCAGAGTCACAACAGAGGCACCTTAGAGTAAGATTCTGCAAGACAACCAAGTTGATCTAGCAAGTTATTGCTGTCAAAAATGGAGGTGTTAAATCTCCCTTCTCTTCAGCACCACACTGCATCCTCCTTGTTTGTCTCCCCATCATTCAAGGAAAGGTTATGTAGCACAGAAACAAATGCTTCTCAGTCAGTTTACTGATCTTAGCACAGAGACAAAAGAGGTATTGCATAGTGTTAATACTCCTGAAATATAAGCTCCTTCTGATCTTACCTCAATCATCTATGTTCCCACCTGTCTGCCCAAGTTCCTCTCTCCTTTGTTGTTTGAATTGAATTGTTCCTAGTTAATTGAATACCCTGCTTACAGCTGCTGATCCCATTTCATCCCAGCTCTGTCCTACTTTCTTATGCCTCTAGTTTGGCTGTGAGGCCTGTCTGCCACCAAAATCTGTCTCATCAAGTGTTTTATAATAACGCCCTGCATAAACATCATGCTTTGTGTTTCAAGCCTTAGGCTCTCTGAGCCCTGTTTTGCTTTGGAAATAACTAAAATCCTCCTTAAAAACCATGCCATCTTCTCGGCTTTCACTGTTTTTTCTCTGACCTTTCTGATTAATTCTTCTCTCAGCATCTACTCCTCCCTCTTTCACACTCCCAAAGGCACCCTACTTCTTATATTCTATCCAGCTTTTTTGTTTGTGCAGGCTCTTGTATCACTTTATGTCAGTGATTTACAAGCATCCATTTGTATTTTTGAGCTTTCTAATTTTCTCCAGTCCTGTATTTCACCCTGTTTTAGGCATATTGTATTAAATGCCCTGACAGGTCCTAATTTTAAGATCCTTTGCTGGGGTCAAATTAAAGCAGTCCAATCACACTACATTCCGTGTAGTCTTGGCACAAGTCGTTTCTCTCCCCCTCTGCTTTGATAAAGGAGCTGAACTCCCCGCAGAAGCAGATGCTGGAGTTCGCACCTCGTTCAGATGGGCGGGCCTATCGCAGCTCTCCGGTTTCTGCTGACAGGCTGCACGAGAGTCCTGGCACAAAGCGCTGCATCGCAATGTGCTCGGGTCGCGTTTGCAAGTTTTTCCTCACAGTGACACCTACTAGGCACGTTCTTCGATGACATCTCAGATTCTGATGCAATTGCACGGCTCCATCAGCTGCCACTCAGGCACATAACATGCACTGCCTCTACTTTTGCCCAGATTTCTTACTCAGTCTGTGCTATCCACACCAACGCCATTATTTTACCAGAGCTCTCTTCTAATATTTTTAACATATAAATCTCTGCCCAGGTCCACCGTGTGATCACAGTATATGATTACTTTAATTATTTTGACTATTGAGCCTGGAACTTATTCCCAATGCACCTGCATTGTTTTCCACAAAAGAATTCAGCAGCTGAGGTAATCTTTTGTTCCATACCACAGCCACGTCGCCTGCACCTCTATGAAAGCCATGCTTTCATGTCCTGAGCTTCGAGGCCTTTTCAGAGTTCCTCCTTTCTTACTGATCCACTCCCACAGCTCTCTTCATCACAAGGCCTGACTTTTCTTCTTTCTCTCTTCCTTACAAAGCTCTCTTTTCTTACCTTGTCTTCTATGCAGAGAATGCCCTGCTTCATCAAATCAAATTACCAGTTTTTCTTTCTTTTCTACAATCTACATGTCACAAAATATAGAAATAAAGTATCAGAGTGAGAGAAGGAGAAACAATGAGTAGGTGAAAAGTCACTCCAGAAAGAGATGTTTGATCAGTGTATATAAAATATGTACGCTACAAATCAACTATATGTATTCTACCATCAACTATATATTGCATATTATGCTCCTTATGCTGTTAGATTTTTTTATGGAGCAGGATAGGCAATGAAAAGCCCTTGATGGATATGGATCAAGTGCCCAAACACTGTACAAGAGATTGTGAAAAGACTGCTATGAAAAGACTGTTTGTAGATGCACAAGAGAAAGCAAGCTAGCTATTGCATCTCTGATTCCCATGGAAATTTATTTAAGATGCTAATTCAGTGTAGCCACAAATAAAGAAACAAAAGGGAGAGCAAGAATGAGCTGATTTAGTGGACTTTGTTGAAAAGGCACACTTTAGTCAAAGTCACCCAGGGTACAATTCCTGTGACTCCAATCATAGCATTATACCAAGGATGAAACTGCCTCTTTGTCCTTAAGCCTTGTATGACGCAGGAAAATTGTTACCAGCACTGCCAACAATACCAACCCAGGCACCAGCTAAGTGCAATGGCCAAGATGATTTAATAACATACTTTTATCAAAAAGGTTGTCATCCTTCCCTCTCTTTACCGCCACTTTCAGCTGCACAGGCCTGCTCCTCTCTCACATATGTTGCAGGAACAGTGAAAGCTCACAGACCAAATTTGTCTTGCTGGATATGTCTTTCAGACAGGTTAATGATCTGACTCAATATCCCTGCCATGTTAAACACCCGAAATGCCAGTGGAGGGAAACAGTAAACACATGTGGCTGAAGATAGAGAGGGGAAAAGGTGGAGACCAGATTCACCACCTTTTTTTAAAATGCAACATATGGCTGTCATCCCCAAGAAGCTACCATCTGTTCCAGGGTGGAACTTAAAACCATGACCCCCAAACCCCAAACGTCATTCTTAAATACAAGATCCCAAAAGCTGGTGAGTCCCTTCCAGCTCAGCAATTCTGTGATATGATTCAGCAGAACTTTGCCCACTCCTGTGGCTACAGGCTCCATGGGTGACATTTTGACTCTGTCCCTTTTATATTACCATCCGTGCATCTGGCTTCCACTATTTATTGTTTACTTTCCAAAACTGTTTTTTTTTACCATTTTGTGGCCTCAGCCCACCCTCACTCTGCCCTTTCGTCTCAAAAAAAGCTCAGCTGGATGCTATTTTGGCTGTTCTTTGTATCTCCCTTTGGGGCCACCAAGGAAGCTCAGGCCCCTTGAGCCTCAGGCTGACCAGTTTGTATCTAGACAGCTGCTGGGAGGAGACTGCCCTGATCCTCTGGCAGAAGCCACAGATGCTGCAGAATGGAGTGGAGTGAGATTTTTGTCCTGTTTTACTGGCCTGTTTTCAGTTACAAAGGGAGTTACAAGTTATTCCCAGAAAATACACAAGCTCAAGCAATGGAGGACTTCAGATAGTGACAAAAGAAGTGAAACTGTGTAGCTGAAATGTGTCATTTTCCTGTTAAAAAGGAAAACAAATGGCAGAAATGGGAAGAGATCCTGTGCAGATGCAACACACTAACATATGAGACTGTAGTCAGTGGGAACTTGGGCTTAGTTCCAGCTCAGACCATGTGCATTTTGAACTTTGAGCTCTTGGACCACTTCCTAATTAGAGAGCAAGTGACACACTGTGCAACTATTTAACCCTTTGGTGGTGCCTCCTGAGGTGTAGCAAATGCCAGAAGAGACTCTGGGGATGTGTCTAACCCCTGGGGGCCACATAGACTATAGGACCTTTTGCTATGCTGCGAGTGGCTTAAGTGAACCAACTGCTGTCAGAATCTCTTTTCATGGCTCCCAACACAGAAGGGTCAGGCTTACAATGACTTCTTCCTGTGCTGCTGAACGACTGCTGGAACCTCCCCCATCTTTCCATCCAGAATCTGCCTGTCTTCAAGTCAGAATAGTTCCTTGAACCTCATTAGTAATGCTACACGAAGGATCAGATCAAACAGAGATACCCACTGAAACTTAATAGTGTAAGTAACACCAGAACACTGAACCAAGAGAACTGCTTCTCTGCTTCACAGGAGTGGAAAAGCAGCAGAGTATTATCAAATTGTAACTGTAACTAAAAATCCAATTATAGCATTAGGAGCTGTGTGGAAAGAAACAAGGGTGATACTGCTGAGGTACATCAACAGCTGTATCACTGGTGTTCTAGTTAGATCTAGTTAAATTTCGTTTTTTACATCCCTTTGTAAAGTGGTAATATTATGTCTTACCTATTTCACAGAAGTTCTGTGTGGATACATGTGCAGTTCTTTGGAGCTCTCACTGAAGACATTTCAGACTTACAAAGTGTTTTTATTTTCACTATTGACTTAAGAAGTATATCCTTTGAAAGCAAATAAACAGGATAACTACTTTAGCAAGACAATTTTAAAAAAAAAATTCCTACTACCTTAAAGGTCACTCATTCCAAACGCAACACAAATACACTAATGAAAGGAGATGCACCTTCAAAAATGCATGCACTGTGGGTAAAGATTAACTTTGGCACTGTAGAGCACAGTAAATCAACAAATTTAAAGTCCATCTAAGCAAGTTTTCTCCCTAGCTTTTTTGTGTCTCATTTCCTGGTGAGAGATGCTTCACAGGCCTGAATTGCCACAGAGTTCAGAGGAGGCCTTTTGAGTACTTTTTGCACATGCCCTTCATTCCCCATTCAGTTGTGCTCTACCTTATTTGCAGACAATGGCCTCAGCTCTCATCTCATCAGGAATTTGGTAGTCAGCGTTTTTGAGCCTTAAGGTTTTTCTAGATGGAACTGTGACAGCAAGGTAGCAAGAAGTATCAAAGCTACCTCTGAAATATCTGTCTAATGTATGTGGTGTTAAAGCAGGAAAAAAGTCAAGAAGCAAAGCAAATTAGCCTGTTTTGGGCACCATGCTGCCTACCTGGTTTCTATATCCAAGATGGCTGTAAGCTACCTTAAGCCTCGCTATACTACACTACAGGCATTTCTCTGTGAATTAATCTAGACAAAACATTTAAATTCCACTGTTGTTATGGGGTGATTCATGCACTTCTAGAAGGGTTTTGCAAACAGTGCTGAAACACCTCTTATCTCTGATTAGGTTTAGAGCAAAAATAAAAAATATTTCAGAAGGACAAATGTTTTGGATTTGGAGCAGACCTACATTCAGAGTGTCAGGTATGCTGACAAAGAGAGCCAAAAAAGAGCTACAGACCCAGCAGCACACACATCCGCCTTAATTTCAAATTACAAATTGACTTGTCTCCATGGAATGCTTTCCTATATAACAGTATACACTTTTCCAGTGATATCTTCGGAACTGACAAATTCCTTATTAGGTATGGCCTTTGCAACATGGGCTTTGTCACAAAGAAAAAGATATTGCCTCTCCAGTTTCTTGCACTTCTCTGTGGGCTATGTTCCTGCTCACACAGAAGAACTCAAGGGAAATACCCGAAAGAACTCTTTTGTGAAGACCTTGCTGTTATACAACAAACAGACAGCATTAATTAGAAGACTGCCTTCAAGATAGCTGTGGTTCTTGCTCCCATAAGAAACCCTATGTGAACGCAGCCGTAAATATTCCACTTGTTTCCTTGGCACAGAACCAAATTCCTGCATCAACTAGAGCAAAGGATGCTCAGAGACCAAGAGGGATTTGCCCATCACAGGAAAAATGGTCAGATTAGCGATGCAGTGACCTTGGTTCAAAGAAAGCACTTTAATACATGCCTTTCTGTCAAGCATATGAGAACTCCTGCTGATTTCACTGTCACATCAATGAGGTCAGCCATAGATTTATCCAGGAACTAAAAGGAATTAACTCCCTTCACACATACACACCCCCTGAATAATGGCACAGAGTGGTCTGTGCCCAATGGTGCAGATGTGACTTGTCCCTCCCTTCTCTCAGCGTGGATCAGGAGTTTACCTCTCCTTGAATGAGACTACTTATGCATTTTATGCCTTCTTGCTGAATAGGAGTGAGCAGGATGCAAAAAACCCCACAATACCAAACTTACTTCTACATCCTCTTTTTACCCAGCAAGCCTAGACAAAGTGTGCCAATTAGCAAGCACACGGGAACACCTAAATAATTTAACTGCTTGAAAATGCAGAGGCACAACAAAGGTCAGAATCATTCACTTGGACAAAGAAATCCAAAGAGATGATGGTGTGTCCTGTATAAGCCTGCAAGCAAACACAAGTCCAAGTTTTCTGTGTCCTCGTATAACAGGCTAGTAAGAGGAATTTTAATGAATTCCAGGTGCTCTTAAAACAAGTTCCTCATGACTATCTATCCCCCCCAAAAAACCAAGGACATACTACTTCTTTAAGCAAAGCTCTGCTATAAAGGTATTCTGAGCAGCAGGAGAGGAAAAGAAGACCTTAACATTAAAGATACTACTCAGCCATGCAGGAGAACTCAATTAAAATATAAAAGTCCCCTTGATCCAAGTAGCAAAAAGGTTAAACCTGCCATGTAATCAGAACCAAACCACACCCATGTCTGGATTTAATAATGCTGCACCATTTTACAGCAGCCTAAGAGAACGGAACTGGGGGTCAAAATAATCCTAGAACAATTCTTCAGTCAATCACACATATAAGAACCTGGGTAAGAATGGATAACAGACAACATCAGCAGACATAGCGCACAAAGGTTCTAATTAAAGGCAAGAACAACAACAAAGAAGTCCGTAGAAAAATGGCTCACTTCAGAGTGATAGCACCTACCACAAAATTTCTGTATAGTCTACAAAATTCAAGCAAACCTACAAAACTAATGCATACTGAAAAGATGGAGTTCTGGTCAATATCTGCTCACTGATTGGAAAATAAATGGAATTCATGGAATGTGAAAACTCTTCAGAAACACATATTTTCTTATGAGTTCTACAAAATATTTAAAACAAAAATTTCCGTAAGAAAGAATTTATATGAGATTGTATGTTTATATAACAACTGTAAATTACAGGGAGAAATCTATATAAGAACACACTTGTAATTAACATGAAAGTATAAAGGACATATCATTTAGTTATTTATTTAATGTGAGTATAAAATCAACTAAAATATAATTTTTTTTTAAATTGAAAACAAAAAATTCTAGATACATTTCTTGCAAATGTTAACTGGGGAGAAGAAACTTAAAGTCTTTTGAAATATTACCTAGCCAGCAAAGAAGCTTGGAGATACTGTATGTTCTAGCTCAAGTAAATAAATTAAAATGTATATGCAAAAGCAATGCCAATGCTACCCAAACTAGTAAGGGTTTCCTGAAGATAGCATGAAATAAAATTATAATCACTATAACCTGCATCCAGCATCCCTATGGTATTTTTATAGTAATATGAAATCAGTTCCATGTCAGTGTGGGGTTTTTTACTATTTAACGGAGCTTTTTATGAAAAAAAGGCAGCACTTCTTCCAGCATTCTTATTCCTTGAGCAAGGATTCCCTGATTCTGTTAAAACAGCCGGAGCTGCCCAACAGCAACACAATGCTCCACCAGGGCCCTTGTGTTGACTCAGGCTACAACACAGATTAGATTAGAGCTCACACACTGGGATTCTATTTTGCCTGCAAGGACCAAAATCTGTGTGAGGTAATACTGCGTAGTACCCAGGGTCCGGATGAACAGCAGGCCTTGAAACTTTGTGTGCATTCACTTGTGCTTTTCTGTGTGCTTGTCAAGGTCAGCAATGCGGCACATTTAAAGGAGGCTGCTTGCATTGAAAGGATTGTTGTTGGCTCCTGGTTGCTTTCTGACTCAAGCTCAGGCTGAGAGAGATGTCACAGAAGGAGGCAATGATTATTGCAATGGAATTGCTATAATTCAGCAATTGCTCAGATTCATGCAGTTATTTTAAAGCTATATTTCTTGGTCATTTTAAGGTCAGGTGAATGACAGCAAAAACTACAAGTCAGCCAGAAAGGAAGCTTATCTTGAATTCATCCCACTGGCTTCCATAGGTATGACGATACCTAAAACCAAACACCTGCGAACCCCTTGATATTCCAGAAGATTCAAGAACATTGGTGTCCACAATACAGAATAACAGGTCACATGTATTCTGAAAAGCAAATATTCTGCAGAGTCAAAAATCTGTTTAACTTGTGAATGAGGGAAAAAGTTAAACTTTCTCAATAGCATTTCAAAAAATAAAACTGAAGATGGTCCCGTCTTTTTTCCCCTTCATTTCCTTCCTCATCCATAGTAATTTCAGACTCTACAGCAAGTTCCAATATCACTCTTTAGAAGGGGAAGATCTCACAGAGATATTTAATACCATCCTCAACAGAATAAATTACCATTTGGGGTGTTTTTCTAATAAATCTTGTTACAGCGATTCTTAGGAACCTCATTGCTATACAGAGGTACTGAATGCCATGATGTTTGCTCAAAGCAGAATTTTGCTGACAATTGTGCATTTTAATACTATAATCTATAAGCATGGTAATTTTATATTTCTCTATTAAGTGACCCTATTTCAGCTGTTAAGAGATTGACAGCCTTTACTGGCTAGTGTAAAATTTTTCATGCTAGATGTTTGTCTTATTAAAAAAAATGAGCCAAAATAATTGAGTTATTTCTGAGAACAAGTTTAAGAAAAATCAGATTGCTTTGCATGACAAAAACTCAGGTGTCTTCACTTGAGAACTATGAAAATATTCAGCTTTTCATAGGAGCCTAGATACTAAACAATAGGGAGAGGTTTTAATCCAGACAACGACTTTTTTAACATCTCATGATATGTGNATGAGCCAAAATAATTGAGTTATTTCTGAGAACAAGTTTAAGAAAAATTAGATTGCTTTGTATAAAAATTCAGGTGTCTTCACTTGAGAACTATGAAAATATTCAGCTTTTCAGTAGGAGCCTAGATACTAAACAATAAGGAGAGGTTTTAATCCAGACAATGACTTAACATCTCATGATATGTACATTAACCTCACTGTGACCCAATGCATAGTCACTTGGGAGATGAATTTTTTGGTGATTCAGGCAGCCTGCTTTCTGTCCTTTCCTAGTGTTTGTGCAGCATCCCTTAAATATAAACCTCGCAACAGAGAAAGATATTAAACCACACATCCAATTCAGTTCAATGAAAGATGATAGATTAAATTCACAAGGCACTGAAGGAACTCTGGTATGGGGAGAAGTATTCCCATGGACAGCTCTCTCAAAAGAGAGAGCTTTTGAAAAATACTGTCTTACAAAAACTCCCCAGTATGAACTACTGCTGGGTTTATTGCATACTGTACTATTTCCTCACTGCTTTTTCCTAATTACAACTATGTTAGCCAGCTCAAGACCTCACTGTGGGCAAGAAGTGTGCTTTGCAGGTGAACAATAGTGGAAGGTCTTGGTCTGGATAGAGCCAGTGGAATCTATTCAGTGAATGATGTCAAGTGAACAGAACAAAAAGATTGTCCTGCCACTGTATTCCTCCAAGCTGGCTCTTAGTGGGATCATACTTTGGCTATAGCAAATGAAATGGCCAACAATTGTTAGCAGCAACAATTAAGCCATTCATTGTGCCCTTTGGAGAATGATGGATGGAGTTTCTTGTACCATCCTCACCCCAGCTGCACTCTTTGTCAATTCCTCCTTCGTGGAAGTTGTGCGATTTGAGCATCTGTTCTGAATCAGTAGATAAACAAAGTGCTATGGACTGTGGTATGCACACATACCCACGGACAAATAGTCCTATGAGGGGACAGCAACCCACTGACCCAGAGAATTGCACTGCCAGTGTGATAGACAACCCAATACCTAATTTTAATCCTCATACCTGATGAAAGCAAGCAGCTGAAAGGATCTCTTTATAAAGGTGCTCTATTTACACCTTTATTTAGAGAGTTCACCAGAAACACAGATGACATAGTGATGTTGTACCACTTGTTGTTCTGACAACACTTAAACTTTCCACAGTGACAAACAGAGGGAAAGAATATTTACAGAAAAATGCTTTCCAGATGATACAGATGACAGTGTGGGGTCTTTACTGCTCAAGGATCTAAGTTATTTTTTCCCAGCTCCATAAATCATAACATCAGCTCTGGTTTCTCCTAGGGCTTGCTGGCTGAGGATGAAGGAACATCAAAAAGAGCTTTTTTCTTTCTTTTCCCCATAGCACTTGCACTCAGATGTGTCTATCTGCCCTCATATCTTCAAGAATAAAACAAAGAAAAACCTTTCAGAAATAATTTTAAGGACAGAATCATTTTTAAAAAGCATTACTGTAAGCCAATGGGGAGGCCTTTTGTTGCCCCAAAAGGACAAACTCATGCTTCCCAAGAAACAGAAGTGTTTTACATGGTGGTCCTCCCCTGCCTATACTCTCTCATGCTAAACAAGCTATAAACTTTTATGGAAAAGAAAGGATTAACTTCAATTATTATTTCAGTGCATGAACAATCAAGGTCAGAATCAAAGCAAATCATCACATGTCTCCTGATAACTACAGTGAAAATAATGACTTATTTTCTCATCAATAATTATTGATTCTGGAAAACCTCTGATGTCATAGCATGTTATTCATTATAAGCATTGTACAGTAGCATCTATGTTACAAGCTTCACTATGTTAACTCTCAACATCTTCCTAAAAACAAAAGCAAAGCTGAACAAATTCTTCATTTCTCATTTTAAAGCATACACTATTAATTTTATAAAGAAAAAGAGTACTTTGGCCATTGCACCTATTAAGGTCACTGATGGTTGGAAGCCCATTTGGGGTAAAATTTTGCCATGGGAACATGCAGTATCAGTTACATTCACTTTCAGGATGGCTATGTCTTGTCCCAAGGTTACTAAGTATATTGGCCTGGGAACTGCAAACATATTAAAATAATTTGAGTATTAGTTATCTAATCCTTTAATCAATTTTCAGTCTCATTCTTTACTTTACATAGCAATTACTACCGACTAATTTAAAATCTGAGGGCCACACATACTGTTACAAAGCTATGGCAACCTATGGATTTCAGGTACGTAAGTAGGGCAACACTCAGAATGCCAAGGGAGTTGAAGTCAATCTCCTCTTTCAAAAACCTAGCCATGACATCCAGCAGGATCTATTCCTCTGCATTCTGCCAAACCACTTGTTTCAGTGAACCGATTTCTGAATAAGAATGGAAGCTGGTTACAAGGTATTCAACACAGATAGCTCAATATCAGTCTGCAAACTCTCTAATTTCTTTAAAAGGGCCCTTGTGTGAGTGAATTCCCACTGAATTGAAGACTGGGGGAGAAACAGAATGGAAAAGGTATTTAACTTTTTTGATTTTTCCTCCAGATAGGTAAAGGAGACTCAAAAGTCCTGAAGCCTTTAAATAAAGACAATCCATGTTTCTAAAAGACAAACAACCTTTATCGATTTGGTTATTTCTGATTTACTGTCTTTAAAATTAGGTCATTACTTTCAGGAATGCTTTGAAATAAATGAATGATGGGACAGGATTTCAGAATGTTCTTATCAGCAATCCATACTATTCCTGGGGATAAACTCTTTTGTCTTTGACCTTCTAGCTTATCCCTTTGGGAATCACATTATTGTCATAAGAAAAGAGGCACCCATCTTAATATTCCTGACCTAATGAGTTCTGCAAAATCCTTTCAAAGCACTGGCTAACCAGACTGATGTACTTCTGTTTCATCCATCCAGATCAAGCTGGATTTATGATTAATTGCATGCTTGTAAATAATCTTTCAGACTTGTATTCATCATTCCCTGTATGAAAAAAAAAGTTAGTTGAGTACCACAGCACTTCATGTTTATTAGCTTGCATTGTGTAGATCCTTTCAACTGCTTTATGGAAGGGACAACAGTGACACTGTCAGAATAAATTTAAATTTCGTTTTTAATAAGTCACTAAAGTGATACAAGTTGCGGTGTCAATGCAAAAACAGGTATCACAAATTATAGTTCCAAAGTGGAATTTAAAATCCTAGGAAAGTCCAAGAACAGTATCTTTTCAACTGCGATTTGGCCCCCTGGGATCCTTCAGATTTTTTATTCCTGCATGTACAATTAGGTTTATTCCCTCAAAATAAAAATGGCTCTTAGAAATCATAGTCATTCCAGAAAGAATAAATATGCCTTTTGGCTCAGACATGTTGGTTACATTGCTCAGTTAAGTTATAGCTTGCATTCACAGGCTACAGCCTTGCTTTGTGAAAGATGATCTGATGAGTGTACAAACTGAACACATGAAACACCTTCAGCATGGAATAGTGTGTTATAATGGGGCTTTGTGAACTAGAGAGTTGTCCTGACTGATATCAGATGGCAGTTTAGTCCTAGTTTATGAGTATAAAAACTACTGTGTACTTACACGATATCATTCAAACAAAAGGCAGCAGGAAAGGTGATGACAACAGATGTGTGACTGCCCCTGAAATCTACTTGTAAAATGGATAAGGAGCAGAGTGATGGGAAAAATTTGTCTTACAGAAAATGCAGATGAAGATTCTTATCTGTGACTCTCATCTCACTCGTATTGTGATCCTCACTGTCCACCCCAAATCACACTACATCGTTCATGAGTCAATTAGTGAGGGATGGTCATGTGTCATGCTGCTGCTATTTCATGTCAATAATCAACATTGAAATTTGGAGTCTGTAAATAATCAGAAGTAAACATACTTCATTAAATCTAATAATGAATATTGTTACCTTGGTAATTAAGTTTATCATGAATCTTGGTAATTGGCAATAGTGTCTTAACAATTTTAAGGGAAATCTTTGTTGGTGGTCCAGAAATATTGAGTAATTATAGTCATGTTTTGGTCAGTTGAGGTAATGCCAATTAATATACTTCATTATCTTAATACCTAAACACTAACAGCCTTAGGGAGATACTTCAAGTGAACCAGTAGGACAGCTTTAAAATAAGGTCATAAGTAAGTGTATATCATTCTCTAATTTTAATTACATGCAATTCAAGGCCATGTCAAAGCAAAGTCTGGTATCCTGAAGACCAATTCAGATAGCACAGTACTGACATCTGTGTTCTGAATTCAGATAAAGAGCCAAACAAGAAAGATAGTGAGTGCAAAGAAGGTTTTGATTTATTTGTAATAGAGCTTGTAAGCAGTCTGAGGACAAGGACTACCTTCTGTTTCTGTACAATACCTAGCTCAGTAAGAAAAAGGCTTTCCTAGATGCTACAGAAATAGCAGAGTAATAATATAAATGCAAAATAAAATGATAATGCCATTAGTGCAAGTCAGAATTTCATATGAGGTATACTGATGGATGGTTAATGAACTGCACTGAATTAATCTGACACTGCACAGTTCTTAGGAAATAATCAAGTCCTGTATAATTTGATTTAAAAGAAATTACCGCTGCTGCAGTTATTTTTCTCAGATTTTTTCTTCAAGTAAGGCTCAGAGAAAACAGCAGCATTCCTATCTATTTTTTTTTCTTTAACATAATCAGATGATTAAATAGATTGGGCCAACATGTGGTTTGTCATTTGAAAATCAAAATCCAAAACTCAGCCTAGATATCTGAGCTAAGTTACATTAATTGACGCCTCAGTTACCTTTTTATTCCTCAACTGGATAAGCATAATGTTGTTCTTCCAAACAGATTTTTACATCATAGTAATTCTCAAATAACAGAAATGTTTGTGTGAAAGCAGAAAAAAATTTGAAGAAAAGGGAAAGGAGAAAAGAAAGGGAAGGAGAAGGTATTAATCACTCTAAGATGTTTTTGAGAATTTGTCCTTACCTAATTCATTTGCCTCAGAATTCTTCTTGTAGGGAATTAGGAGAAAGGAGGAGTGATCATGGAATACTAACTGGAAAGAAAAGACCATACATAGCCTTTCCTATAACTACATTAGAGAGAAGGTGATCACAGGATGCAGTGTTCCCAGTTCTAAAGAGCAGAGGGGGAAGGAAACACTCTATGAGTAGAAGGGAAGAACACTAAAACAAAATTAGAAAAAGCTGCTTGCTTGTAGTAAGAGAAAAACTTGGATTGACACAGAACTCTTACCTTGAAAGGGAAGGAAAAAAGGAAAGGAATACTGGAAAAAAAAAATTGTTTTCCTTGTCAGCTTCTTGCTAAGGCATCTTGGTAAGTAACAACAGATTTGGCACTATTAAATCTAAATATTTAATGCTTTGCAGGAGTTATCAATGTTGGCAGCTCACCCTGTGCTTTGCAAGGAGAATATTGAAAATTCTCTTGAAATGTGGCCAGTTGCAAACCGGCTGGACCAGACTGGTCTGATGCAGTTACTGGTATACCCCTTCCTACTCTCCAAGAGAGGTCAACCACAAGGTGAACAGGTTTGTTCCCTGATCAGCCATGCACACTGCCTGGCTTTCCTACAGGCCAAGGTAAAGCATCAGGCAGTTTCACACCTCCCAGAAATATTTATGCAGCAGGGCTGAAGCCAACGAGGCAGCCTATCAGTATCACTGATCTGTTACCAGGGGTAAAGGTATCTGAGAATCTGACACACCAGCGAGCACGGGAATGCTCACACCTCAGTGCCTTCAGAGAAAGTTACAATGCATCAATGCACGTAATAGCAAATGAGATTTCAGCTCAGGGCTGCAGCACCAAGAGCTGCAGGAGATTGTTTAGTATTCAGTGAGCATATGCCTAAAAAGTCAGTGCACATGCTATCAGAATTTCAGCATCCTGTGCACATCAATGAACTTTGTTTAAGCTTCATTAGGATCCGTTTACATTCTGGATAAGAGATTTGGGAGGAAAACTGCTATATGATGTAAAGAGCAAAATTAAAGGCCAAAATCTTCTTTTCAGGATATCTGTCAGGAAGATGTCTGAGCAGATTTTAAATAAAACACCTCTGAAATTTTCCATCCATGTCCCAGATCTTCCCAGAAGAACTTCTGAAATTATTCAGGACACATATGAATAATTTCTCTATATTTTAGAAACTTGGGCAGGGGCTTTCAATGTATAATCCAAACAAGCAGTGGATTAACTGTCTTCAGCTGAAAGCCTGCCAGATGACTGTCCTTCCCCACACACACGGCATTTGATGTCTGCCATTTTAATATTTTGACATTTTTGTGAGAGACATTGTCCTGAAAGGTCACCACTTGTCTCAGCAGCTGGCCGGCTGCCACTCAGGCTTGGGAAGCTTAGCTCCACAGCTGTCATCAAAAATGACCATTTTCACAGCTAAGTTTCAGGGAAGCTATGACTTTATGTCTATGAGGAGAAAAAGGACACAAGAGGAAGGAAAGGGAAGCTTCAAAATCAGCTTTTACTTGCTACAGTGAAGGCAGGCATTTATACATATACATCTGTAAGATGAGGCTGAAGCATTCCAAAAGCAGCTTATAAACACAACAGAGTCATCAAACACCTGTGTTACAGCAGCATTATCAAGGGGGTTATACCATGAATATGATTAGTCCTCTATTGCAGCAAGCAACATAAATATTCTCTCCCTAGTCACTTAATGGCAGTCACCTGTTAACTGTGAAAATTGTATTTTCACATGGCTCATGAAAAGCTGCAGTACAATGGTCCCCAAGAAATAACAAAACCTGTAAATAAAGCAAGAAACGTGACATAGCAATGGAAACAAACCAGCTGCAGCCTGCATTTCTTGTGCAACTATCTGACATTTATACTTGGTACAGATCACAGGCTCTTTTCAAGAAGCAGTTTTCATTCAAAGCACAGTAAGAATTCATTAGCTATAAACTCGACACGACAATGGCAATACTTTGGCTTTGAATTAGAAAGGAGAATAAAAACCAACATACTGCTTCTTCAGTGCTATGAGACCGAAAATACACTGACAGGTATCAATATTCTTCCTTACAGTATCACCACAACACTGAGAAACCTTCAGCTCCACTGCTTCCCAACCACCTTACTATCCTGTCTTGATGCCACTGTAGCAGATAAAGATCGTTTCAAGTACAGACAGAGTGAGATGGGTGAAAAACATGCATTGCTCACCGTGCTATGTTCATTGTTCTTATCAGGTCAGATGCAGACTTACTGGTGCCCCTTATGATGACTATTTGTTTGCGCTTCTGATAATAAGGTACTGTCGAGTTTCTTAATGAGAAGTCCGGGTCTGCATTTACGGATTTTTAAAAAAAAGATTCCAGGTGAAAAATACCATGGAAAATTTTTCTTCTATGTGCTCACAAACCGTCTATTACTGCTGAAGTATCTTTCTTCTTGTACACCTAATACTATCTAATCTAAGCAGAAAAACATGTCTCTGTAAGTACCTCCTACATTTGCTGGACTTCTCCCCTCACAGACAAAATGGCAAGCAGACATCCCCAAAATCAACAAACACAACTGCAAACTATTTGATCTGGAAAGCTTTCATGCACCCCTTTCCCTCAGCAGCTCTTCCACTGAAAGCCAGAACAATACTGCAGAGAAGCTTTCCCTGTCAGGATGTTTTCAGCTTTCATCTCTCTGCTTTTTCAAGCAGAAGACTAAGGTAGAAACCTTAATTAGCAATCTGAAAGCATCACACAGGCAAGGAATACTTACATTTGCAACTGTATTTGTGATATTTGCGCACTGATCCAGCGACTAGTGATTACAAAGAAGAGAAAGAGCTTTTTAGGCTGCCTTTCAAGTCTTGCAGCAGTGAAATGAAGGCTGCTATCTGAAAGCTACTCATTTTCTATATGCTGTGCTCTACTTGCTTCCCATGTGCATACAACACAGCTGCCAGATTTAATAACCATGTCAGCCTGCTTTCCCCAGAAAGCAGCAGAGAGATGACAGGATGAAGTAGCCAGCGTGTTAATCTGTAGTTATGGCTGCACTAAGCCTTGAATGAATGTCACAGTTTTATTGCCCTTGAAAAAAAAATAAAACAAATCAATGCTGTTCATGAAGAAAATAAGTGCAAAAGGATTTCAGAAATGTTAATCCATAATTGCCTCAGTGATATTAAAGTACATTAAAGACATTTCACCTCTTTTTTTCTGCTCAGTTAACAAATCCTAGGACTCGAGTTTATTTTTTTCCTTTCAGAATACATTTTTACTAGCATGTATGCTAGTACCCCAAAAGAACAAAACCAATAACTGACAAATTAGTTGAACTTCCCTTCTCTCCTGCTTCTCTCTGGAAGGAAGTATTTCCATACCTGTTTGTCTTTGCTGACTTCTTTCAGGCAAAAAAAAAGTTAATAAAAAGGAGGGGAAATTCTCTTTTACCATTTAAATTCTCCCACGCACAGTGGCTCCTAGAGCACTGGACTTTAGTATCTGCTGTGGTCAGTTCACTGCCAAGGTGGAGCATCGCCGTACCTCCAGCTGTAAAACCAGTTCCACTCGAGGGAAGGGCAGGCAGACTTTACATGACAAGAGAAGGTGCCACTCATGCAGTCAAAAACAACAAACTATAAACAAACCCAGAAACGCTCGGCTGAATCTGCAACAGTGCAGGGATGCCGCAGAGGTCATATGACATCTGTGTGCGTCTTTTTCTCTCTCTCATTTATATTCCTTTCACTTCCCTTGGAGGCACCTTCTCAGCAGGGAGTGGTTTCTGTGGAAACTACGGACAGTCGGTTTTCCCCTCGGAGAAACTGTTACTATGGTAACCTTACATAATGTATATGGCCTAGATTCTTTTTAAAAATAATCTAACCCTGAAATTCTCATTATAAAATTAGAGATAATTTGTCTGGGGGGCAGGAAATACAGTTATTTAAAAATTGCATTAGAAATGTAGGATAAAAAAAACCCCAAATGGTGTTAGAAATTAAATGAGAGTATAGGGGGCATGTCATTGCATCAGTCACAAAGGCAAAATAATTTGTAAGTGCCAGTAAACAAGGTCTATTATTTAGCACTTGTGGGAAGCAAGGAGGAAGGTAAGCATATACTTGACATCATGGCTCACTGCAGCAATCAATATTGCATCTTGCAGAGTCAAATTTTTCTCTGTATGTTTATTCTTCCAGCAACCAGGACCTCATTTAATGATGTAGGCCCAAATACTGCTTACATCTACCCCATTCAAAACTGAAATATCAGCTTCAAAGTCACTTACCCTACACTATGAAATCATGCTACGTCAAAACTCGAGGAAGTGCCTGAAAGGAGCTGTGTGAGTCAGTGAGGCATAGCGTGCAGTAGAGCAGAAACAGAAGGCACACTGTGGTTTATATGACTTTCAGCTCAGAGACACACAGCCCTGGTGGGGAGGGCAGGGCAGGTCTATCAGATAGCATCAGGGACAGGGGGATGGTAGGGCCCCAGCAACAGGACTGGGCAGGGTGAGCCTTCTAAGTCAGCAGTTGAAGACCTGCCTGGTTGGGAATTACATGAAGTAGTAGTCACATCACAGATGTTTTGTGACCCTGGTGAAACAGGTAGGTGGATGTCTCCTGTCCCTCCCTTATCTGCAACTACCCTTGCAGATAACCCTTATCCTGCTTATACAAATCAGAAGTCAAATGGTTAAGAAGGCAAAGCTACCTGTTTAACTTGACACAAAATTGGTGATTTCAGTTTGAACAATACTGTTGGGGAAACTTTGCTAGAATCCTACCTCTGAGATATCTGTATTGTGACTCAGTGGATTGATATCTCTCCTGACCTGTTAACCTAGGAACTGTTACGAGCATGAACCACATTAATATAACCACAGAAGACTGATTTTTCTTCTCTCCTCCTATTCAGACGATGAACAAGAAAACACCTAGCCTACAGAACACTTCCCCAAAACTTAAGTAAGGTCCTCCTACATTCTGCAGTGCAAAAGGGGCTCTCCAGGTGGGACAAAGCAGGCATGAAGCATTGCTTCAAATCCCACACATTTATCTGTCTTTCTTGTGTGGTGGACATACTTCTACAAAAGAGATGCATGCTGCCTGAAGGTGAAGTGTTGTTTAGGATGTGGCTTCTCCAAACAGGCGTTCAAGACCAGGGTTTTGTCAAAAACTTACTGGTGCCACAAGTAATCAGATATATTCTAATACAAAATCCCTCAAAGATGTTTCACTGCAATGGGCAAAAATCCCTGGACTTCTAAATTAAAGAATAAAACTGCTCCATAAATTGCATTGAATACCAAGTTGACCTATACTGAAGATTTACTCTGACAATCACACAGCAGTATTTCATCAGAGGCTGTGCACACAAACACAGCTTTTCGTCTGTGAAACTCAAGGGATGTATGAAGATGTGAAAGCATTAAATATTCTCTCTCTTTTACACAGAAAAATGAAGGAGATTAGATGTATGGCATTAACTTCAGTTGGGTTTGAGGAAGTTCAGCATCAGCAGGATACAGTCTAAAACTTACATGATTGAAAATTTTATGATTTATCAAGTATCACATTCCTAGACAAACATTACACAGGAGTCAGGCCTCTCTGGCATTTGACTTTTAAACCCCAGGACTCTCATGTTCTATCCACAGGACATAAAAACACAAAGCACTACAATCAATCTTCTCTTTTTTAAAAATAAATTTTTTTAAAATTGGAAAATATTTTCAACAAAACATCTACATCCATTTCTGAATTAATCTTATATCCAAAATTAAAGAATAATTAAACAATGTTTAGTGAAACATATATTTAGTGGCCCTAGGAAAGCTAATATATTCAAAAAGAAAAGCAATAAAATGAAAAGATTCCTAAAGCAGATTAGAAAGAGCTAAGCTGTCACTTAAACCCATGTAGTTCTGACATTTTGCTATGTAAAACCTTGAACTTCAAAGAGTAAATTGCACAAAGACAGCAACAGGGACAAATTGAGAATGAAGATTACAACAAGGTAAAGCAATGAACCTAATAGCTTGTTTTTAAAAAAGCAGCAAACATCTGACATAGAATGAGAAGGCTCAACTACTTTTCATAGCTGTGCCAAGCCTCCCAACACAGAAAAGCATAGCACAGTGAAAGCCAACATGGTTACGTGACTTCTGGACTGAGCTAAGTAACATCTAGCCAGCTCAGCATGGAAGCAACATGAACTTGGATCCCTCTCCTTTATCTACGTAGATAGTCTGTGTGCATCCAACTCGTGGACACTTGTGGCTTCCTCAGGCAAAGGACAGGGTGTTTGAGCACACAGCTCAGGAGTGGACATTTCACTATTGCCAGTGTGCTTCCAGCAAGGTAACATACAGCACTTAACACTTAACTCAAACCCCAATCATGCTGTAAGGGATCTGGCTGAGATACTGCTGAGAAGGCAGTTAGACAAACAAAAGAAAGATCTGTATTCATAGCAGGACTCAGGCACACAGAGATGCAGCTGTAACCTGTGAACTTGCTGCTGGTTTCCTTTCAGCGGGGAGTTAGTTCCCTCTAGAAGTCCAAGCTTCTCTTGACAGCCCAAGAGCTGCAATAATGGCCTCTCAGTGACTAGATTCAGAAAAAAATGTAATTGAGCTGTTATGACCGGCACGTTTTTTGGCATACTTCGTGGAACATGATAGCAACCATACAGTCTGCCATACAGCTGAGAAAGGCAGACTTTCAGCGGTTATCTAAAATGTCTTTCACCCATTCCATCAGTATTTATTATGTTTTCCACATCTTTTCCCACGCCATGACATCAGGCCCATGACAAAATACATTAACAACACAATATTACATATGACTTCAGTCAGAGATAGAAGTGTCAATCGAACTTCTATTGTATGAACCCTTCATACAATATTACATCACTTATTCCAAAAGAAGTCTCTAGTTGTCATACCACTTCAGTAAACTCCATACCACACTTTTACACACACAGGTTACTTATATTTCTAGGGTACTGACTGTTCATCAGCTTTGCATTGCTTTTGACACTGCAGTCTCTTTTTTCTCATGGTCCTGTTATAATGAAAAGTCCTACTTCCCATCTACTTGAATTGACATGCTTTGGATGACGAAAAGAAATCTTAGCAGTAAATAAAGGAAGAGACAGATTCACGAAGAGGCACAGGCAGGGGTGTCAGCTCCTAACCACAAGGTGCCTTGCAGTCTGCAGATCCTCCTGCCAAGACTTCTATGCTTAAGCAATCCACAGGAATGACACCCACAAAAGCCAGCACATTAGCACAGAGCTGTCTAACTTAGCTACTGTGAATGGTTAGATCTTAAATTCTGTCCATGAAATTAGTATCCTCATCTGGACTGCAGGAAAATGCCCATCTCCAACTGGGATTCATACATACCTATTCTCTTAAGCTCCCTTTCTTTAAAAAGCTGGCTGGGGAAGAGATGAGAGCCAATTACATTACTCAAGAGGTGACAGATTTGGGCTCAAATCTCCAAGCAGCCAGATAAAAGCTTAACCAATGCTCCCTTATTTAATTGTATCTTTTTAGGTTATTGTAACTTTGGAATCCTCCTGAAGCTGCTGTCTTGCTATTAGCAAATTGCAAAGGGAATGCAGGAGGGAACAAAGACCACTGCATAGCCTGTAGTCAGGCTGTTGTTAAGGCACTAACCTCGAAAGTCCAATCCCTGCCTCAGTAATCGGCTGTTCATTAGGCGTAGAATCGGGTTTCGGTGCCTCCGATGGCAGGAGCTGTTTTGCTGGGGTTCAACAGGTGCTGTCAGAGTTCTGCCAGGCTAACTGCTTCAGAGAGGACAGGCACAGAGCCTCCTGTGCCTGAGGGAGATGCCCAGCTGCTCAGCCCTTGCTGCTGCTTAGCATCTCCAGACATCTGGGTTACGTGGCAGGTTTTGAACGCTGACAAGCCGGCCTGAAGTAGGTGGCCATTAGGTATTTAAGGCCATGTCTACAAATGCCGGTGCAGGGCCACCTGAGCTGGCAGGGATTTGCATACTGACTCATAAAACAGAAATGCCAGTGTTGAGTGCACAAACACACAATCTGGCTCTGTGCATGGCCGCTAACAAGCCTTTGTGCTGTGCACAAGCCTGCACTCCATTGTGAGTTTTTCAGATTGAGGGTTCCTGAACTCTAGTCTACCCCAGAGAGTAGGCATGCCCTACATCTGGCCTCAGTCCCTGCATGGATCTTTCCTGAGTTCAGCCAAGGAGTAGTCATTATGGGGATTAAAACTAAATTGATTTAATCTAGCCTGGAACACAGGAAATAGATCAAAAGTGGATTTCTGCCTGGGTTCTAACGGATTTCAATTTTAGTTAATGCTTACAACTGCAGGCCTGCCCATTTCTTTCCTTGTTTTAGAAGTACAAATCATTGCCAAGGCACTGGCAGACAGGCCAGAAAATAGTGACAAATAGTGTAAGCTGATCTGGCAGGCTTCATTAAGGGCAGATTAAACATTGACAGTCCCCAAGGTTTTTGTGATATGATTGCATGACATGGCCAATGAACTAGTCACTCCCTAGGGTGAGAAGCAGAGATGATGTTCAACAGCCTGGAGAGTGGAACATAGACTACTCTGTGAAATTACATGTTACAACAGTGAGAGATACAAAGCACCATCTCTGAACAAGGTGCTTCACCTCAAGTAAACCTTGTGACTAGCTAAATAAAAGCCTATCTATTGCAAAGACGGCTTAGCAATGTAGAAAAAGAATCAACAGACCTGCAAGAGGCCAACACAGGAATTTAACAGTCTGTCCCAGCCAGGATATCTTGCTTCTTTTCCCTATGCAAAGTCCATAGGTCTCATAATTTAATTCTTTTTTTTTCAAGAAATATTTGAGGATGGTCCCCCATTTACTGGATCAAACATTATTATATCAGAACATTAAGAAGTCTCTAAGTTGTCTGTGCTTATGGCAAGGCTGTCTTGAATCTAAAACGGTCTCCTAGCTCTACTATATTCTAGTAATCTGATGATTTTTCTTGTTTTACCAGGATGGTGGGTTTAGAAGTTTCTAATGACAAAGATTGCATTACTGCATTTCGCTTTTCAATCCACAATACCCAAACACTCTCAGATTTTCTTTTACATTGCCAAACCAAATACAATGGTCCTACTTGAAAAGTTACCACTTAACATCAAAATGAGAATGTTATCCATCAATCTTTCTTTGTAGGTCCAGAGTAGATAGAAGCTTCACTGGTTCTATACAGCTACACCACAAAAGGCTTCATTAAGATAATGATACACAGAAGAGTCAAACTTGTCACTGAGCATTTGAAATGAAAGAGTTCTAGCAGTATAGAAATCATAGAATCATAAAAGCTGGAAAAGGTCTCCAAGGTCTCAAGTCCAACCTTTGACCAAATACCACCATGCCCGCTAAACCACAGCACTGTCTACCTGTTTTTAAAAATATTTCTAGAGAGAGTGACTCCACCACTTCCCTAAAGAGCCTGTTCCAATGCTTAAACACTTTCAGTGAAGAAATTTTCTCTAATACCCAACCTAACCTCTCCTGGCAAAACTTGAGGCTGTTTCCTCTTCCTGTTGCTGGTTGCCTGACAGAAGAGACCAATCCCCACCTCACTACATCCTCTTTTCAGGCAGTTGTAGAGAGTGATAAGATTCCCCCCTAAGTCTCCCTTTCTCCAGGCTAAACACCCCCAGCTGCTCCTCACAGGACTTGTGCTCCAGACCCTTCACCAATCTCATTGCCCTTCTCTGGACATGCTCCAGCACCTCCATGTCCACCTTGCAGTGAGGGGCCCAGAACTGAACACAGGATT
>VYXF01002674.1:11584-105588 GCA_013397295.1 Polioptila caerulea | reverse complement strand
GCCTGGAGAGTGGAACATAGACTACTCTGTGAAATTACATGTTACAACAGTGAGAGATACAAAGCACCATCTCTGAACAAGGTGCTTCACCTCAAGTAAACCTTGTGACTAGCTAAATAAAAGCCTATCTATTGCAAAGACGGCTTAGCAATGTAGAAAAAGAATCAACAGACCTGCAAGAGGCCAACACAGGAATTTAACAGTCTGTCCCAGCCAGGATATCTTGCTTCTTTTCCCTATGCAAAGTCCATAGGTCTCATAATTTAATTCTTTTTTTTTCAAGAAATATTTGAGGATGGTCCCCCATTTACTGGATCAAACATTATTATATCAGAACATTAAGAAGTCTCTAAGTTGTCTGTGCTTATGGCAAGGCTGTCTTGAATCTAAAACGGTCTCCTAGCTCTACTATATTCTAGTAATCTGATGATTTTTCTTGTTTTACCAGGATGGGGGGTTTAAAAGTTTCTAATGACAAAGATTGCATTACTGCATTTCGCTTTTCAATCCACAATACCCAAACACTCTCAGATTTTCTTTTACATTGCCAAACCAAATACAATGGTCCTACTTGAAAAGTTACCACTTAACATCAAAATGAGAATGTTATCCATCAATCTTTCTTTGTAGGTCCAGAGTAGATAGAAGCTTCACTGGTTCTATACAGCTACACCACAAAAGGCTTCATTAAGATAATGATACACAGAAGAGTCAAACTTGTCACTGAGCATTTGAAATGAAAGAGTTCTAGCAGTATAGAAATCATAGAATCATAAAAGCTGGAAAAGGTCTCCAAGGTCTCAAGTCCAACCTTTGACCAAATACCACCATGCCCGCTAAACCACAGCACTGTCTACCTGTTTTTAAAAATATTTCTAGAGAGAGTGACTCCACCACTTCCCTAAAGAGCCTGTTCCAATGCTTAAACACTTTCAGTGAAGAAATTTTCTCTAATACCCAACCTAACCTCTCCTGGCAAAACTTGAGGCTGTTTCCTCTTCCTGTTGCTGGTTGCCTGACAGAAGAGACCAATCCCCACCTCACTACATCCTCTTTTCAGGCAGTTGTAGAGAGTGATAAGATTCCCCCCTAAGTCTCCCTTTCTCCAGGCTAAACACCCCCAGCTGCTCCTCACAGGATTTGTGCTCCAGACCCTTCACCAATCTCATTGCCCTTCTCTGGACATGCTCCAGCACCTCCATGTCCACCTTGCAGTGAGGGGCCCAGAACTGAACACAGGATTTGAGGTGTGGCCTCCCCAGTGCTGAGTACAGAGGCACAGTCACTGCCCTGGTCCTGCTGGCCTACACACTATTGCTGATACAGGCCAGGATGTCACTGAACTTCTTAGCCACCTGGGAACACATACAATCAGGGACCAGCATCTCCAGGTCATTCACCATTGGGCAGCTTTCCAGCCACTCCACCCATAATCTGTAGCACTGCCTTGGGTTGCTGCGACTGAAGTGCAGACTCAGCAGTTTGCCTTACTGAAACTCATAGAGTTGGCCTTGACCCATTGAAATGGAAGGTAATAACCTCATCTGTGCCTCACTACTTTATCCAGAAAGGCAGGAAATTCAGATACATAATCACTAGCTTTATAATCAAAAAGTCAAAACAATTCTGCAAGCTCTAACAGAACAGAGGGTTTCTAATTCAGGCAGAAAATTTTATGGATTTCCAAGTTTCTTTGCTAAGATCTGGACTGTATCTACTGACATAATTTTGGAAGAGAGAAAAAGTGCTGCTGAATGCATCTCATGGCCAGAGAGCACTGCAACCAAGAGGCATAGCATGGTTTCTTAGCCTGTCTCATGGATTTAGTCATATGGAAGACTTGTTTTTCAATGTTATAGGTTCTGCCTTTAACAGCCATTTGTGATTTCAACAACATATGGACAAGATTAAATATAGCAAAAGCCTCTTGAACACAGTACATGCAGTGTCCTGTTTGAAGTGGTCTATCCTGCCTTTATTATTAAATAAAATTATTTGGCTTGCTTACAGTTACTGCAGGACATAGTAAGAGACAGCAGGTGAAACTGAGGTGCTGGTATACACAGGGGAAGGTGAAACTGAGGTGCTGGTATACACAGGGGAAGGTGAACCTGTAAAAGGGAAGTCAAACATAGTTTGTTTGGAAAACAAATGAACACCTGGTGGAACATTTAATTCCTTGCCTTGTCCACTATCTTCAGTTTCACTGCATTTTAGTACTTTGATGTCATCACCATAACCAGCATTCACAACTTCTCCACTTATCCCTTTAAGGCCAGGGAGCCAAAAAGAACAAGAAATAATTACCTTTCATTAACTTAGCACGGAGACAGCTTGTCACTTGCTCTGACACCATTTGTGCCCTAGAAGTTCTAAACTTAAATGGATGTCTCCAGACTCCAGGGACATCCAGAGGGAACTTCCCACAGCACTGCTTACTTGGAATGTCTTTATAATTGCTAAACACAAGGAAACAAAACATACAAACCAAAACTATCTACCACGACAATTATATTCCAATGTGACTGACGCATTCAGCTGGTTAGACTTTTTTATGGCTTTCTTTCCAATTTAGAATTAATTGAGCAACTTTCTGGGCATGTAGAGATTCCAAGGGTAATGGAAACTATAAAAGCACTCATTCAAAACACTCATCAGCAATCTTTTCCACCAGTCCAGTCCAAATCAGCTTTTTCAGTGGATTACTTATAATTTAGGAACCACACACTATGCCATGCCTAAAAAAAATAAATTCCTAGAGATAACTAGAATGCTTCAGAAACCACTGTGAATTAAGACAAAGATCATTACAAGAGGGAAGAAAGCTGCAAGGATGTATGTTAGCAGTATCTTTTATATCTTTCAGGTTTTGCAGAAGTCATTCTCCATGCACAGAGAGTTCCTTGATTTCTAGAGGTGAATGGGTCTAGCTCGGTGGGAAGGAACCAAAAATGTCAGTCTGCTTCTACAGTAATTTTCTAGAGATAATACAGAGAACTGAGAGAATTATTTAGACACAACTCAGATAACCGCAGTGCCCGAAACTAAAATTTCAACTCTTAAAAGTCACAAACTTCCTCCTGTTCCCAGGTTGAGCCTGAAATCCAGGAACACAAAACAAACCCTTGATTTTGCAGCATAATGTTCTCAATATCCACTCCAGAGATGGGACTCTGCCTTGATCTGCCAGCTTTTTTTTGGCAATAGCTGTCATTGTATCCTTCACTCTGAAGCCAGAGAATTGAAAAACACCACTACTTATTTTGCCTTCTCCAAACACAGTCCTGCTGCAGTGGCTGACATCCATAAGGGAGTCCTCAGTAGAAAAATGTGAAAATGTGCAGCTTTCAACTGTACCTTGGTTCCTGAAAGCAAGAAAATGTTTACAAACTCCTGTACTCACTGTTTTCTTCTGGCTACTTCTACGGTGAGCCTGAAGGCCCTTCACTGACCCCATACAGTCCCTAGCACTGGTGTCTGAGCTTAACCTGTTAGGACCAAGCACAACTTTTACAGGCACTGGCGGAACTGGAGTTCCTGAAACAGATATTACACACGTAAAAGCAGAGCACTTGTGTTTATATTTGAGCACTTGTATCAAATTATCAGTCTTACTTCTAAGCTGATTCACAATAGCATTTCAGTGTATACAGAAATACTCACTCTATTACTCGAGGATACAAATTTTCCATTACAATCTTTGCACATGGAGCGTGCAAACATGTTTCTGCTTTCTCAGCTCAGATGTAGCACCATATGCATCTAAATATCTGTGTGCTAGGAATATTAGATCCTTACTGATCCTACTTTGCTGAAGAACATCATGTATCCTCTGTGCAAAATTAGTTTCCCAGATTCTGTCAGGAGTATGCCCAAGCAAACAACTCTAACAGGATTCATTACAGACAAAATGAGATTGAAATCTCATTGTTGATTAGTGAAAAAAAGCAAGTTCATTTTATTCAGCATAAGCATCTTATTTGCTTGGTATTCTTAGAAAATAAAGTGTGCTGGGAAGAGCACACATTTGTCAGGGAATGGCCTGTCTTATATCTCTGTTTTGAGCAGTTAGTGGCAACTTCTCTCCTTTTTAAATTAAGGAAACTCTAGTACTATTTTCCACAGAAGTATAATTTTCTTGCTATGAACTAGCTGCACCTCAGATAGTTTATTAGTATAAAATACTTCGAGATTAACATTAATCTAATCAATAGTTAGGTCTAATTAAACTTGCTACTTCAATTACATAAATTTTTGCTTTTAGAGACTTTATGAGAACATCAGAGATTATGAGAACGACACTTTCATTTCATGCTCTCTCAAGCCCCCAAACTTTTCAATAATCCCTTCAGTACAGATGTCCATTCTGGCACCAGGTGGCTTGATGGCTGTGCTAGAGTCAATTAAACATGGCCATCTTGGCCACATTCAGGATTACTGGCTACCAGAGAAGGTCATGGTCAAAACCAATGCCTGACCAACAACTGGCTGCTGGGGTCTCATCTTCAGAGCCCCACCTTTCTTTGCTTGCCCTATCCCTTCCTAAAAGTGCAAACAATGGATGCATAGCTATTATTCTCTGTTGCTGGGCTGCTTGGAATAGAAATTGTGCTACCATCTTTTGACTGTAAGGAGAACTACACCTTTCAGAAGCCTCCCTTCTACACTGGGTCCCTGCAGGAAGTAGTCTTTAATTCAGTGAATGAAACATACAGATACATTTAAATGGGAAGACACAAGATGAACACGTAGTGTGCCAGCAAAGTCCTTCACAAAAAGCAATCTGGTTTGAACATATTCTGAAGAAGGCCTGTAATTTTGGGCAGTCCATGTACACCCAAGAAAAAACACATTAACAGTCTTAAATGTGTCGGCTCTGGTGCATCTATGTCTATTTCATGTGTCCTAGCAAACTGTTTGGAAGCAGCCCCATTATGACAGCTCCACGTTCCCTTTGGCACTTCCAGCCTGTGACTACAATGGTGCTCAGTTCTTGGGCAGAACAGTACAGATTGAAGTTGGTATTAAATACAGATTCTTTGATTATCATTGAGCAGTTTATATCCACATCAATTCAGAAGTGACAGGCAGCACCACTTATGGAAATGTACAGTGATCTATAGAAAATTATTACAGTTCCTAGGGAGGTTTCATTCAGAATCAGTTAACTATCCCTATTGATAGTCTTAGAATCAAAGATTCTTACATTTCTGTACCTAGACAAAGGTCTTCTGAAACAAATCAGAAGCACTTTGGAGATGCTCATTAAAGATCTTCAGAAGCTGGTTTTCCTACTCAATGCTCGTACACAAAATTGGGATATTTTGAAACAAAGTTAAAAGACAATACTGACTTTTTTGGGCAATTGCAGATGCATTTCACATCTTTATAAAAGGTAAATTCCAAAACACTGCAAATAAGCAAACATATTTAAAATCCAAAGCAACATGTTAAAAGATACACTCTCCTTTTGACATGAAGAACAGTTTGGGGAGTGGAGTGTTTAATAACATTCCTCTGCATAGCAACAATGGTTCTGCTGGATATCTGACAACAGAAACACTGGTTTAATACCCTATGATCTAGCAACAGCATTTTTGCCAGGCCCTGAGAAGAAACCACTGGCATTTTGGGTGTGCATTATGGCATGTGTGGTTTAGTAGTGCTTAACCACCATTTTATAAATTCAGGGAAAATCTTGGTTTCAGTGAAGTCAATAGGATATTTGCTAAAGGCCTCCATGGAGATGGGCTTTCATACATAATATTTAAGAAGAGGGGCTATGGTCTGAAGAAGAGAAAAGGAGAAAGTAAAAAAGTTTCTTTTTTTCCATTGTAAACAAAAAAGGTTACAATAAACACTAATAGGTAAAATCCAAGGTTTTGGTAAGATTATTTTCCCCTATCAATTATGCCATGCTGTACAGCATTTTTTAGCAACTCTCAATCAATTTATCTATGTACATGTGCAAAGAAATTGGATAACAGTACATACATGTACATGCTAAAAAGTCAAGATAGGTGTTGTTTTTCATTTTCTTCTCTCACTAGCATAGTTCCACTAATATTCAGTCCCTTGTGTGTAGCTGGAATTACATGGGGCAATAAAGAACAGAGTAGAGGTACTAATTCAAAGACCTCTCTTTGTTCTCACACATAACATTATTGAGCATTACAAAATAGTGGAGAAGACATTTAATTCTTATCTTTGAGCTAGGCCCTCTGTAACAGATCATACACCACACTACCACAGTATCTAGCTCCCTCACACTGGAAAACCAGGGCACAGACTCGGTGTTTATTCCTGCTGGATGGAGGAAATGCATCACTGCTAAATAATTCAACAAAATCACTTTTTATCCAAGACCACCTTGCATATTCCCTACTCCTCAGCAGAAATGAAAGCACTCCTTCCCTCCCCCAAGACTCCCTTAAATTATGTAGAAATTCCTTTTATCCTGGGTATTTATAAATAGAGCATGAAAAATAGTTTTTCTGTAGATAGTAACAATGTTTCAATAGTTGTGCACAGCACATGAAAAGTTGATCACTATAGTAAATCCCTTCCATCTGAGGGTTCAAAAAATAACTTGTCACTGGATCTCTCAAGGCCTGGGAACCCTTAATCTCAAATCCACTGTCTCACCAAAGGTGCTGGTTATTAACATGATGAGCCTCAAGAATTGGACATGTACCTAACTTTTGATGTCTCTTACATGCCTGTACCTGGTAGTACTGTTGGTATAAGGGTATGGCTTTGTGAAAAGCTATGTACTGAGGTTTGTGCATCATCAGTCAGACGAAAGAAAGCTTATCTCACAGTGGGATAATGATTCGTTTGTAGTCCAGTGAAGGAACCAGCCTGTATGTCATCTGGAAAGGAGAATAGTGTCTAGCTAACATCTGAAATACATCAGCACTTCTGCAGTAAGGTGAACTGTTACGTGTCCTGTATATTTAAACTGACCTCTAAGAAAGTGATGAATTACAGGAAAACATTAAGGAAAAGAGGCGGAATGCTTGAATCTGAACAGAATTCCAAGAAAAGTTTGGCCACTTACCACATGCATGTAACCTGTAAATATAGGTTTTTTTCACTGACATTTAAATCCAAAGTAGTGGGCTTTGTCCAAGGACTAGATCCCAGCCATAAAGCACCAAAGTATTCTGACTGCTTGCTAGTTGAAGATGCGCTTAAGTAAAGGTGGATATCAAGATTTCCTTTTATTTCTTTTGGCTTGCTTATACACCCACTAACTTTGTTGTCTATATTTGGCTTATGTAAATATATTATTATTTGATTTATCTTATGAGGGATTTAGGTTAACTGGCAATAAATACAACGTTCTGCTATGATGGGTGTGGATGATCATTAAGACATGGGTATTGGAACCATTTTCAAGGTGCTCACTCCCCACCACTATTAATCATACAGAGTCAAGAAAAAGTTAACTTCCTTTTTCTAAGCTGTTTTGCCTGCTGGAAGCTGGCAATCCAGTGTTAGTGTGGAGAAAATGTCATCCCCACTGATTAGCACAGGCTGGAGATATCCAGCAGAGATACAAGAGACCTGTAGGGAGAATGCCAGGACCATGAATCAAACCTTGTCCATGATTCATGGCATATGACTCCATCTGGGCCAGGCAGCACTGAGCAAGAACCTGATGTGTACACGTATATTCCCAAACTGCATCAGAAATGTTTGGCACATCCCCTGAGACTGAATGCTCCTGTTCCTTGCTCAGCAATGACAAGACATACTTTTCCCTCTGAAAGAGTAGTTATCAATCCTAACTCCAGTGTATGACAAGACTGCAAAGCAGGCAACAATTTTCCATGCATTGCCTCTTTAAAGGCTTTATTATCTTCCTTATCATCACTGTTCTTTCCTAAGATTTTTCAATACAACACAAGCATCCAGAAAAACAGGAAAAAGGTTTTATAAGGTTATGTGTTGTAGGGTTTGCGAGTTGCAGCTGTATACTCTGTATCATGTTTGATTAGAGAGGTCTTTTCTAACAATTCTGGACTTTCCATTTACAGTACTCAGCATAAATATTTTTGGTGACATTCGAAAGCACTCAAAATGAGGATTCCTTCCTATTTCACTAGGAACTCAGCATTAGACCCCTGTTGAAAAGACCAATACAAGCAAAATAAAAATCATTTGCATAGGAAACTATGGATCCACAAAACAGCTGTGTTCACTGCATGGACAGCAATATTTCACGATTTTTCATTTTCACAAAACAATTTTCATATGCTTAGTTACTGGCTACAGGTGAATTCTGAGATTTCTCTACATGCCACAGCATGAAACAGATGATCTACATTTGATCCTAATTGCCCAGCAGGTCTGTGTTCTGATATGCTTTTGTCTCTTGTCCCATCTTTCTTTAAAAACTCAAACTTCTTTTTGAAATGTGCCCACCTTATGCATATGTTTTCCAGCTTTTATTCTATACCAAACATACCTGGAAAACAAGATGACAGACAGCATAAGGAAAGAAAGCTACAGTTATTTTAAAAAGTCAGGGTTGGCACCATATTCTGGAAAATGCCGAAGGGTTTGTGGAATAAATTCTATTTGGCAAGTTTAGAGAGAAAATAATCCAGCTGCTTTCAAAGACCAAATGCACCACTAAAAAGCCTCTAAAATTCCCGAAACATCTTAAATCAACAAAACATACCATCCTCCTACACAAAATAAAAACAACAGCAACAAAAGAACCTCAAAACATTCCTATTTATCTAGACTTCAATGCTGCGTCTGTTCCAGGCAGTCTGTCAAAGAATACACTTATATGCAACAAAGGGCATAGGGTTGAGGGATTTTATGATGCTTCAGGCTATTTCAAAGCTAGGCAAAAAGATGAAAGCAGTCATGCTGATGAGGGAGCTTGGATAAGAAATCAGGCTGAGCCATATGATGATTGGTATCCTTTGCAAAAGCGCCTCTATCCACTTGATTGCAGTCTTGCAGTGACTGTATCGTTGATCAGGAGTTACTGGCTTAGTGTTCACTGAAGTCGGTCGTGACCTTCTACTACGTTTAAAAGGTCTTTGAATCCAATGCTAAAAGAATAAAGACCATCTATTTATGCATCCTCTTCCAAATTTAAGTACAACCTGTTCAACTCCTTCATGACAGGCAGGGCACATAGAACACACTTCCAGTATAACTGAAACTTGGAATTACCTAAGAAAGGGACTATCTCCTTCATTGTAATAGGAGAAAATACCCAGAGGACTCTGCAAAAATGGCAAGAATACTATCCTTTTAATTCTAAAGAAAATCTGTCTTTTCAGGCTGTTGTTCCTCGTCATTGTTCCTTCAACAGAATATCCACTGGCACAGGTTCCTAGCTCTGCTTCTCACAGACCCATGGCAGAAGTTTATATCCTGCACAACCCAGTAACTCATGGGACTACACTCCAAAACAGATTTGCAAAAAGGGTTGGCCCTAGTGAAGTGTGAACACATTTTATTTGATTTTTAAATTGAATGTTTCACAGAAGGTTTGAAGTCAGCCACACTAATACAAGCGAAGGTAAAGTAGTTTCCAGTAAAAAAAAGACAAGGAAGCCACTGGACACTACTGACAGAATACTATCCAAGGACAACAGGCTGGATGTCCAAAATGTTAGCATAGTGTCCTTATGGAAAGAGTTCTCCTTGTAGGTAACTAATAATCAAAGGTAAGAAGAAAAATGAATAAACATTCTATTGAAAGTTCCTTTCATCTCTCCTTATCTCCTGGTAATTCTACAGTATCAGTTGTGAGGAGCTTTGAAATTCACATTTCAAGCTGGTAATTTCCAGCTAGTCTTTAAAAAGATAAGTATCAAATCTAAGCAAAAGCAGTTCAGTAACTCTGCAGTACAAAAAATAAACACAAACTTTTTCATTTCTAAACATACACACAAAGAAGATTAAAGAGACTTGTGCTGAAATGGCTGGAGATAGAAGGCATGTATTTGGCAGGCAACATGACTAAATAAGAATAAATGGCTCCACATTTTCCAATTAAAATAGGATTTACTTTGACTGATCTGTGGCAAACCAGTCTTTTTGTCCTTTATCAAGTGTTTTCCCTCAGCTCGAAAGGAAGCAGCTAGGGAAAATCATGCTGTGCTTGTGTACAATTAACTTCACTAAGCAATGAAACAGTCAAAGAAGAAACAGAACAGCTCTGTCTGGGATATGCAGATTTTTGTTCTGTGCTCACACAGTGCTGAACATCCAGTATGGTAAAAGCATCATAGCTTCCAATATCTGTGTATCTGTTATATCCTATTAACATGTCACCTCCATAATCTCTTAAAAAAACCCTGAGTGAATTACAAAAACCATTACATCACAGGAAGTTCTATTTCATAATGAATATTGGCACTGGGATTTCAATATCCAAAAGGATGCCAATGAGTGCCTATGGATAAAGTTGTTTATAATTAGGCAGAGAACAATCCCACTATAGAGATCTGTGTAATTTCTTACACATTTTCTCAGCCTCATGATTTCACATGTCTGGAGAGCTCCAGCATGATCCATTAGACACTTCATCTTACACCTTCTCCCTAAACACGTCTTTTCCCAATACTCTACTTGGCCTTTAATTTGCCAGCAGTTGCACTGTCAGGAATAGAGCAGACAAACAGAAAACATCATACTTTTATCACTTTCAGTGTCCAGACAAGGGCAAAGGAGCTAGGGAAGGGTCTAGAGAATAAGTCCTATGAGGAGCAGCTGAGGGAGCTGGGGTTGTTTAGCCTGGAGGAAAGGAGGCTCAGGGGTGACCTTACAGCTCACTACAACTGCCTGAAAAGAGGTTGTGATGAGGTGGAGGTCAGTATCAGTTTGAATTGACAGGGTTTAATTTTCCCACATTAGGATAAGATACTCTAAGAGAGTTATCTTAAAAATTGAAAACACCACTTAGCGTACTCATGAAGGACTAAACTGGAGTTTTACACTTTTTACTTAAAACAATATTGTTATATTCCAAATTTTGTTCTGGAAAGACCTTTTTATAACCATTTATGCTAAGAGGTTTGAGATATCTGAAAATAAATCTTCTGGTCTCAACAAAAACTTAGCTGAAAAAGCAATTCCTCTTCTAAAGAAATGTCATTCTTCACCTAGAAACAGAGGAAGCCATTTCCAAACCCACTCTTTTTATGGCCTTCACTGTGCTGGAGAATAAGAATATCATCTAACTGTAACCTTGTTCCTGCCAACAAAAATTAGACTGCCCAGATTATGAGTTCCATTTAAAGTGAATGAAGGCTTTCAGGAGCTCAGGTTTCCCTCAGTAGCCAGCCCTGTTAAAATGGCATGTTTGGTTCTGGCATGTAGTTTCCTAGCAGTAACCAGGACTAGTGAGACACAAGGCTGTGTCAGAGGGTGGAAAAGCCAGTATATAGAACATTAAATATTCTTCATTATTAATTAACACATTCCTGTAAGCGTTGACATTGTTCTCACATCTACGAGGTCCAATCCTGACACATTTGCATTACAGTCATGCACCTGACTGCCATCATGCACACATGAAACAAGAGCAATGACAACAGCAGAGGTTTCAGCTCTAACATTTCCCAGACACATGCAGAATAGAGTCTTGGGCTGCTTCAACCACCGTACAACAACACCTACATTCAGCCTGCCTCAAATTGTCTGGGGCATCTTCCCTCTTTCTTGCAGGCACGCCCACATGGAAGAAAATACAAATCCTTGGGTGTCAGGCTCTCTGGATCATTCACCATACCATCCAGTAAAGGTAATGGAAACATGAGACCTTTGTAGAAAAAGCTATTAAAGGAGCACAGCAAACTCTTCATGACTTTGCTTCCCAGAAAAATCAAATGTAAGTATTTTAGTACAATATCTGATCAACCAACTCTCAATAGAATAACACTTGAAATTAAATCTATGCCAGTTCTATTCCATTTGAAAATCTACTTTTTCTTTCTTCCAAAGAATTTCATTTCCCTTGTTGCCAGAACTTGTGCTTTGCCTCAAGCTAGTCAAAATACCCAATTCTTTATAGTTTTGCATTCTTCTCCTCCAGGGACATTCTTCTGTCAGCTCAGCAAGACCTTTTTCATTATATATTCCCTTTTTTTTGCTTTCTTTTTCCCCCCAAGCCCTCTTGCTTCTGTGCTCATATTTACTAGATACAAACATATTTTATATCTCCTCACTATTGTTTTCCTAGGGTTTCTTTAATCCCGTCTATCCCATTTCATAAAGAATACACCCATATTGCTTACTTCTCATCCCCATGCAGTCATCAACTTGTTCCATCTCTTTTATTCTTTCAATCTTTTCCTTCTCAGCCTTATATCACCTTCCTCTGTTCCCAATACTGTCAAACAGATAAATTGTTTCTTGTGCCCACAGGCTGTGGATAGTTGGGCAATACTCATTTCTTTAAATTTCGCATCCATTCAGGAAATGGGGTACTTGCATCTCAAATTAAAGCCAAGAATTACTGTCTCACAGCTGTTTGAGACCAAGATGCCACTGTGGATACAACCTGCTCTTAGGAGACTTAAAGAAATTGGGGGTTACAACATTTCATCAATATTAACCCGGTACGGATTTTAGAACAACTGAAGTTAAAATTTTCCATTGGAATTGACATAACTTGAGTGACTACAAATTTCATTTGTTTCAAAAGCCTAACCTCAGTCCTGTGAGGAGTCATTGGCTATGGAAGTATGATAGCAGTCGTATCCAGACTCCTTTCTAAACAGGTGAGGGAGCAGCAGGTGCAAAATACAATAGGTCTCATTTGGCAGAACGAAATTGAGAGATCAGTACTCATAAGGAAAAAAAACTGCAAAATCATCATCTTCAATAGATCTTGCTTAAATATTTGTGGAACACAAGATATCCATGGGTCCCACAAAATTTCAAGAATTAGAAGGCACCATAAATAAATTGTAACTACTAACCCTAATGACAGGCATACATACGTTTTCCTCTACCTACGTTTATCCAATCAAACCAGCACAAAAGCACACATTAGATGGGAAATTATCTCAAGAGCATGAAAGGTTTACAAACTCTGACTTCCCACACCAGGACAGGTGCAGAGGGCAGAGTCACCATTAGGTGAGAGCTATTGGTCTCAGCTGGGCTGGGCAGGGGATGAAAAAGAGATGCTATCAAGCAAAGGCAGAGCAGCTCTTCAGACAACAGTAACTAGTAGAAGAGGTAGTTTTTAAAAGACAGTTTAGGAGCTGGGTATGGTCTTAACACTTGGTCTTAATGAGCTGGATGGAACTTGCTCCAGCAGAGTTGTGCTTAAAGCAGTTTTCTGGACAGAGGGCGGCTGTCCCGGTCTAACTGAAATAATTCCACATTCCCTGGCCTCCTGTAATTAACTTGGGTTTGGGGTTTTGCTGTGAAGACCACTATTAAAAAGCAAGCTGCTTAGTGATAGCAATACTGTTTGTATTACAACAGAACCTCTAAATCCTAGTCATGGCTCACAATTCCAGTGTCCTGAGGCTGTACTGACAATGAAGAAAAATAAAGGAGTGCACACCACAAGATGGAAGCACTGCATCTTCCTCCAGTTTGGCAATATGGCTCAGCATTTGTCTCTTTGTGAACACATGATTTCCTGCTGCCTCCTCAATACTGGCCTGGGAACCAACCCAAAGTGCTGAAATATTACTCATCATGTATCCAAATATGAAGCCACCTTCCTCAAGGTAGGGTCTGCTGCAGGGAGAGCAGGCGACCACTGTAGGTACTCACACGATTCCCATCAGAGCAGCACTGAGGCAGCTCGCTGTCCCTCATGTACTCATCATTGCAATGCCTCAATGCCTCCTCTGTAAAGAGGTAGCCTAGGTCCTGAGAGACCTTATTGACAAAGCACCTTGTCCAAGATGATTGATTGACCTTTCCTGACATCATCCTGACAAGTTTAGATGCAAATGCTTACACAGCACATTAATTTCTTTCTTTTTAGAAAGTAAAGTGTAAGCTAGTGGTATGCTACCAAAAGGCCCTGAACACTACAAGGTTTCATAGTTTTAAAAGACTGAAAATTATCTTAAGGTCTCTCTATTTTCTTAATTATGTTTCATCTAAAACAGTCATATCACTTCACAAGTAGCTGCAGTATTGTCATATTTGCATTTGCACTGCATTTCCTCCACATTTTTTATACAGCAAGCAAAACTATAGTACTCCAATTGAAGAGAAGCTGAAACCCAAAGAGAACAAATAGAATTTCACATAGTAAGTGAGTAAGTGTTCTGAGTCTGCAAGAAAGCAACCCAGCATTAGAGAAATGTCATGTGAGCCCTCTGGTTTGTGTGTCATGTTTTGTGCTTGGCATGATAACAGTGGGGACCACATGCATGGTCTGCTGGACTGAATCTCCAACACTCATAGACAGGCAGCAAGTCTGTCAGTGAACACATCATCAAGTAGAGTTTTAAGAAGCCAGAAAAAGATTGTTTGAAAAGCAGAAAGGGAAGGGGTGGTTTGAAAGACAGAAAAATACTCCATGCACAATGATGAGCCCACAACCTGAATTTTCGATCCAGTCTTGTGAGCTGAGACTGTCCACAGAGGAATAAGTGTTAGGTGAGGGTGGAGGACTAAATGGTAGCAAGTTGGCCCATTTGGGTCTTCATTTAAGGAAGTTCTTGGTACAAATCAAAGTTTGCTTTCAGTCTGAGTGCCTCCCAGATTTTGTTTTTCACATTATTGCTCTCCATATGCATAGAAAAAATTATTTGAGCTGACTGGGAAAGCTTCCTCTTACTTTTTGATTCTCAAACATTTAACTGCCTCTTCTTGTCCAGGTGCATTGGTCCTTTCTTTCTTACATTAACCCCACCCACACTTCCTTGTCCACCACTTTTGTTTGCAGTTTCTAGAAAAGAAACACTATCAACTAAAATTTTGGTGAATTGAGGAAATAAGAGTTGTGAATGAAACAGTCTAACACCTTAGAAGTGTCAGTGAGCCCTGATCTGAACGTTAGCCCATTCCTTTATCTAACCATTCACTCCAGAAGATAACTATGCTGATCATATCAGAAAGTACAGCGCTGCAAACACACCATGGCTGTGTACTTACTGGGAGGCACTTGAAGAAGTTATTTGCACAGCATGACATCATTGGGTTCAAGGTAGAGTTTAAGAGCTGCTTATACCTTTCAGTTCATATCCTGTTATCTTTGTCTGCATACTAAGTTTAATCTCCAGACCATACTTCATGTCTCGTAACAGGTTAGCAAAAAAACCTACAAGGCTGTAAGAAAAATATTTTACAGATACAATAACATGAATCCTCCATGCAGTAAAACATAATGAAACTGTAAGAATATTCATTACTATTCAAAATATTTTAGTATCTATATATTTCAAGTTTCAAACTCAAACATGTTAAAAATATCTGCTCCTTAAAAATGAAGCACATGGTAACTTAAGTGTAATCTTACATTTTGATTTTTTTTTGCATATAAAATACTCCAGTGCTTTTGTAAATGAATCCCAGTGATAATGAAACAAATGTCATGAAAACAAACACAAAGTAGCTTATGAGGCAAAATAAGGAGTCAATGCTGAGTTAAGCCATTTCATTGATGAGCATTTCAAAACAAACAAAAAAAGTGTTGTACTATTTTATATGTCCAACACGCAAGTTTAAGTAACTCTCCTATGAAACTGCAGACAAGGAGAGCTCACAGACCATGAATCCTCTCATCAGTTTATGACCTGTCTCCAGTGCTGTTTCTCTGCTTTCAGACCAAGAGGAACAGGCAGGTTTACAGACCACACTCAGCTGCAGACAAGAGGTAAATAAGCTTAATTAACCAAAAAGAAAGAATTTGTTAAGTACCTACCTTCTCCTCATTTTCTTGGTTCCAGCTCCTCTGCAGTCTTCAGCCTTGCAAAACTCCTCCATTCTGTGTGACCCCACAACAGACTCTTGAGTGATTCATTGTGGCAAACTTCCTTCTGTTCAGCTTCAGATTGGCTGAGGTGGAAAAAATTTAACAAAGGAAAGAATTAAAAAATGGAGGCTCTGACATGAGAAATTAAATTCTTCTTAAGAAACAGTGGATCTGGTTAAGGCAGTCTGTTCTTCCTCCATGACAGAGAGCTAGTTGAGTGACTGTTGACTTTGGCTGTAGGTCACCAGGGTGCTAATGCCAGGCAAGGCAAAAGGAGTCTTGTCCCTTGATAGGATTTAAAGGTAATCTTCAGGAGAAAGAGTGAGAACAGCTAGTAGCCTTTGGGAGTGTGATTGCTAATCCAGTAATAATGCATGATTGATTTATTAACTGTTTCACTTGCAGAAACAAATGGAAAAAGATTCTGCCAACAATCTGCCATTCTTTGACGGAGACCACAATGTCTGAATCCCTTACTTAGAGCAAAGCTGTGGCACATGCTGAGCCTGTGCATTTCAAAATGAGGGATTAATTTCATCTTAATGCATAAATCCTATATGCTCACAGAGGAGAGAGAGTGATGCAAAGAATTTTTTAAAAGTATGCAGAAATATATCTAGTGTGTTATATACGTTTATAGACAAAGAGGAAGAAATACGTCTTCATGCATTTTTTCTTTTTTATCATATCATCAGTAGCTAAAGTAGGTCACATGCACAAAGTTAGCCATTACTCTGTCCCCTACTTCTTCCCCTCCACCACCAAATCGTAATTCCATGTGTGACATTGCCACAACAGCAGCCAAACTGCATGTTGTAGGTTACACATAGTGGGTCACTCTTCAACAGGACTATGGGGCCTTGAACACTGGAGCTCTTACACAAGAAAATATTATTTGTTTCAAAAGGCTTACAATCTAACCAGTGAGCCCACTGAAAGAGCTAAATCAGCAGCTCAGACAAAAATCATTCATTCACAGCATTCTGTAAATTCCCATGCTATAGGCACCTATTTGCATGTTGCAATGATACATGCAGGGAGAAGACTTGCTGATTTATACAGTGGCCCAAGTATAAGCATTAGAGGCAGAAATTTTCACCCTGCAGGGCAAGGTGTGCAATGCTTAGCTGTCACGTACCCAGGTCCTTTACCACAAACAGCATTGAGCCTTTTAAGTTGAATTCACATCTCACTTTCAGAATTCTTCCCTATGCAGGTACCCTCAAATATATTTATTCCCTGTCATGGCTTTAAGAGAGCACTGCTTTTGAAAAAAAAAAAGCTATTAACATTTGCATTATGTCTTTAAGCCAACTCAACTCTATTTGAGTTGTCAGTTTACCTGTTAATTACTTTATGTACCAGATACCTCATAAAACTAGTCAATATGCAGGTCTTGGTTCAAACAATCTACATTCAGTATTACAAAATAAGTGAGACTCATTAACTGTCAATAAACAAAATAAATAAAAGAGACTAAAACAGAAAGAGTGAGGGGTAGAACACAGCCTATAAGAAAAGCCAAAATTTCTCTAGGACCTTAACCAGATCCATATAGCCAGAGCTCTTTGTATTGAATTCTGCAGCAGCTAAAAAACATTGCTGAGCTTTCTATCACATTTTTAGCTCTTCAACTCCTGCCTTCAAATTTAATAGAACATGTTATTAAAATCCAAATGCAACCCACTGCTCTTCACAGAGCAAAACCCCCTCCATTCAGCAGTCCATTTCCTGGATAATGTGAACAATCAGTTCTTGAAAGTAGGTAGAGTAGTTGGCCTCAGGCAGTCAGCTACACAAGGTGTGCAGCCAGTGTGACATTATATGAGATCTGAACAGAAGCATTGCCTGCAAACAATCTAAAAAAGCTAAAGATCAAGATTCCCCCAAAACTGGGTCACACTTTTAAATGCCCTAGGGAAGACTTGAGTAAGAAGCTGTGAACTGTGTGCAAGAAGAAAAATATTTGCATACTGGTGCTTTCTCAGCAAGTGCTCTCATTTGCACTGGGGGCAGTTTCACTGCTGATGTAAGAGCCCTGCCTAACTCTGCACCTCGCCTTGCTTTCGCTTGTTCTGTGTAATATCATATTGTGCTTCATCTTCACAATTAGTCTCAATTATTTTTTCAGACAGATTTGGACTTGTCCTGTGATAATTTATGAATCCTGAAAGCTGATCTGGGTGTCAGAACATCTACTCAATTCATGTATTTCCTTATCGTGGCTAAGTAGTGACCTTAAAAAGCAGTATAGAAATAACAAATTGTCTCAAGATGGCCATGTGTCATTAAAAACTGGGATAATGGCATAACATCAGGACGTTTTTCCTCCACAAGCCTGGTTTTTGTCTAAGCAAGGGAAAGGACTGCAAATAAAAAGCCATATGACATCTTAGCAAAGGGAGGTACAAGAGCAGGGCACATTTCAGGTGGAACACAGATTTCAAAGTCATTGAGGTAATTCAGCCTGTCACAGTCTAATAACAGGAACCTCACAGGGTAACAGGTTAAGTCAAGTTGAAAAATCATCCTAATAATCTGGTTTCCCACAAAGTATATTACCCCCAAGACAAATTATATTGGTTATTGGGGGTTATATTACCCCTAATCCCACTATATTTTCTTTAGCACAACATTATCTGTCAAGAATTAAAGTGATTTAGTAGGTATGTAACTACTTTGTAGAAATTGACTAAAGTCTAAATTTGATTAAAGTTTAAATAAAGACTTGTTTACTTTTCTTCTCCAGTACAGATAATATATTTTCCTTACTTAGCTGGTACATATTCAGCACCAGACTAATTTAAAACACTGAGACTGTATCAACTGCAATATCCCCAAAACACTACACTCTTCTTCCCTTTCCCCACCCCCCATGCTTACAGAAAGTAAAACAGCCTTTTATGGTATTACCTTTTACTTGAAGTCCCCAAACAGATTGTTCCTTCAAGGCCTTTAATGCCTTCAGAGGAGAAAAGCCATAAATATCCCTTAGCTGCAAATATAGATTCTTGACAGTTCATGCTGACTATTCTTCTAGGTCAGTACCAGAGCCCCTGGCAGTGCCACCAATCTCAAACACATAGACACAAAACATTAAATTAACCAACACAAACACTGTAATATCTCAACACTAAAATATTTACATGTTCTATTCCAGGACTCTGTTATACATGTACATGGTACACCATGTACGTGGTCACTTCATCTTTCTGTATCAGCCCAGTCATAGACTTGGACATGTTATTTCTAACAAAAAAAAAAAAAAAATCACATAAGAAAAAATAGCCTAGTCCATCACACTGAGTATTGTACCACCCAAGAACTACAGGTGGGTAATTTGCAGTTCACTCTCAGGTCTCAAGGATTACACTGACAGGAAGAGAAATTGAAAAGATTGTCTCTCACAGACCAGACCTGTCAGTTTCTTCCTTACAGAAAACACTGCATCTTCATGGCTGAACAGTCTTCACACATAAATCTTAACAGCTCTGTAAACGTCTGCATGATGGTTCATCAATTACCCTTCCTTGCCTTCTGTCACCAGTAAAGTTTGGCAAGACCTTGTTTCTCTCAATGGAGAGTGACTTTTTCTGGAATAAAATCTATGTCATCTCTTTGTTCCACATCTGGAAAGAAAATGAAAGAAACATGGCTAGTTGTAAATCTAATTAATTGCCTTACCAGAGACTTTTCTTCCTCCATTTTTAATGCACTTTGCTGAATATCACTAGCTCCCTGAAGTCTTTCACATTTGTTGTTGCTCAGTGCTTTGAAGCTGTAGCACAATGCAAGACAGGGCAGAGATACTGATGACACCTCAGTATGAACAGATTCCACAACCAGCCATCCCAGGATGGCTTTTTGAAGCAGCTGTGTATACGTTATGTCCTAGGGACAAACCTCACTTTTTTTCCAACAGGCAGCTTTGAGTCTGATTGTCACCTCAAGACTGTCCATGTAAACGAGAAACCATTTCTGTTAGCACTGAAGGACAACTGAACCGGAGGCTGGGTTTAGTGAGATTCACACAAATTACTCATCACCCTTTCAGGCAGGGCTCTTTTTATCCTGATTCTCTACAGCAGGTAAGTGGCTAGCTCTCATCACCCTGACCTGCAGCAAGGGCTTCTAGGCATAAGAAAAGAGGTGGGGGGAGAAGAGAGAAACAGAATTATGCATATTATGACTATCTGTTAGACGGGAAGACAAATCAAATTAAAAAGATCCATGACCCAGAGGAGGTTCTCACATTACCATTTACAAAATGTTACAGCTTTGATCTCTAATCCACATTCTCTTATTCCTCCTCCTCTTTTTACATCCATGAACAACTGTTATTCCTTATCTTACTTGGAGCTAGAACTGTGAGTCTGGGGACACCAGATGTTTGCAAAGGGCTTTATGCTTTTGTGGCAGCATTAAAAAGACAGATTTCCATGACTGCATTTTTCTGTGGGAGCAGGATTCCTTTCCTGATGCAGCAGGTAGTGCTAGCTCTCTATCATTATGGAGCACCTGGATTCTCTGGACTGGAAACAAGTGCAGAGTACCAGTACATACATTATAAAACCCAAGAGAGCCTCTTCCCTTTTCTCTCATTTAATGTAATTGACAGAGTTTTCCAGGCTCTTCAAGGATAACTCAAAACCCCTGATCAGTGTTTTTTGCTTTAAAGTCCCCAAAAAACAAATGAAAAAAAAACACCTCAAAAACAACAACAAAATAAATCCAAACCCCTTAACCAATCAACCAACCAGAAAAGGACCACCTCACACCTTCAACTGAAATGTTGTACAAAAATTAACCTCTTTTTCTCTAGGACTTCGAGGGCCAAATCCTGCTTAACGAGACAACCCAGGCAAAGCCTAAGAATCAGTGAGTTTGACCCGTGGCATTTTACTCTCTGCAACAGACCAGCTAAAGGTCACACTACAAAGATGTGACTTTTTCATCTGTGATATGAGTGCCCAAATAAGCACGGGAGAGAGAACGGGAAAATGTCAAGGGAAGAAAATTTTCTGAGAGTCAAGACAAAATTCAGGAAAAATAATGTATAGTAAGGAGAGATTTTATCTGAAGAGGGGCTAAACAGGGTCTCATTTCAAGTAAGAAGTTGTAAGATATTTGACTGATTCCTTAATGTCGTGACTTTGAAAGCAAGAGAAAGGGTATACAATGGAAGGGGACAATGTTTCCTCTCCTATTACACAGGAGCTATTCAAGGAAGGAGAGAAAGTGAGCTCAAATCTATGCTTCACTGCACATAGCATTTGCTGACTGGCAGAGATACTGAGTGAAAAGGTTTAGAGGTATGACACCCACTGGCAAGGAGGAAGCTCATCATCTGCCTCCCTTGCAGCTGCTGATACTCAGCCAACACTCCTGCTCTGATGTCAGTGGTCTAAATGAGGGACATACTCTGATAGTCAGGAAATCTCTGATAAACCATTAGCAAGGCTCTGACTCCCACAACAACTGCACACTGCTCCTCAAGCACAGAGGAGATTCACCAGCTTCCAATTCAGGCAGGGAAGAGTCTGCAGCTATTAAACACTGCTGCAAACTTACTTTCAAGAAAGAGCTGCTTACATCTGTTCATCGCTACCATGAACCCTCACTGAACAGAAGAATATTCTCTAGTCCCTCAAAAGACTTGAGCTGGGCTATGGCAGTAATAATTACTATGTGAACAAAATGCCATCCTGGTACTGAACAAAAATACTCAGAATAAATGAAAATACTGTAACAGCATTTCATCTTCCCCTTTGCTGTCTGGAAAGCTAAAATCTCTTCAGCTTTCAGAGTCTCTTGTGGATAAAATAATTTTATATATAACTGGAAAACTTGTTCATGACTCATTTGCCTGTATTACCAAGTGGATTTCTTAGTCCAAAAGCCAGACATCCATTATGTGGGCTGTTAAATGATTTACACTGATTGAGCATGCACAGTATGCAGCTCTTGCAAATTTTATATGCTGGCTGTATGGAGAATGAATGCTTGCTGATTATGCTCCAAATAGCAATGAACCCAATTACCTAAACCACTAACTCCCAGCAAGGAAGCCAGAAATGCAGCTATTGCTTCAGTACCTTAAAGTAATATTTACTGTTTGGATCTTAACTACTGTAATTTGAAGTAAATGAAGATTCACATTAGTGAAGAACACACCTGTTAGTTCAAAATCGCCTCTTTAATGACCACTGTTAACTTCTTATGCTCTAGAGCTTGTATTCCAGCCTAAGGCTTTAACCCACACCTGGGAAAGTAGACAAGGATACAGCTATTCTGGGAATCTGAGTGACTTTCCAGGTGTAGCCATCATGATAAAAAGCCTGAAAAAAGGGTAATTTTCAGAAAGAAAAGTAAGGACACTTCTTAATCATCTTGTGGTGAAAACATGACTTCTATCATCCAGAGAGCCAGAATGAACTTTAGTATGAGGAATAGACGCTAATGACTGCAGAAGAATCATCGAAAAAAATAAAATCTTGGCTGAAAATAATATGTGGAGGTCACCTAGTCAAAACGTTTTTCACACAGGGGTAAATCCATGGTAGATACTGAGATCCTGGGCCCTGTCCACTTGAGGCTCAATGTGGATTGAGCGATCGCATCTCCGGCTCTGCTGCTCTCATGGGAATTACTTTTTTCCCCATGTCATAAAGGAACTTTCCTTGTGGCAACATTTCAACATTGGCCATTATCCCTCCACTGCTCACAGCTGGGCACACCAGCTTTGTACCCCGAGACAGAGCAGAGCCATCACCACAGGCACCCCATGCAGAGCAGTGTCTTGCACCCTGGGGTATGGGTGCAAGAGCAGAGGGACATCACCACCAGAGGAAACAGCTGCAGTTCTACAGATCGGGAGCAGCCACAAATTTAGCCAGGAGCTTCACTTAATAGCTCATATTGCATTTCAGAGCTCTGACGCACATGCAATTGACTGACGTCACCACACAGCCCTGCATCCAGCATGCTGCTGAGTCTGTGCTTCAGGGAAGGACTTAAAGCTAGGACTGGAATAACAGGAAAATCAGGGGACAATGCGGAACAAGCTCATTCTTTTAAGTTCACAAAGCACCTGTCCTACAAAACACTTCTCTTCTTCATGAGCACGAAACTCATACATTGTATCACAGAATTTGAAAAAGCCAATAATTACCAATATAATTGAAATCAGACCCCCTCATCTAGTTCAACAACCACATTATGAAGACCAATGGCTGGCTAAGTGACCTTCCATTTCAATCAATAATGAAATTGCTGTCTACAGTCAGTAAGGTTTTAGATCCTGTTCCAAACTTCTAGGCATTTCCACAAGTACAGTCACCACTACAAACCACCCTGGTGCACCTGGTGCTTAGTCAGGAGACTAAGCACAGATGTAAACTTCTAAGTGTAGCAATATAATTCCAAATTTTTAAAAATAAATTTTTTAAAAAGGATTTTTGATAATTTAGATCTGAAAAAAAAAATCCTAAGTAAAAAACAAGTAACCCCCCCAAAAACCCACTCTCTAATTAACTCTTTATTTTGCATGTGTGAATCTTTGATCTTCCAAAACTCTCAAATTATTTTTATAGATATTAATGGGTAGGGCTAAGCCATACTGTGAAATGTAAGATGGCTGCCTGCACCCATCTGTAGGGTTTGGTAACGGCGAACAGTGCTCACCACTGAAACAGAAGTATTCCAGTTAGCAAAAGGTACAGCTGCAATTGCAGAGAATCAGGCAAAGCAGAAAGACATTAATTATTAAATTCCTCTTTACAAATGTGATTTGAGGATTCAATCCATATCCCTTTCTCCTGGAAATGAAGATAAGATTCTTTGGAGGATCATTCTGGAGACCAGTTTATCTGCCCATTCTCTTTCCTGCCCTACATCTTTCAGACTACTTTGTGCAGTGGCTAAAAGGGAGGATATGAACAGATGGCTGTTTGCTCTGATAACTGTGTCTGTTTGTAGTCAGATTAATTGGTTATAACCCAGTTAAAGATTAGAGTCTGGTAAAATTATACAGACAGTTCCTCAGTTACTCTTCATTGTCCATATGAAGAAAATAAAATACACAGGTAAGAATGAAAATGGAGTTTCAATGCCTACTAAGGATTATGCAAAACACATTGCCATAGAAAGAGCACAGTATTTACCCTTCCAGACTACAGTTTTAAAGAGTATACAATTTACAGGAACATGAAGGTCAAATAGAGGTTTAAAGACACAAGATGTTCTTGTGGATCAACAAACCAAAACAGTATCAGTGTCATGATTGCTTTTCATTTATCCAGGCCTTTGGCATCAAGCTGCTCATGAGACTTAGGGGCTGCAGCAGTATCTAATTTCATACCTCTTCTGATTACACTGAGAAGAGATTCCCCTTCAAACAACTGGGAACAGGCCAGGAGACTGAAGTATTGTACTGATTCTCACTGAAGAGGAGATTGGGTTGACATCAGTAATTATAATCCTCAGTGCATGGCAAGATACTGGCAAAACCCATGCAGTGCAATCAATAAAGAATGAAAGGATGAGAACATAAGTAGGGCTGTCCTGTCCGATTATACGGCAAATAGCGGCTCACAAACCTGATTGCATGCTCTGAGACTGCAGGATTGATTACAAGTGATTATCATGGAAGAGCAACAACTTCCGCAGAGCGCTTGACGCAGAGCTGCAGGGTACTGCGCTTCCAAAGGGAGCTCGTACCCTGCAACAATGAAAGCACAACACAGGCACTCAAAAATGGCTAACCGGCAAACTCACTGGGGAAACATTATCAGCTGATCAAATTTCTAGGGGGGTTCTGCAGGGTTTCATTCTGGGTACACAGCCCCTGAAGAAAAAGAGGTCTTTTTCCTCCCTCTTCTTTGAAATAAAACAGTACCTAGCACACACGTTTGTACATCTGATGCATACACGTGTATGTTTAACATCCTGAGACTGACAAAGAATAAAATCACTTGATAACAAGTAAATTCAGTTCAGTTATTCAGTTTGCACTCAAGCAAACGCAACACAATAAATGTTAGAATAGCAAGCACAAACCCTGCAGGACTACAGCATATTCTGGAAAGCAAAGAGCTTGAATTTTAAAGACAAAATTAAGACACTACAGACACATCTGAAGAAGCAAAATGAGTGCGCAGCACAGTCCCTGTTTCTGCACTGTGCTGCGGGGGAAGGCAGCAGTGGAAGAAGAGCTTGTTTCTCAGATCTTTGTTTAAGAACTTGGGAGGAGGTATAAAGCACCACAAAGAAAAGGTGAGAGCTCAAGAAAATACTTTGCAGGAGAGGCCTGTGGAGCTCCAGCTGTTTGGGCTATCAAAAGGAAGACTAAAGAGATGAATCAGTTACAGTATATAAATCCTTCAAAAGAAGAAAATTAAATTTGAAAGATCTTTAACACAGTAAAGAAAGGCACACGCACACCAGGAAAGCTCTGTAGTTCAAGCCAAGAAAACTAATTTGTGAAATCAGACAAAGGTGTAATCTACAAGGTGATTAACCTAAGAAGCAAGGTACACAGGGAAAGTTTTTTAATCTTTGCTTGGTGTTCTCAAATCAAGACTGGATCTCTTCATGGAGAACAGAAGCTTTAGTCTGATTCTTTAGATTAAGGGGGGAGGAGGGGAGGGGAATATTGAAATTCTGCCAAAAGCACCAGTTCTCAGCCTGTGGTGCTCACCTGTGGTTTACTTCAGAAGCTGCATGGTCTCGCTCTCGCTCACAGGGCTGAGATGCAGGTCTTGTATCAGTCACCAAGAGGCCACTAAGATTCATCCTCTCCCACCAGCAAGTCTCAGGTTTCTTTACTTTCCTTTACTCCACGTACCTTTAAGCAGGTTGGTGAGCAGGCATGACCATTTATTAATGCATGTCACGAAAGACAAAGTTGCGTTTCCAAGCACATACCTAAACCCCCCAGGGGAGCGCTCATCACCCACGCGACCAATAGCTCTAACACAGACTTTAAACAGCTCTCAACCCCAGCCTCATCTCTTACTCTGCCCCACTGCCTGTGCCATGCCCTACGCGTGCCTCACGCTCCCTTCCTCTCACGCAAAATTCGGGAATTTACGGGAATTCCCACGGCACGGCCGCCGGCCACCAGGGAACGGCCCTCGGCCGCGAAGCCTCTGGCGCCACCCAGCGGCGGCCTGGGCCGGCCCGGCCGTGAGGGGCGGGCTCCGCGCCGCCGGCCCGCTGTCCCCATAAAACAAACAGCATTTTCTCCGCAGCGCCGCCCCAAAGAGCCGCCATCACCCCCTTCGGGGGCGTTTGTACGCCAGGGGCAAAGGGCCGGCTGGGATGGAGCTCGGCTGCGGCACACTGCCACACCCCCTTCGCTAATTAACCCTTGGCCGGGCTCTCCTCTGCCCTTAACGAGCAGGAGGAAAAAAACCTCCCGAGCGCTCTCTAAACAGCTCCGTCAATGCCGTCTGCTAGCGGGAAGCGGTGCGGAGTGGCCGCCTCTGCCGGCTTTTCGTGACCTTCCTGGTGGCCGCGGCTGCAGCCGCCCTCAGGGCTGGCCAGGGCGGCCGTGCCAGGCGCAGGCCGCAGAGCTCGCATGTTGCTGAACATAAAGCGCCCAAAACGAGTTTTCTCAGCTTTCCTTTCTGTCAGAAATTCATTTGGGGAAAATTCATTTGCTCATTCTAAGCAAAAATTCATTGGGGGAAAATGTTTTTCTTTTAGTTCTAGCACTCAACCCCACTTTGAGAAATAAAGTCCGAGGCAGTCCCTCCTCTGCCCCCAGCTGTGAGAGCTAGGCTGGCAAATTTGATACATAATTTTTAAAAATGCAATTCCTGCCGAAGTTTAGCGGTAGGACCACACTGAAGTGAGTGCAACAAAAAAATGCAGTAATATCTTTAGATGTCCTTGGATGCATTGCCTTCTTCATCCACTTAAGTGATATAATGAGTTAAATGAAAGCACGTGTGGGTTTTTGGTATTACAGAGCTGCTGCTTACAGTAGGTGAACTAACTCAGTGTTTAAGGTAATGTGTCAACCTCTTGACTCTCGACATCTGAAAGAACTAAGCTGTAAGTTGTAATAATGACTAACCTGCAGACTTCAAACTTGGTCTGAATTGGCTCCTGTTCTCTTTTTTTCGCCCAAAAAGCACACCCCTTGCTCAATCTCTTCCAGGAGTATCTTAAGTCCCCGTGCTGCTTCCCCACCTGCAGCACCAGCAATGGGAAACTTTCCTTCCTCCTCTTCTCTCTCCCTACCTCTATATACTTCCATCATCTCATGCTACAGTATCACTTTGGCATAGTTTTGTTTATGTCTTGTTTTGACAGCAATGAACTGATCATTATTCTCAGGGAAGACAGCATCTCAGTGTTTCACAGTTGCTTTGTTTTGTACATCCTGTAATTTTTATTACAGGGGTTTTTTGGTTTCTTGCAAAGTGATGTGATAATCTAATTGCCTCGTTTTCCTCAGGCCTTTGCAAAGTGTGTGGCTTTTTAGAATCCTCTTTCAAAATCCTGGAAATAGCATTTTTCTTAGCATTTCTGTTTAATACTTGCCTTTTGAACTCTACAAGCTTCTCCCTTCTGAAGAGGGAAATGCAATTACATGCTCCAGAGCAGCCTGCCCTCATCCATCTGAAGGGACAACGCCTGCTGTGGTATCTAAGGAGCATTTTTTGAAAAGCTATTTTTCTATTGGCTTACAGTGTCAATGACCCAACAACTGGCAAAGGAGCTGTTTATCAGGTCTCTCCCTTGCAAATTGCTGTTAATGGGCACACATACCTTGTACCCACATGAAACCTTGCTTGGTGGGCTGTGTGGGTGGACCTGAGCCTACATTCCTGCAAATACTTGAGGGCACAGCCTAGTCACATCCTCACAGATAAGTGTTGTATTAAGACACATTTGAGAAAAGTGTCCATTTCAGCTGATTTTTTGTCTCAGTTTTACACCCCTGAAAAAGGGGGTGCCCACCTTGTCATCTCTTGTTTGGTCGGTTGCCACTTCAGTGTTGCAGTCTGATAGAAGGTCTGCTGCATACTCTCTCAATATACATTAGGCAAGAGCAAGTCATAAATTGACTCATGGAAACCTCATTGCTAGGATGTCTCTGGAGGTAGGACAAAATATCACATGTCCTACATCCATAAGAGAAGGGCTAAAAAAGGTGTTTTTTTTAAATTAAGATGACTTTATGGAAAACAAAGATGGGTTTGGGTTTTAGACATGTCTGACTCTCAGAGTGGCTAAGTGTGTAAATAATACCCCCACTATGCAGAGGAAGCTGAGACTCCTACGTATCTGCAAGCCCATGTGCAAGAGTAGTAGCACTGCATTCCAGCACTGAACTTGTTATTCCTAGCACTGGTTTAGAGATGGAGATTGGAACCTTGATTTCACTTAATACATGACTGACAGTGCCATTCTAACATCAAAATCCTCCATCCACATGCTTTTAAGGAATGAGGAGCCAGAGCCTGTCAGGCAGATTAGCCATATGTCAACTCCCCAGTGCACTACAGCAGAGCCATCATTAATCTGAAAACTTGATCTCAAGCCAAAGGGAACAATTATATAACCTAGATATCTGAAATGCGAATAGTACAAAAACAAACAAGAAAGAACAATCATCCTTACTTACACGTGTACCTTTTACTACAGCTATTAGGCAATCAAGACTGTCATCTAATTGTCTTTTTTTAAATTATAAAAATGATGGAAGGGTTGCAGTAATTAAAAAGTGCAGGCAACACGCTGAAAGGTGATAAATTACATAAAGGCAAAGTGAAGATGAAACAACATTTTTAGATGTATTTCTCTATTTGCTTCTCCACAATTTAGATAATTTTGTGTATTTGCTGTTTGTCCATTTCTGTGTGCCATTATCAAGCCAGTGTGAAATTGGTCAGAGGGCCAGAGAGCTGTCACAAGAACTTAGGTTACCAGAGTGGAAGATTACTTTTAAAATTGGTGTCAAGTCCCAGAAAAGCCGCAGGAATGAAGCTCTTTACCAAGACAGATTGCACGGGCAAGTTCTATGGCACATGCCTGAATTGTCATGAACATCCAAAGCAAACTTTGGAAAACTGACAACAGAAGATAAAGGTCCACCAGCATTATTCCTCCCACATGGTTAAAGGAGACAAACGTGCAATTAATTCAGCTTATTTATTAGGACAGTGCCTAGGGCCCCTCAAGGTGGGGCCTTATTATGTTAGGCACATAAAAGCAGAACAAGCCTCTGCCCCAGAAAGACTTATACAAGTATATGTCCTTGAACAAGGCAGGAGAGAGGAGGATGAATTGTAAGCTGAATTAAATAGCTGTCAAAGAGATGTTAAGCCAACACTCTAAAGCACACTGAAAATTATTCTAGGAGGAAAGTATCTGCCTAGGTAGTTTGAAAGGCCAGTCTCTCCATACTGCCCTAAAGCTGTCCTCCAGAGATCTGCTACAGAGCTTGTAGCCACTGACAAATCCCACAGGAAGGTCTTCAGTCCGCAGTAAATTCTTGGGACGTGCCTGATCCTCAGGGCTCATTTCCCACGGAATTATTCTTGGGAAGTTAATGGTCTCTGTGTTTCAATGGTTGTGGCATCAAGTCTCCAAACCTACAAGCAGGTTAAACACTCAACATCTGGACATACACTCTTGGACCAATTGACTCCTGAGGTATTATTTTGCAACATATGGTTTTCAACCAATTTATTTGTATTTGCAGCTTGCTTGGATTTATTTTCTTTTTTTTTTTTCCTTTTTTTCTTTCCCCCTAGAGATGCCCCAGGTTGCACAGCCTTCTAGCACTTTGTGTGCACATTTCTGAGTTTACTTTGGATTCATGGGACTGCTCCTCACAGGCATGGGCAAATTCTTTATGTTAAGTACTGCTAGTAATAATATTTGCTATTATTCTGTTCCTTTGTAGTTTCAAAGCATTGAACAAATTAACTATGTGAGCTGCTAGAAAAGCTCTTCTAGCAGCATTTCAGATTTCAGAAGCCTGTACATTCGTTCTGTGGCCAAACTGTCAAGACACTGCAGTGCAGGTTACGACAGTAACCCGCAGCTGAGAAATGTCAGGCTTGACATTGTCTCCACTTCAGCACTGTGTATGCATACACAACCCTGTGAGTTAGATGTGCCAGTTACCCAGCTGAGGTCACAAACAGTGGACACTATAACTGGGGTGGGAGGCAGTTATATACATATGGTATGTAAAGAGTGATTTCAGTAAGAACAAGGCTTGGTATGGCTTAAGGGACTAGAAGGAAAGGACCCAAGCAAAAGACTAGTTGAGAGGTTGTTGCAGACAATTTTGACTGTATTAGCCTGTTCAGATCTGGAGGTAAAATGGCTGTCAGGCCTTCTTGCCAACTTTGACATTAACAGGAAGCCAGTGGATAGCATGCTGGCGTCGAACTCGTAAAGCCTGTGGCCTGCGAGCTGCTGGCTGAGCAACACGAGGTGTTCTTCGCTTCCCAGTGCTTCTCTCTCCTTTCCCATCCATTGCTACTCTTTTAGATCGTGAGCTCATACATAGAGAAGCTGTTTTCTTATTCCGTCTATGAACGGCAGAGCCCTGAGCTCAGTTGAGCCTCTAGGCACCAGGTTAATATATATAATAATAGTGTGGTACAAAAAAACAAAGGCATAACAGTTTCATGACGGAACGCATCTCAGATGAGTTAATGTGTGCAAAGCACTTTGAAGTTGAAAGGTTCTGCACTGTGTAAAAGCTGAGCATCGCTTTCATATGGATTTGTTGATCTTGAGGACTCAGGAAGCCGCTCCAAACGTGCCTCTACTCAGCTAAGTGCAGAGTGTGAATCCCTGCTATTCACTCCCATCTCCAAATGGAGTAGTATGTCCAAGAAATTCCTATTTGAGGATGTCATTAAGAAAACCCATGTCATTATAAGTAAGTATCTTAAGTTTTAGCACCTCTCTATATTAAAAACAAGCATCCCTGGGGAAAAATGCAAATAGGCTTTTCACAATCCTGCTGATTTTGGCATTACCCCTTCTCCACTGCCTTGAGTCACTCTCACTTTCTGGTTCTCCTACATTAAGTTGCCATGGGAAATACAAAAAAAGAAAAAGTGTTACAACCTGCCAACAGATTGACATGAATCTTACTCATTCTGGCTCCTGAAGCTGAATTGACTTTCCAAGGTTCACTGAAGCCTAGCTGATCCCTGGCCAGGAATAAATGGCATTTTGTGACTCCATCTAGGCTTGCTTGGCCGAGCTCTTTCTGGGGCTGAAGCTGAGACCCAGCCCAAACATTCCCCAACAGATTCGAGACCCACACTACTACTTTGGATCATGCTTGCTGTAGTTGCTGTCATACCTCACCACTCCTTTTAGAATATTACATACTGCATTTCAGGGAGCAGTTTAGCTCAGGATTGAGGACCTGTCCTATGAAATGACATGCAGACACACCCAGTGGTGGTCTCTTCTGACTGAGGATGCAGTAACTGAGCAAAATATCACCTAAAGGAAGCAGAAGAGTGACAGGAAAACAGGGACTACACAGAGCAGCTATGAGCCTAATTTTGGTGTTCTGCATCATTTCAACTCTTCTGCCTATTTTGTGTATGTGTTACGATAGAGATTCACAGTGATATGCACGCTTATGCATGCATCTACCCGAAGTGGGAAGAGCTGTAATTAAACACACCTGACCGACACCCACCGTCCCCACGGGCCGTGTCCCCTCCCACGGCCACCGCCGTCCCTCCGAAGCCGGTGCCACTAGATGGAGCTGAGCAACAAAATTCCTCCCAGGCCATGTGCAAGGCTGCAGCAGCAGCTGCATTGCCTAAGTCGCAAGTTGCAACTTGTTTCTTGCTTACTGGGCACTAATGTTGTTTCCCTGGACAGTTGATACAGGGACAAGCTGTGGCGAATTGTCATTAAGAGATTGCAAAACCATACTCCCCAACCACGCTGATTCACCCTTTGCAGAGGATGATGTCAGTCTGGGTAGGTTTGGCAGCCAAAAAGGAGTTTGGGAAATGAAAGGAGGGGCTTCTGCACGGCCCACAGGTTATGGGGTGGAAAAGCCATGTCTGTCATAGCTTATTTTGGTTAAGTAAGGAACAGGGAGTTTGGCAGCCGCTGCTCGTTTAGTGAAAGCCCTTCTGCTCATCAACAGCCTCCCAAGAGCCTGGGAGACTGGAGGAAAGCATCTCTGCTTTCCCTGTGGTTGCCTTTCCAGCCTTTCTGATGATCCGGTGGTAGCACATGGGACACAAAAATGCTTGTTGTCCTTAGGGAGGGATTCCGCAGGAAAAGCAATTGTAAAACTAAACCCTATCCTCATAGTCTGGACAGAGCAAAAATTTCAGGGGAATAATCAAAATGTAGGCACACCAGGGAGCAAAGCACTTGTCACGCCCATCCTGCATGGGGAGTGGTGCTGAAAGGCTGAAAACTGGCTCAGTGGAAACACGCTGCCCTGGGACAGCCCACTTGAAAGTGACACTGCCAGGTCTTGTTTACACAGGGCATTGCTCTGTCTCCATCTCTTAGCAGGCAGGCAGGTTTAAGTCTGCCCTGCTCTCCACAGAGGAAGGCTTATCCCACTGTGAAGATGTTAAAATGATCCCATTTATTTTGTAAACTACTTTACTTATAAACACTTCCATAACTAAACAAGGGTGGTGGTGGGAAATCTGCTCTGTAATATTTTAAAGATGTTATAAACAGAGGAGATGAATGAACGTGGAAAAAAAGGGAGGGAAAGGTAAAAAAATATATATATTAGCAAATCAGGTAATTGCAACATCGCAAAAAATTTTAGGATGCAGATTGCCAGGCTAAATTTTTGTTTTATCTGTTGACAAATATAATGGACTGTAGTGAGCTAGGACCAGAATGCAAATACAACCACAGGTTGTGACATTAAACATTATTTAGGTTATGTGTTAAAATTGGAATAGGGATAAGCTAAATCTGCATTACAGTGGGTCCAGTATAGACCAGAGAAACCAATATGAAAACAGAACCAAATCTCAGAACTTTGCAATACACTTATACAAATCACATGGTCATGTGAGAAAAAAAAATAGTATTAGATGGGATGAATCTGTAAACATATTTCTGTCCAAGTGTAACTCTATTTTCCAAAATAAGCCTATTTTTGTTTTTACCTAATCAAGCACGTCTATTTGCAAAGACAGAGTGTATCATCCATTATTTTCATTATTCCACACGTGTGCCATATTATGATAACTTCAGTTTAAGGTGTCTCTAAAATGAATGCTTTCTGCATCCCAGCTCTTTAAGCAGCAGATGTCTGCAGGCAGACACCACTGAAATGTTTTAACCATACGTTATGCAGGGCGGGTCATACAGCAGTAGGTTTCTCTAATGGTAGCCAAGCAGATAAGCAGTTGGAAGACCACTTTTTTCAAGCCAACAATGCTAAAGTGCTTTGCAGTCAAGGTGTGCTAAAGCCTGCAGGAAAGGGTGTGGTACACGCACAGAAGTGTGTCCGTGGCCAAGGTGTTCCCAGGAACGTGGGGTGAGTCACCCATGTCACATTGCTTAGTGGCCTGTGACAGGTGACATTTGGTAGCTGCATTATTACTAAACAGAAATATGAGTGAGCCTTGCTACATGAAGGCACTGAAGTGTGATGTGACCACCTGATGCTTTACAGAAAGCCTCAAAGAGCACTCAGGACTAAAGCTGTAGCATCATAGCCTGATAGAAAAAAAATGGGCCCTCTGTGCCTGGTGATCAGCTGTGAGGAGATTAATAAATTTGACGAATCTAGCTATATATTACCCCACTGTAATGAACAGAAATAGCTTTTTAATAATTTCTAAGCTAATTTGATATTTAATTTCAGAAAGCAAATCAGTAGCTGCTGTAGTTGAAATTTGATGTTGGGAAGCTGTAAAATAAAACTTTTTTTCTCCCTGCCTTACTGGGCTTTAGGCAAACTTAGATGGCACCTTTAGCCAAGGGTAATTCATCCTTTGGCTCCAGCTGTGCTACCTGACAGGCAAATGGGAGCTGTGGTGTGTCACTGTCATATCAAAGCCTCCCTGGCTGTACAGAGGTGCTCTGTTTCCCAGGTCCCACATTGCACCATTCCCTGTGCCACCAAGGCTGCCTCCAGACCTGCCAAGACTCGTCAGCCACCCAGCACGCTCGCACACCAACCCCCAGTCAGGACATCCAGTTCTGCGGCACCTTTTGGAGAGGGAAAACCCGGGTACCTTTGTGCAAGCCCAGCCCATCACATCTGTGGTGCTGAGGGAGCTGGACACAGATGGCCCTGAGCCCCATGCACCCTGGCTGGACAGCCCTGGTGACTCTGCAAGAGTCAGAGCTCAGGGCTAAACATGCCCCAAGCACAGACGTGGCCAGAGAGGGCTTGCAAGATTTGCCTCTGCCCTGTAAGAAACACGTGGTCACCTTGCACTTTGGGAGTCCTCTCTGGTTCCTGCACTCCCTAGTTTTATGGGGCCTTGGAGCAGCCAGCACATGGAACCTCACTGCCCAAAAACCCAGTTCAACTGGAACAAGGGGATGGTGGCAGCATGGCACTGACTCATGTGAGTGTCCCATCAGAGGATCTCCAGCCCCTGGCCCCCTCAAACTTGATGTTTTCTCCTGCAAATCCAGGCTGCAGAGGTGACAATGAGCGGTTTCAGTCACTGACAGCCTGCTTGCTTTTCAGGACCATGGACCCCATGCTTACTGACATAAATCCAAGCTGAATATAGCCTCAGGCTTCAAGTCACATTAATCCTACTACGAGTTCATACAGTGTGGTGCAGCCAAGGAGCTCCATGCAAGAAATGGAAGAAGGCGAGAGAGAAACAAAAAGGGAGCAGGAGGGGTTGGCACCTGTGCTAGGGACATGGCAGAGGCCAGTTGGAGGATTTCTGACATCAAGTTTCAGATCACCTTTCATTTCAAAGGCAATCCTGTCCATGAGCTGCAGCACCTTACCCTGAGACACTGCAGAAAAAAATCACTAATTAGTTTTGCTGTTCAGGGATCTTGTATCCCTGATGCAGAATGAAAGAGGAGAGCTGGTGAGCCACAGCATGCAGGGAGAGGTGCAAGGGAACCTGGTGTCTCTGTTTCCACCCAGAGCCCCTCACAGTACAGCACAGCTGAGTACAGGGCTTTCTAACAGAGTTAGCTGAATGGAAAGTACTTTTTTCTATGAAAGGCAGTGGTTTGTGCTGGGAGCAGAAGGGAGAGGGCCTCATTCAGCTGCAGTAAGATTGTTAACACCACCAAATCCCTGTCATATGGCCATAGTCCACAACACCTTCCAGTTAGTTACAGAACTGGGCAAATGGTTCTTCCTTGATAATGAACAGGCTGAACTTGCCCACTAGATGATAGGAGGAGAAAAAAGACTAATAAATCCTGGTCCTCTGACAGGTTTGCACTGCTCCAAAATGGTGCCAAAGCTCAGGTAGTATCTTTTGAGTCCACCCACTGATGGGGACAACCGAGGCACAGTGACCCTATAACCACTGCCTATACAAAGGCAGCTGGGACAGGGAGATTTAAAGGCAGCCTCTGCCCCATGGTAGTCACTGGCCAAAACTGTGAGCCCAGCTAGGGACAGGGGTAGCTGTGCTGCCAGTGCCAGACTGCTGTCATGTCAGTCCTTTTGGATACCAGAGTTCAGCAGGGAAGAGCACTGCTCCCTGTCTGGGAGACATGAAAATCTGGCTAAAAACTGCTGGCACATGAAGAGATTTACCTGGATGAAATGGCAAAGCTTTGCTTTTACTCTACTGCTGAGCTTACAGGTGACACTGAGGAGAGTTGAACAATCTGGAGACAGAATGACTTTTTAGGTCAGTCAGAAACAACAGTTTTTGTCTCAGTTTTTCTCTTTGTCTGCCAAACTCCAAAATCAACTCTTCAGCCAGGAAACATCCAGCCAGGAAAGATGTGGGGTGAGGTGTCTATTCTCTGCCTATATATTACCATTGACACTGTTCTCCACAGGTTTAACACAAAATATGGTGTTGTTTTTTCCTCCCTGCCTCTTCTAGTCTGCTTTATAATCCCCACAACCAGTTCCTGTACTTACCAAGGAGTTGTGTGTCCTCCTAGGGCAGACAAGAGATTGGTTTTAAGTACAGCATCTGTTAGTTCTTGTTTACAGTGAAAGCTTCAGCTATGACCTGAGACCAATGCAATGGCTCTGAGCATTGTAGAATGTTGAATTAACATAAATCTCTCTGTCATTTCTTCATGTTCATCTGCTGTACATGCAGGCTCCAGGCCACAAGCTCCAGTGAAGCCTTCAGAGAGAGACGGCAGAGGGAGACACGAATGACACACCCAGTGATGCCAAGCTGCTAAAATTAAAGCTGGTAAGAGCAGCATGAGATGCCCTGCAGGTAGCAGGATGGTGTCTTTTTCCTAGGACCCCTTCACTGGGTAACAATGAAAGGACAACAACTGTCAGGGAGGCCTCTTGCTGCCCTGCCTTTACATGTGAAAGCCTTATTTGCATTGCCAAATAAAGCTGGTGCCTCTCAACTGCAGAAATGCTCATGCCTACAAATGGCCTGCCTGGCCTATCACAAGGTATCTGTTGTGGTCGCATCCAAAGACCCCAAACCAAGATCGGAGCGGGGCTGTGGTAGATGCTGCAAAGCAAAACACTGGTGCAGGAAGTCCCCCACCCTGCCACAATTTCCATGCTGGTGTGAAACAGGACAGGGATGCCAACAACTGCCTGCAGGTATGGTCATGGCTAATGGCGACTCAATCAGCCTGGAAAGTGTGTTCCAGGAACAATTTGATCCTTCAAAATAACTCATAAAGGAAACCTAACAAAACCCTGTACAAATAAAGCCAGTTAGCTTTAAAGCTATCCCAGCCAGCTCTTGGTGTCCCTCACGGGCTGACACAGACTGTCACAGCCTTTGTGGTCCCACTCCCTGTGGTCAGGGTGGCACAGACTGCAACGAGCAGCCAGGAGGGCTGTGAGAGGGCAGGTGACACTCTGGAGCTGCTCATCCTCTGCCACAGAGCACATGCCTGCTGATACCTCACACAGGGCTCCTCACGCCTTCAAGTAACTCTGCCCCCGCCAAAAATCGGGTGGAGGGAGCCTAACCCCACACAGCTGCAAGGCAGTTACAATGGGAACACAAATTAAAGCCACCCATTTATGTAAACTACCTCAAAGTACTGAATACAGAAGGAGATGCATGGAAACAGAATTGCAATACCAGTTTCAGGCAGGATCCACTGGAGCCCAGGATGAGTTAGATACATACAGGATTTCAAAGGAGATCATTAGGACAGACTGAGTTCTGCCCACGCCTTAATGACCTGACTAGATTAGTCTCTCCCTCCTCACTGCCTTGCGCTATCTGGCTGAGGATTGACACTGTGGAGATTTTCACCTTCGCTTCAGGTCTTAAAGCAGAGCTTCAGCTTTGGCGAGAGGGCAGAGGGCAGTGGCGTCTTGCTGCATCCCAAGGAGCTCCCACCACCCCGACAAGTGTGGCTTGTTTGCAGAGACAAACCCCGGGGTCAGTCTCAAAGTAGGAAACAGGCAAAGTGAAAGGAGAGAGAGTCTAGCTGAGTGCACTTAGGGCGGGGATTTCTCTGGTGTTTCTCAGGCATCAGTAGAGGAAAATGAGAGAAAAGAGAATAGACAAAGGAAAGAAATAATTAAAGAAGCGTGAGGTTAACTGGATGGAGAATTTTAACAAACAAACAAACAAAAAAATCCAGAAAACCATACAAGGGATGCATGAATGGCATAGGAGATGCCCCTGCACCTTGTAGGTCCTTCCTTACAACAGCTTCTCCCAGTTCTGTGGCAGGAGTGCCTGCTGTCCGGCGGGGGAAAGGCTGAGCACGGCTCCTCCCAGCCTGCGCAGGGTTTCCCTGCAGGGCGCACTGCCCATCCGTGCGCCAGCCGCTCTGCCCTTCCGGAGCGCAGGTAAATAATCCCACGCGCACACGCCTTGGGGCGAGTACATTTTTCCTGGGTGAATACAGTTTTTCCAAGTGATTAAGACAGGATAACCAGGAGTGAGAGACCAGATTATACAGCAGAGCTCGCAAATTTCAATGAAAGGCCAGGAATGCTGTGCCACAGGTAAGCACTGCAGTCACTTCTGTTGTTTTGCAAGACCAGTTTCCAAAGATAATTTTTGGTTTGTGAGAAACAGCCTTGGAGTCACTCCAGATTTATTCTCTGTAGATCACATCCATTGGCTGTCCCCTTGTCAGGGTGGTCAGTGTCCTTATGACCCTAAGCCTGTAGCCCCTGAGGGAGTCCTCCTGCAACTACAGCAAACACTCCATCAGGTCTCCTATGTCCTACATGCAGCACAGAGGGATTGGATGGCTCCTATGACTCCTTGCAAAGGAGCAGAGACCTTTGGGTAAGGCAGACCTAGGGCCAATGTTAGCATCACTTAATCCAAGCAGGCAGGTTCAGCTGAGGCAACCTGACACAATCTGTGTTTTATCTCTCTATGCCAAGGAAAAAGTGCAGCTGTTTGGGTTCCCATGGCATTTATTTTATACCCTTTTATCCTAAGCTCTGTGTTCTTTCATGTAATAAACAAATCACAGGTCTTGTTTTACATCTCTTTGCATATGAAATCTCCTTCCAATTCTTACGCTTGTCTGAAAAGTGCCTAGCAAACTGCTGCATTAAACAAAAATTAAGTCAAGGTTGGGGCTCCTGTACCCAGAGCCCTGAGGTTTTATAGAGCTTTCTTTGTGCAGTTTCTATTTCTGTCTGATTAACCTATCTAATTCTCAGAGGTTAAGCTATCTAAACTGACTGGGTACTGAAGCATTTAAAATGTAAACGCACTGAGCTTTAATCACAATCTGCAGACTACACCCCTCTCTCCATCTGTATATATGTGGGAGCTATTTCCTTGCAATTTCATGATGTTACACCTGCATCTTAGTAGCATCTCACATGCCACAATTAACCAGTGTGCTGGGGTGAAGGACAAGGTGTCCAGGTGTATGGAAGCAAAGCTGAACGTGCAGCTACAGCAGCTAAATTGACCCTGTCTCCTCTCTGAGTCCTGCTACCCTCACAGCACCTTCTGTGTCAGTACCCATACTGCTGGCTTGTCCTTGGTCAGGAAACACTGCTGCCAGCATGAAAGTCAGGGAGGGGGGAAAAGGCAAAGAAACAGCTCCCACAGTAATGCACTTCAGACAAGTGAGAGCTGCCAAACTCTCCTCCCTCCCTGCCTCCCAGTACCTCACTCTGATATTCAGAAGTCCTTTGATTTTTACATTTGAGAAAAATCCTTACAGAGGGAGTATTTCCAGTCTGGCACGATGTGCCCTGAGAAAGGAAGACTCTAGAGCTGTTCTGCAGCTCTGGCCCATAGGGGTTATCAGGGAAGGGTGCAGTGAGCCTGATGCAACCCTGCAAATCCCAGCACTAGGCAGCCCAGGGACTTCCCAGGCCACAGGCGGCATCTGCAGCAGCAGCTCTAACAGGCCTCCATAGCCTGCTTTCCCATTAATTTGCCTAATTGCTTTTTGAACCAATGTATAGTTTCAGCACCTGAAGCATCCCATGGCAATGAGTTCCACCAATTAATTATGGTTGGGTGAAAAAAACACTTCCTTCTCTATGCCTTAAAAAAAATATCTACCTGATGATTTCATTTAACATCCCTTGGCTCTCGCCTTATGAGCAACTGCGGCCATTCCTCCTGCTGCTCATCACATTGCAGACCTGTTACAGCCCTGAGTCCTCCCTTTTCTAGGCTAAATCTGACTGATTCAGTCTCTTTTCATACAGATAGCATTGTGCATCTCTGATCATTCCTGTCATACATGTCTCTGCCTTTTCCCATTCAAGTACAGCGTGATTTTCAAGACTGCCACACACCCACAATCCCGAGGTTGCTCAGTAGGAACCGAAGGCACTGTGCCCTGCATCCTTTAAAAAATCAGATTTGCGGCTGCGGGTTGTGCTCCAAAACTGACTGCAGTCCTCTCAGCAGATGTCCTGGAGGCATTCTGCACTGCCCCTGTGTTTGGTGAAGCGGTGGTAGCACATGCCTTGCCCCCAGGGCTTCTGCAGAGATCAGCTCCTAAGTGCCAGCCACAGCCAGCCCTGACATTTGCTTCTTGGTGCCTCTGTCACTAAGCCCACAAACAAGAGGCGACTGCCACAACATTTGTATTTGAGATCACAGGGGCAATAGAGGTAATATGTTCATTGAGCAATTGTGTTACCTCAGTGAAACATTTATAGGTGCTTGCAATAGAAATATTGCAGATAGGATGAAGAAATGACCTCAGACAGGATCAAATATGCAAAGCTAACCGTAGCTGTGGACTTCTCCCACAAGATAAACAAGTGGCTAACGCCTCGAGGGAAATAGCAGGAAGGGGAATCCCGGCAAGCTATTCTTGTGCCAGGTATTTTTTTGCAGGGCTTTACAAGGAACTGCATCTGGGAGTCCCAGGATGGCCTTGCCCCTGCCTGCCCGCCGGAGCCCTGCGTCAGGACAGTGCTGCTGCACCCCCACTTCCCCAGAGCCCCTCAGCCCAAGCCCTGCACACCACGGGCAGAGCAGGCTTGCACCTACTTCGTGCCACCAATTGTTTGGAAACTGGACAGCACAAATATAGGAACAGGTTTTGAAAGGAGAGGGGGAATGTTTACAAGAGCCTGCCACTTAAGATGACTTCCTCTTGCTCCTGAGCTGCAGAGGTGATTCCAATGTTGCATCCCCTCCAAGACAACCACAAGGAAGAGAGACAAAATGTGAGGCAGGAAAAAGGCTGTGATTCAAAGCACTGTGCACACCTCTCTGCATCTCCTGGGATTACAGCCCACCAACCAGGCACTACAACTCCCAGGGGGCTGCAGTGGGCCAGCTCAGAGATTATTTTTGCCACTGAGCATTTTACTAGCTCAGTCTATAATCCATTTTTCTTTGAGTACTCTGTTTTTCTTAAACAGCGTTGCTATTCCTTTCAAAACACAACTCTGTTTATCCAAAACAAGCAAGGGCGGGTATCATACCCTGCCAAATGGCAACTGTGTTGCTCCTGGGTGGCGCTTGACAGCGCTGAGCTACCGGTGACAACTCCTTTTTCCACTCAGTGAAACAGGCAAGGATATGCCCATAATAAACCACCACTTATCTGTTGAGACAGAGATTTTTTTTTCCTCTGGTTGCTAGCATGGACTACAGTCTGAATCTTCCTTTTGTTTTTATCAGAAAACATTTACAGACATTTATTTCCACCATTCCTTCTCTGAAGTTATTCCGCAAAAGATGAGCGAAACAATTAAATCGTTGGCTTAGCAGGAGTGAGACAGCTCTTCTTTTAAACAGGGGATTTTGATTGCACCCTGTTACTTCATCTCTTTAGAATATTCACTAGACAGAGTAATTTTCCTGTCTCTAAACAGTGCTAAGCTGTCAGACTCCTTTTCGCTGAGCAAAAGGTAGTGCAGCTTCTTCTCCCCACACAAATGCTTTTTTTGGAGAATAAAAAAGAAAAGGAAAAACACCCCCACTTCTCCAGCGGTCACTTCAAGGCAAGAAGAAAACTCTCTCTGATCATGTAAAGACCCAGCAAGATCCCTCCTAGCAAGATCGCCACTCCAGGAGAGCCAGTCCCACCTGTGAGCATAATATCAGGAGGCTCATTTAGCAGCTAAAATAACCCACCCTGCAAACATTCTTCCATTTAGTTTTGAACAGCAGAGGGGCTGAAATTCAGCCTCAAACAGGATGGGGGGCATGTGGAGGGTGAGGGATTGGGGCAGGGCAAAAAGAGATTACCCAGAGCCCTCCCTTGCAACCAGCACAGACACTGCCCATGTTGTTTGGTTAATTGGGGAAACAATGTCCTCTTTCAGGGGCTGCAGGTGGCTCGGGGCATTGCAGAAAAGGGACATTATGGCTTTCTATGGTAGCGTGGTTGAAAGGTTTGGAGCCTGTGTACAAAAAGGCCTTTGCTGAGGGTATTGCTGCTGCATCAAGTATCAATGAAAGCAGCATCTCTGCTGTTATGAATCCCATAACCACAGCAAATGAATGGGAAGCATTAAGAGTAGCAAAATAGTATTTCAAGCTGCAATGAACAGCACCCAATTCATCAGTGAATAGCAGGCTTGGGTCAGTGAAAGAATAGCTCTGATTGGAAGAAATACGGAAGAGCCTTGAGCAGTCTGTAGGAGCAGATGTGTGAAAGAAGTAACCAAAACTACAGGCACTTCTGAGGTCTCAAGTACAGCCAGCTCCAAGCTAGGCAGTCTGGCTGGGCATAGGGTCTGCAGCTCCAGTTTAAACATGAACCAGTTTACAGGGCCTTTAACATCACCACTCACTTGTCTTTGGAAAGAAGAAAAAGAACCTGTATGTGCAACAGCATTTTATCCCTGCAGTTTACCTCCAAATGTCTTGGTCAATCTTTCAGATGCCAAACTGGCATGAAAAACATGAATGTATTATCTGCATTTTTAGAGTTAGGCAGAGTAAAGGCATGTAGCAAAGCCAGAAGCAGAACTTGGATGTCCCAGTTTCCCATCCGTAATCCTGACCATACTGCTCCACCAGGCCCTGGTCATTTCTAGGATGCTGCAGTGATGAGGGCTGCAAAACCCAAAAGCAAGCCCTGCTTTTTTTCCACCAGGCAGCAGGACAGCCCAGCCTCAGGCTGTTAGCAGTGGGTGCCAGGGACCCCTTGTAGGACTGAACACCTGCTTGTCAGCAGCCTCAGCCCAAGTTGCCCCCTTGCCAGGGCTCAGTAGGCCCCACACAGACTTTCCCAGGTGAGACCCTGCTGGTGGCACCCTGCCCACATCTACTGAAAACTAAAGGGAGGCCAGAAAGGCCATGTTCTTGGCAGGGAGTTAACAGGGACTTGGGCTCTTGGCCCAATGGCTGCTAGTCCTTGAACTGCTGGGATGCCATGGGGCTGAACTGATGCCATGGGGCTGAACTAATGCCAGGACATGTCCCTCCAGTTTTGCACTGCTCTGGTGTGCACACTGGACTTTTACCCAGAGATTGCTCTGGCTGACCTCTCTGTGATAGATGCTGTCTTCAAAGAGAAGTGACACAGGCATAGCAAGACAGCTGATAAGGTTTGATGGCTCTTTATTTAGGGGAAATCCTCCTAATGATTGCCCAGGGCAAATAAGACTCAGAGGCTTGAATTCCCAGAGGAGGCATTGATGCACCACATCAAAGCCTGTTCCCCAGCTGTCACCACAGAGGCATCACCTCCAGCCATAACAGGAGGTTATAAAAACAAGGTCTCTCCTTGACACATCCCAGGCTGCTCAAAGAAACTACCTCCTAAGAGAGGAAGGTGAGAGAGACCCGGCTGCAAGTGCTCTGTGAACTTTGAGTGCAGAGGCAGGCTCCCAGAAGCACGGTGATGGGGGTTCCAGCCCCAGGCATGCACCAGAGCCACATGGGAGCTGGGGCAGGGCAGCATGTGTTGCTCAGCTCTGCCTATTTCTTTCCTTAACTGCTGTAGGCAGGGATGCATCTTGTTTGCTTCCATTGGTACTCTCTCACACAAGGGAACGTAAATCCAGAGCACTGTGAGTTCTTAGAAGTTCTGGGAGATAGTTTTTAAACCCATGGGGACATGGGGTCCTGCTGCTGGCAGGGTGGTTTCTCTCAGGTGGAGGCTTTCCAAAATGTCTTGCCTCTGCTGACACCTCGTAAGGAGCCTGACTGCAAGTGGGCACAGGCTACATCAGCCCGCTTCTTGTAACAGACACAGCATTGTCTTGCAGGGCACTGTGTGTTCTCATGACGGTGGCTCTTGGGGATGGGCTGCTGGCACTGAGCATGCCAAGCTGGTGTCAGGAACAGCTGGCAGCCCTGTGAAAAACTTGCCTAGTGCAGAAAAGGCCAAAGAGCTGTGTTAGTTGACATTGCTTTAATAATTTATATCACATTTTATAGCTGTTGAAGTTACAACTCCTTCATGGTGCTTCAACATGAAAGACAGCAAGGTCCGTGCCTCGGAGACCTTACAGTCTAGTACAGACAGGTAAACATAACAAGTAGAAACATTAAACTTTAGGTAGGGAGTGGGGACAGGTTGAGGGAGTATGTACAGAAATTATCTTTGGCACATCAAAGAGCTGGAAGAAGTCCATCGGAGGAACCTCTAGGCTATTTATGTATTTCAGGTAGCAAGATAAAATCATGAATAATTAGTTCCTGCAACCTCTTTGCAGAACCAGGACTGAAGCAAGGCTTACAGAGACACTTCCCTGCAAATGTATGGCTTATGGAAGTGGAACACTGAATCCTCCCCAGATTTATTTTACATTGCTATCTTTTAACCAGAAATGAGAAAAGAAGTAACAGGCAGTAAAAGCACACTAGCATCCTTCCAGGTGTTGGTGCCTGTCTGTGGCTATATGATCACATTGTTTATTAGCCCAGCAACATCCTTAGCATCTTTTTCTTTTTCTCTTTCTTTTCTCCACAAACTACTTTTTCTGAACTTCCAAGCTACCTACCTCCCCAAAACACCCAATTCTGAGGCCAAAGTTCCCACTCCTTAATCCTCCCCTCCCTCACCATACCTGATCCATGCTGTCTTCGCTGAATCATTGCTGAAAGAAGGAAGTTACACATCAAAGAATGAAAAAAGTGTTAACTTTTTTTTAGAAGTGTTCAAAAAAAAGTGTTAAAAAAAAAGTGTTTAAAACCAGTGTTAACCAACTGAAAAACGACCTTTAGAAAAGCATTACTTCTCAGACAGATAAATCCAGTTCATCCCATAACAGCTCCTGTGAGCGACTTATCAGGTTCCACTCTTAATCAGCCCCTGGGCAACTAAGTTAGGACAATTTATTTGGTGGCAAATAATTGCAAGTGATTGCAGCCATTTGAGGTCTTTTTTCTCTTGCTGTTTTTTTTCTCTTGCCATGGTTTCCTGGTTGCCATGATTCAAGGAGCTTGGTGGCATTATGGTATTTTTGGCTGGAGAAGGCTCTTCCCAGATAACACTGCTTTCCCACAGTCTGGCCTCAGGGCACGAAGAGGGACATAGGCAGAGCCATGCAGCCCAAGAGAATTGGCCATGACAAGGCTGGGGTGGTGAAGGGGTGCACAGGATAATTGCCTTTGCATGGCTGGGGGCACACAGGGCTGTTGAGAGGCTGCCTCTGCCTAAGCCGCCTGATAAACTCTGAGATAACTGTCAAATTTCTTTCTCCCTCCTTTCTCCAATTGTGCTCCCTTCAGTCAGGACCTGCTCTTCTGAATCAGCTAGATGGGACCTCCCTGTACTTGCAGCTGTCCTGACACCTCTCCCCACCATGGTACCACCCACCAGTTACACAAGCTGGGATACCCCTCCCTCCCCATTCCTTCCCTCACCTACAGCAAACACCCCCTTGTTTCCCTTCTGTTCTGATGACTTATCGAACTGCTGTGGCAAGGCAGAGGCAGATCTCCAACACCTCCTCCTCAGACATGTGGATAACACAGACAGCAGCAGGGGTAAGGCACAGCCTCCTCAGCCCCTGTGAGCAGCTGCTGCTGTCTACAGAGGGCATACAGATTACCAGACACAAAGTACTCCACAGTGTAGCTCACAAGGAGTTACAAAAGGCTTTTAAGTTACCAAATGTTCTCTTTCCCACTTATTTGGCAGTGGGCACTGTAAATCCATGGTACACTGTAGACTGCAGCTCTCTGAGGATGGGGTCATCTGCTTGCCCTGCTGGGGACAGAGCCCAGTGCTTTAGGCACAGCCATCCCCATCCCTTCCAAGCTCCTCCAAGCTAATTAAAAAAAGAATTAGAAAGCACCGTAAAGTGAGAGGAATCATCAGCCTTTTAAAGACAAAGTAAACAATCAGAGAGAGAAAAAAGTTTGTAAGTGGGTTGGCCAAGAGAAAAGGATGTTTGTTGCACAAATAAAGTGAGTGGGAGCAAGACTTTCCAGCCTGACTGGTGAAGAGATCTGTAAATCAAGACTGGAGCTCCTAGCCACGTATATGAATCAATTAAAGCACTCAATGAATCATTTATTTTCAATGTAGGCAATGAGAAACAATGGTTTGATGTTCAATTGATTTCTCATTTGTCTTGCTCCCCTGAGTAATGATGAACAACTCACCACTTACATGGTGCATGCCTCAACCCGACTGCTGCTCGTGGAGCAGCTTCTTCAAGGAATCACACTGGGCACCTGCTCCTACCTGCTGACATTTCGTACCTCTTGGTCACTACCTGTTGATGACTTTGGCATCACTTGTCTCACTCATCTCATCCTCTATGCTCTTCCTACCATGTTCCTCCTCCTTTCTCTCGTAAAAAAAAAAATAAAATTAAATAGCAAAGCTTTGTTTCCAACATGCAGCAGTAGAGCCAGATTCTTCACTAGGAAGTATCAGGATTCTACTTCTCAAAAGCTCAGCATATCAAAAACTGCCAGAAAAGCAGCAGAGGTCTGTGATGTAAAACAGTCTAAAGAAAGGAGGGAGTCTTGAGTATATTTTCTATTAGATACCATATCCACACACATTCCCTCCATCCAAAGTGCCTTTAGATAAAGCAGTTTGTGTAGACCTCTGCCTCATATTTTGGACATCTCACTAGTTAGAGCCCGGGTGCATCCCCAAAGGAAGCCCTTGTTTCACACGCTGGGCTATGCTGCAGTCTCAGGTGATGAAGACATCTGGCAGTGAGGAGTCCTGCAGTCACACAGTTAACTTTAGGGTGTGCCATTCACATGGCCCCAGCTGGCCATCCTGGAACAAGACAGCTTGGCTGTGGCTGCTGACTGTTCCTAGCGGATACAAGGCACCTCTGGGACTGGGCCAAGAGGAACACAAGCATAATCCTATTATGATGAAGAAACTGATAAAAGACAGGGGAGAAAAAAAATATTGGGGCACACTGAGCTTTCTCATCCGTGAAAACAAGGCGCCTGCATGCATCTTGCAGAGCTGAGCACAAGCACTGATATGGGGGCACTGGGAATAAGTTTCCTGGAGGTTCCAAGGCCCTCACCATGCTCACCCATGTGCGCCTCTGTGGGGAGGGTGGAAGGCAGAGGTGGGAGCTACACTACCTCCTATGCCTGGCAGGACTGTGGCCTCAGCTTGGTCACTGCTGAATATCAGAGGTATGCAAAGTGTGCTTCACCTCTGTCTGCCTACAGTCACCCTGGAGCATCCCTGCTGCAAAGGATCTGCTCCCTGGCATGAGGCTCTGGGGCTCCTTTTCCCCTCCAGCAAGCCAGGCAACGGACCAAGAGATCTTGCTTCTTTGTCTTTCCCTTGCCCTGTGTAGCTCTTCAAAAATAATTTTTGGCCATATTTGTGCATAAAGCAGGCCTGAGAGAGCTGCGGGATGATAAACAATTTGTTTCCTCTGTGCTCAGAACATTTCCAAACACTTCGGCTTTTCAGCCACTTCAGTGGAGAACATCTGAATCTCCCTCTTCCATTTATAGCTAAAATTCGAAGATTTTAGCTCCTTTGCCCACCTTCTCATCTCTGAAGCTTTCAGAGAGCAGGGACCACCCCAGGGAACCAGCTGCCAGTGTCGCCCTTGCAGCCCCCATAAGAGTGAGATGTGGAAAGCAGCAACTACCCCACACCCCTTCTCATACACACACTCTGACTTTTTAAAGAAAAATATCAGCATTTTCAAGATTACCCAACATGCTGCAGGGAAAGGTGTTGAGACACCTCTCCCAAAGTGTGAGCCTCGTGTCATTTGCTGCACTTGGGCAGCACCACGCACACTGCGGTTATGACTCAAAAGAGCAAGCACAGCAGCTAACGAAAGTCTTTTCAAAAGGCTCCAGATTCACCTCCATGGAGTGGGCATGTTCAGAGTTCACCAAGCCTGAATTTGATGTTAGCTGTCTGATGTCATCACGATTGCAGCTGACTTCCTTAAAACCCTGCAAGCCAGAACAGAGCTGGTATTCACAGAGGCCGTGCAAATCGTGCCCTTGGTGCTCCAGCTCTGGCTTGGGCCATGCTCAGATGCACCCTTCCCCAGCAGAGTAGCTCTCCTGGGAAAGGTAAAGAGCCTTTTACCTCATAGCTTCCATCTTACCTACAAAATCATTAGAGAGCTTCCCAGGTCATGCAGTGCATCCCACAGGCTTCTTTGTTCTAGGATAGCAGCTCATCCCTTTTACCAACTAAGCAATCAGGCTGCCATGAGGTCAACAAATGTTGAAACCAGAAGCTGAACAGATGAGGAAAACACAGCAGGCCAATTTTCACAAGTATTTCAGCTGTGGTTCTTGATACTGTTGGACCAACCTGCTGCTGAGAACCACCACATTTATCCTCAGCTGAGGTTTTCACAAGGCTTTTCCGTGACACCAGACAACATCAGGCCTGGGGAAGGGAAAACAAATGCGTGTGAGCTGGGTGGTGCTGTTTGATGGTCCACGGTGAGGAGTCCCTTCTGGGATGATTTTCTTCAGTCCTATCAGTGCTTACCCCAATGATTTCATTATCTAACCCGTGCTCTTACATGTGGTTAGCCACCAACATACACCTAACAGAGTCAAGGAATGGAAAGCAGCTGCCAAAATATTACTTTGGGGATTGTCAGCACTATCCAATTAGCACCAGCACATGGGAATGCCTTGCCCAGGAAGAGGGATGACAGCCAACACTCACAGTTCAAGGAGCGAATATGAGCAGGAGTTGAGCCCTGCTGAGTGCTCCTTGCCACAGCCCACTGCCTTCCCACGCGTGCTTTGGCGCCTGCAGATGTGGCACCTTGAAACCCCAGGGATCTCTGGGAATAAATTTCCTCCACTTCCTCCTGAGATTTGAACTCCAGCTGACAGCAACAGAGGCAAGAAGCAGCTTTGAGCTGCCTCATTGTTACAGATGCAAATTACAACTTCATGAAATCCACCTCCCCAACCTTTCTTAACGAAAAAAAGGAGTTGATTTAAAATTTTTGGAAAATTATCAGCCTTTTACAATTTCAGGATGATTTTAAAAAGCTTACCAATTTTCTGCATTGGTTTTGATTTTAGAAGTCCATGCATTTAAAATAACTAGCACTTTTCACAGCTTTTTAAAATTTGCCTTACAAGAAGGAGCAAAGGGTTATTATTTTTTGTATTTGAAATCAGAAAAGACCACTTGATGCCAGCTCAGAAATCAGCAATTTCTCAGAAATACTGAACAATCCAATTGAAACAAATCGCCACAAATTAATTTTTTTGGAAGAGGCAAAAGCACTTTATTTCACCTAGAGAAAAACTTGAGTAAATCCTCCAGCTGGGTTTGGCAATGAGTTTGAACCGGTATCGCAGTAACTCAGCTCCATAGGCTGGACACAGTGTGCAAAGATTACATCAGCAGACTTCACGTTGTGATCACTCAGAACAGGCAATACCACTCGGAGAATCAAAAAAGGAGACAAAAACAGTCAATGCAAAGAGAATTGCTTTAAGCTAGGTCCTTTGTAGACCCTGTGCCACATCATTCCTTCTTGCCTTACAAGTTTTGTTATGAAAGTCACCTCAAATTAATTCTTTGTGCATTGCAGTACCTTCCTTCCTTCCCCGCGAGAAGGATCTTTGCCCTGTTTGGTCCTGTACCGCTGAATCACATGCCCGATTAGGTCACCTGAAAGCTCTTTGCTGGGATGCCATGTCCCTGGCTCCGGGAGCAGAGTTCCACGTGACTTTATCCTCATTCCACTCAGCAGGCAATGAGATCATCCTTCTGGTGGCCCAGGAATCGTTGCAAGTCCTCTCAGGCTGCCGTGACTCACGGGGAGGCTGCTGGAGGTGGCTTTGGTGGAGCATGGCGCCCATGAGTCACGGCAGTGCTGGATAAACACCCGCGCTGGCCCGGCGCCGGCTGCAGCAGGGCTGGTCCCCACCAGCACTCGCAGAGCCCTTCGTCCCTCCGCCCCGCTCCAGCTCCGGAGGGTGCAACTGCTTTGGTTGCCATGGCACGGGACTCTGCAATAACATCAATAAAGGAGAGCGACCCGAGATGAGGCCACCTGTTTTGTAGTCACCTTGAGGCGCTGCAGCAAACATGTGCTCAGTGGAGAGACATTTCATTTCCATAGCACAGGGAACAGGAGAGATTAGGGAGCAGCACAGCTCAGGTCTGCTCAAAAAAAAGTAAAAAGACTGGGAGAAAAAAGAAAAGAAAGGGAAAAAAGAGTCCTCTCTTCTTAAATGCACCCTTAAAATAGAGAAAATCATCAACGGTCAAAAAATGGTCAATCAAGAAGCAAGTGGCATAGCTGCCATTTAATCTGGAGGAGAGCTCAAGGTTTCTCATCAGCTTCAGTGGAAGGGAAAGAGGGAAGGAAACCCAGAGAAGAGGGGACAGAGTCAAGAGTTCCCTTTTTAAAGGATGTCAGTAAATGAGTAATTAGACGTTATCACTGTCTCCTCAATTACGGAATGCTCAACCCAGTCCCAAGGGGAAGGGAGAGAGGTTTACTGAAAAATACATATTCCTCTTAGGGACAGGAGCATCAAGCCAAAGAGCTGCAGGCCAGCTGCAGAAGACAACAGAGGGGAAAGTCATAGAGTTTATCAGCATCCGCATTGTCCCCATCAGGGAGAAAGGAATAGCAAGTACAACAGGTCTGGCCAAAGACAGCCCTGGTGATTTACAGAAATGTGAGGACTCTAATTGGCCAGATAGTGGATGCCTGGTTAAATAACTTTTTAAACACAACTATCATGAATTTATGAAACAAGTTCCTTTTGTTAGGTACATTTGTAGTTTAACAGAGACTGAGCTTGGGTTACCTAGAGTGGTTCTGGGAAACCACTGCAGGAAACAGAGATCCAACCTCCTAGAGCTTCCACTTAACTTGCTGTCAAACTTACTCTGCTGAACAGGTTTCTAAATTGCTCCTGTGGGTCTCCCCGAGGCCAGCAGGCAGGCAGCACCCTGCTGGCCAGAGCCACCATCCCATGGCAGCCTCTGACTGCATGGAGCTGAGGGGGACCAGCCCAAGGCCAAGAGCCAATGCCTGTAAGCAGCAACAATGCTCCCAATGCCAAAAGCCACCACAGCCTGCTGAGAACAAGGTTCCCCTATCCCAGCTTGGCAGTGGGAGCACACTGAGACTCCATCTCCCAAGTATTTCCACACCTTGCGCTGTCCCTGGAACACGGGCTGGCCCCAGAGCCAGTGGACCCTCAGTGGGGGAAATCACAACTCCTTTCCTGCAAAGGCTTAATCAAGCAGAATGTGATAATAAGAGCTTGCCAGTTTGGCACACAACATTGTAACAGATCCAGTTACCAGCAATTAGACACTCCACCCCGATTAATTTGTGCTAGAAATCCTGTGACAGTTTTAAACAGAGAGCGTGATTATGTGTTCAAACTATTTACCAAAGGCTGGGGTGATTTCTCTGTCATTTAAAATGTTGTATATTAAGGCTGGACATTTTATTCAGAGATATTTACTGTACTTTAAATGAGACTTATTCAGAGAAGTACTTTCATTAAACAAGAGTTTAAACTCGATCATACAATGGACCTCTGTGATTAGTCATGGACCCCACTGCCAATTCATGCTGAATTTTCAAGCTAGACATTCTTGAAAATCTCTGCTTTATGGGCTTTTTAAATATTTTTGGTTGCTTCTACAATTACAAAACGTCTCCTGCTGTATTTCCATATGCCCTTCTCCCACGGGTCGCTTATGCCACATTTCCCATTATTTCAGATACTGCCTTTGTGCAGGGTTGGGGACACCACAACCTCTGGGACCCCACGGCCACAGGGCTGTGCCCAGAGGCCTTGCTCCTCTGCTTGTTGCACAGATGAGGAACAGACCAGGATTTCAGGGATATTCCTCACAATTGTTTAAAGAGCTCCCCTTGCTAACATCCCCCCACACAGCCTCTGTGCTGTATCTTCAGTTGGCAACTCATCTGTAAATTGTCTTGCAGGGTCTGATTTGGCGGTAGTATTGTTTAGTAGATCCAAGTAGTCAGTGAAAATTGGTTGCATTTCTACTGCAAGGTACACACAGAGAGGGCAGGGGGTAAGATTGGCATATCCAATTCATATTCTCCCTACCGCCATCTCCTTTGCTGCCTTACTCAATATAAGGTCATTCAGAGCATGAATTCTGATCTGGGACCATCTCCACGGGGGTATGAACCTGTCTCATTTTGCAGAGGACAGTAAAAGCACCATCAGGAGTGCTAAATGATCCAGCCCATGCTCCATCCAGTTGAGTTTCAAGTCTCTGGCAACAGATTGCATCAAATCCCTCACAGTAACTCAGGCAGTACTTTGCAGCAATGTAAAAATATTCCCTAGATTTCCAGGCTTTCTGGTTAGCTGCTGTTCTGCACACTCCATACGTGTATTTGTACTACTTGGGATGACCAGAGCAGCTCTACTGTAAGTATGAGGGTCTTGGTTTCATTCATAAAGCCACACTGCAAGAAAAAACAAGCATCAGAAGCATCCCGTTTGTCAGGAGTCTTGCTGCTCAACAGTGTGTGCATAAAGAGGCATCCCATCCTGCAGGTCACAAGTTAGCCATTGGGAACACTTATTGTAACTTACTATTCTATTTGGTCCTTACTTTCCTTAAGAAGAGGGTAAGCAAACCTCTGCCAGGAAAGGCTGAGCTGTTGAGCTCACGAGGGTCATTCCTCAGCTTCCCACAGATTGATTTTGGCGCTGTCAACACCTGTCCACATTCATCTGTGCTCAGGTTGACAGTGCTGGACCAATCCTCAGCCTGGCTAGTGAGCATCTCTCACCTCTCTTCCTCTTTCTTCATCCAAACTGCAAATGTCCACTGTTCCCACAAGCCTTTGCAATTTTCAGTGTTCTTTTTTTTTACCTCTGGTGTCCCTTAAGCCACAAACTTCTTTCTTTCTTGTATTCCTTCGGTTGCCTGCTGCTTTTGAGTTTTCTCTCACATTTCTTGCCAAGCTCCTGTTTTTACTTGCTTTACTGACTTCATGTCTCCATCAGCCACCTCAGACAGACTAGCATTAAAAATTGCAATATATTCCCAGCTTTCAAGCCATAGCCTACAGAAGACCAGCATTTTCCTGAGGGTTTTCCCATCTTCAGAACCCTTTTTTCAGTAGCAAAATCATACTCCTCCCTCTTATAACTACTTTGTACTAAGAACAACACCCTACAGCCCTCAGCAAAGTGACCTATGCGTGAAGTTAGCTCTTCTTGGAGCAGGAGGCTGGGCTGGGCGACCTCTGCAGATGCCTTCTCAGCCCAATTATTCAATTGCTTAGGCTATAACCTCCTGGGAGGAAAGACTGTGTTAAACAGGATTCTGTTCTTTTTAGAGAGAACACATGTGAGCACCAAGTACTTGCAGCAATAAGCAGTGCTTATGGTATGAGTATAGTATGCATGTATTCCAAGGGCTCTCCCTTTCACATAGTGATTTGTTACTTTCAGCAGAAGGAAAATTTGAGTATACATTCTTCAAGAGCTATCTTTGGGATTTCATGTGCTCTTATAAAAAGGTTGTTGTCCTTATCCTATCAGAGAAACCCAAAATACCCTGGAGCCTTAGTCCATACCCCATATGAAAAGCGACGTGCAAATTTAAGGAACAGTAATACAATTATTTTGCTCTGGTGCACAGGGAAGCAGCACCAAACTGACAGCACAAATGTATTTGCTTTCGGTACCAAGACTATGGGTGGGGTTAGAAATCACTTCACCAAATGGCTTTTGAAGCTGTCGTCGACAGTCTTTCATTAGGGCTTTTTAGACACCGCAAAGCTAAATTAGTCACACCTTTATTTGAACAGACTTTCCTCACCCACCTCTGCAAAATCACCCCATGTGCTCAGATTTTCAGCTCCCTCATAAGCTGCTCGGTGTAGGGGGTGAGCGACATTGATGTAGAAAAGATGCAGAGATGCACTTCTCAGTGACAGCCTCCCCCAGCAACTCGCTTGCAGTAACGAGGCAGAGCTGCAAAATACAGACATGCAAGCCTTGAAAGCCTGAGTTCATTTTGTTCCTCTATTCCCACACCTTACTGGAAGCTGGCAGCAAAAAGTCTCAGTTGGCAGATTTTGCAGACAGACATTTGGGAAGGACTCACATTGGCAGAAAGAAGAAAGCGATGGAGCAAAACAGCCACTGGAATCCAGAAAAGGAGAGAGAGCAGGATGAAGCAAATGGAAGGAAACAGAAAGCCTGCCACGTGAAAATAAGAATAAGAGAGGGATGAGTTATTAACGGATGATGGAAAATTTAAGAGGAAGATGGAAGATTATAACAGAGGAAACAGAAGTGGGAGGAAGCAGTCATGGGACATATAGGGGCAAATACAGCTGTAAAAGGGTGGGGAAAAAATCAAAACCACATTTACACCCATTTTTCTTCCTAACAACAGGGATTAAAGATTTGCATAGGGAATACGTTTGAATCAGTTTAAAATGCTGCGTGAGAAACATCAGAAACCAAAACATGAAGTTAGCAACGTGTCCTATTTTCAGCCCCAAAACACAAGTGACACCAGAAGTTCTCAGGCAATTGCTTTCTGCAGTGATTCAGTGGAGGCAGGCAGAAGGTAGTCCTGGTTTCTCCTGGACACTGTGGTTTAAACCTGGAGTTGCCAGAAACAGCAGACAGAAAGGGACCTGTAAGGGTTCTGAACACTTGTCTCTGCTTGTGGCTATTTGTTGTTGTCACTTTCTTTCTTATGCACTTTTCCCTGTGGAGCACACCAGTTACTGGGCTTCAGTAATTCCTGACACCAACTGAGCACATACCCACATTAGATATACGTTTAGTTTCTTCCCACTACTTGTGCTAGCCCACCTGAAAGATGTAAGATCTTATGCTTTTGAAGAAACTACCAAAAGTGCACATAGAGAGTCAATGAATCTATTTCCCCAAACCTATAGAAAAGGACCATGAGGAGCAAGCACCAGGGAAGTGAAGGTGATAGTAGCTTTGTGTCCCTCAGCCCTACTTTACTGCTCTCTCTTGAAGGTCATCTTTTTACTTCTAATGACAAAGACATGGAAGAATAAAGGAAAATAAAATTAATTGCAAACAATTATTTAGAAGTGGAATCAAATATTTTCTAGCCAGCTCCTCTTGGGTGCCCAAATGAACATTGTCTGGGTTCAGTTGCTAGGTTTGTTTTCAGAGAAGAGGAAACAATCACCGGGATGTACTCTGGAGCTAAACAGAGTTCTTGCTTTTATGCTTATTTTGCTGCTGGATCACTGCAGCAGCTGAAAATATCTGCTGCCCCTGTGTAGCAGGGCAGAACTTGAAGCTGACAGCTCTATCTATGAGTCAAAGTCCTATTGTTTAAAAAAGACAAAAACCAAAGTAGGTAGAGGTTATATCTTTGCTCCACTTGACCCACAAGGAAGCATCAAAGTTTCTTGCTTTTTTCCCCCTCCTTTTCCCAACAAGTAGGGATAGAATAGGAAAAACAAGGAGCTATTGTTCAGACCTGATCAAAAGCAGAAGAGGCACATCTCTGCTCAAAGGGAGTCTGTCTGCTTCAGATAGTGTGAATGGCCTCAGAAGCTCATGTAACTCTCTCCCCTCCATGCACACAAGGCCACCCTTGCTGAGCATTTGCTCAGCCACTGCCAACCACATCCTAAACACCACCACTAAAGTTAACCTGCTCATATCTCCAGTGCTTCAATGCTGCAAGTCAGGACATCAGCAGCTGCAGACTGAGGATTTTGGTTTGTTGTTTTTTTTTTTTTTAATCAGAGCAAGTTGCCAGCTGAAGCAATCAATGCCTATCCTGCAACTTCAGCCTTCAGGCTGAAAAGGTATGGAAACCAATGATATGGCAAGGAACCACTGGCTTGAAACAATTTTCTCTGAATGGAAGTATTTGATGCTGGTGATGCCAATCACGCTTTGCAGCAAGTACCTTCACATGTCCTTCGCCTCAGCGCCACTTTCTTTTAGACTTGCACAGATACTTCCTCTGCTGCCAGTTTTAACAGCATACAAGACTTCTAGAATTCATCTTTCAACCAGGAGAACACGACAGAGTTTTTAGTATCAGCTTACAAGTCATAAAAAAGGAACGTATTTTTGGCTATTTAGATAGCGACGTGGCTGAAACAAACCCCTTTGTTTCCAGCAGCTGTTAACAATACCTGGAGGGAGCTGTTCCCAAGGCAGCTATCTGTGGCCCTGGCGGCAGGAGGATGTAAACAGCATGGATCAAGTTAATGGAAAGCACTGTGCAGCCAAATCTGAACGGAGCAGTGTTGGCCGGGCCGCTCTCACAGGGATTACGTTCTCACACGAGCAGCGGGCAGCCTTGGCGGGGCAGGGCAGCGCTGCAGGCACCGAGCCCGCGGGGACGTGCAGTGACAGCCGCGGGCTGCGAGCTCGGGGTCAGCGCCCAGGGAACACCTCCAGCACGGAGCTGGCTCGGGAAGGGTCTGGCAGGAGCCAGCGTGTGGCTGTCTGCACCCATCCACACAGACGGACACTAAGATTCGAAAGATACTGACGGGTTATTCTGAATGACACAGTCCAGGCTTGTAGGCTCTGGGAGGTGTGACGGGAACCCTTTCTGTCTTTCTTGATAATTTAACGAGCTGTTGTAATGAGGGATCCACTGAGCCCCTCATTTGTATGCAGTTCCCACATGAGATGAGAATATTAAATTCCTCCAAGTATGAATCAGCACCTCTTACTCCCACAGCTTCCCTCTATCTCTCAATCTTCACCAGCTCCACAGCTCCAGATCCCCCTCGCGGTCCCCTGGGCTCCCCCACTTCACCGCCACCTCAGTAGCGACCAGGGGAGGTTGATGCACCCTGGTCGCAGTCAGAAGCCACTCAGTAGAACACCGTGGCAGACAAGGTCTCGGTCCTTTCTTGAAAGCCAGCTGCAACCAGGCGAGTGCTGTGCCCTGCTAGCCTTCAGGAAAACTGTGTGACATGAGAAATTCGACCTACAGGGCATCGCTGTCTCTGACACCTGGTAATTTAAATAATGAATTGGTAATTATAAACCCTTTTGACATAAAAATGAAGTTTTAAAAAACAAACTTTTGAGACACACCTTTTGATGGTGAAGGGCTTTCCCACGTAGATTCCACCAGCAGCTGTCACTCAGCACTGGCAGACAGCAGGTGCTTGCCACTCCAAACGGGGAGAGACACTCACCAAACTAGAAAAGTCAGGGGCTAAACAAGTTTGCAAAAAGCAGCAATTCCAGTCCAGAAATCATTTCCATAGCAGAGAGGAGGAAGTGCTCCCTGAGGACAAGGAGGCTGGCTGGATTTCGCTTTTTTTCTGCTGAATACATGTTCTTTTGTATGCGATAAAGAAGGAAAAATAATGGGAGAATGGGACAAAACTGAAAAATTCACAACTGCAGTGCAAAAGTCACCATCTGCTCCTGCAAAACAAGCTGTTCTGTATTTCCACAGTCCTGGGAGTTGTAGACCAGAATTTCTCAATAAAGTGTGCTAAGCTCAAAGGCATGAAGATAGCGACAGATCCAGACTTGTTAGTGCCATGAACATTTGTCTTGGCCACAACATACAGTGTGTACACAAAGTGCTGCATCTACCATCTAATGCCTTCCATGTTATACCCAAACTGCACAGAAAGTCCCAACCCAGAAATGTTCAGAAACTGAAGTTCAACTGCATGTCTCAGTACAAAAACAAATCCAGGATTTCAAACTCCACGATTTCTGCTGTAGAGTCCTTCCCACAGTCACCCACCCAGACTCAGTTGCTTGATGTCTCCAGGACCAAAGCCAAGAGTGTAACAGGAAGGAGAGAGTACAAACCTCATACCCAGTAAATGGGAACTTTATTAAACTACCGAGTTACTCCGAAATGTATAAATGTTCCATTAAATACAGTCAGTTTTCTTTTACACTGATTTATAGAAATTTATTTACATGTTCCAAACACATTTAAATTATTTTTCAAGCTTGCTACCAATAAAATTTGTTGGTTTCTTAAAAAAAAAAAAAAGGTCAATCCTCTGCTCTTGCAGATGTGCATACACATCCACACAGATACAAATAAGAAGGGAGATGCTTTTGTATCTAACCCACAATAGAGGCAGTATCCAAAAAGCTTATCCAAAAAGCAAAATATTTGCCCTTGCAGAAAAGTGGGCTCTATAAATTCTCCCTGTGGGACAGACTCAAACAAGAGGCCCTGTGCAATACTTCATGGTGTTTGGGTATGATGTCTGCATCAAGATTGGCTGGTATGTGGGAGGAGCCAAAGGGCCCTTGCCAGATTCAAACCTCAAGTTTAGCTGTCCCTGATACCAGGCCGTGAGAAGTACGTGAGCTCATTCTCACTGAATTACGCTCTGCCAGCACGGAGGGGTAGAGCAGACAAACAGATCTAGCACTAGTATGTCACTGCCACTCGTCCAAAGAGATTTCCCTTTTGGTTTTCATTTTATTCTTAAACGAGGCTTCATTCATAAGTGAATAAAAGGCAATTATTTAAATAAAATGCTTAGGAGAACAGCACTTTCCCCCACCTAAACACATTTCTCTTGGGAAGATGCACAGCATGCTGAATGAGTTTTCCCTCATTCTCTGTATCTTGGTCTGACAGAAGTTAAAATTTGTATCTGCAGGGAAAAAAGGGGTGTTTTAACTTTGCAAAAAGCTTATCAAATGCTAGTTTAATTCCTTTAGAGTCTTAAAACATTAAAAACCACATTTGAAGCAACCAAAGAACTCTACAAAAACATTGTCATGCGTAAGCTCTGTGTTTCATGCTAAATATTCTTGTTGACAAGGAGGAGTGGAGGAGGAGGAGGAGGCAGGGAAACTAATGGCTCAATCAGAGTCATTGCAACATTCAAGTAGTTTGGTAGTGTACAAACCAGTGGAAACATGGAATGGTAAGAAAGTGCTCGGCACTACACTGCAGCCTTCAAGAGCTGAACTGCAAACATCCTGATATGTATCATAAATATATGGCACTTCTGTATGACCAAAAGCTGGCAAGTTTGCTTGTGATCACAACAAGTCAGGAGTAGTCGTCATGCCAATGGCCCTTCCAACAGGCACAGCCTCCAGCTGTGCTATCCAGTGCAGCACCAGCCATATCCACTTGTGCATGCAAGACGATGCTGCCACATTCTTGGAGAACAAGCCTCCTGCCCAGCAGAAAGCCTTCCCCAGACACACATACACATTCATAAAACATGCTATAAATTCTTCAGGGAGGTTAAAGACAGCCACAAACAGCAAACGTCTTGTTTTAAAATTTTTTGGCCAGCAGTTCCCAGTCTGTCCAATTGCCAGCAATGGACTTTGCAACAGGCAAAAAGAGCTCCCGAATCCAAGGAATTGAAAGCAATGGAAAGCACAATCACCTAAGTTCATTTCAGTACTGTTCCACAGGATTCATTTTGACATCAAATAAGAAACCAACAAGCACAAAGGCTTGAGTCCTAGGAAGAACCTTATGTACACAAAAAAACTGGCCTCAATCCACGTTTTCTGTCACAAAGTGTTTCATCTTGTAGTTAAACTTAAAACTTTTTGGCTTTCGTTAATTTTTTTATCACAAATGCAAAGATTTGCTGTTCTGCTCACATTCCATCACAGTAGCTTTAAATACATTCAAATTCATAAAAAAGGATTTAGACCAGGACTCAGCTACTTGCCCTTTTCCAACAGTGTGCCATACTTCAATAAGCACATGATGCCATGTATTGGCAAGGTTACTATTTTAAGGAATTTCACTACACAGACATCCAGTGCTTGGACAAGTGTTCACATTCCAAGGTTAAAAAACCCTTCTCCCTTATTTCAATAATGGCTTCAGTATTTTACCAATTGTGGTTCGGTTTGCATCCTTCAGTTTAAGAGATGCCTTTTCCACTGTTCCCTGTTCCTTCGGTGCAGGCTCTGCTTTTGTGCTGGCAGCTTCTCCCTGCAGGATGCTTCTTCCAACCACTCTGGCACTACTTGCTCTCTTTAAGGTACTCACACTGTTCTCCTTTGGATTTGGATCCTCAGAGGTCGCTGCTGGCTTCACTTTAGGCAGCCTCTGGGACATAGATCTTGTGATGGGTGGAGGTCTGGATGAGCTGGATAGATCCACTTTGGCCCGCTTCGAAGAAGAGGCCACTGTATTCCTCGCAAAGTTTGGGACAGCAGGTGGTGCTTTGGGAATACTGACTGTGGCAACCTTGGTGTCATCTGCAGGGGTCTGGGGTTTTACGCTGGAGCGACACATCTTTGTTTCATCCATCTTTGATTTGACATTACTCTTAATGGGTTTAGAGCTTGGCTTCTTGAGAGCGACTCTGTCCCTCTCGAAATGAGCACTGCTTGAGGTGACAGTGCCCCTTCGTAACTTTGGCTCTTCCACTGACATGCTGTGCCTGTAGGGACTCCTTGGCAGAGTGTCTGTTGTGCCTCGGACAGAGCTGCGATGGGACAGCCGACTCTCCACTGTACTGCTTTCACGAAGGGCTGGCTTGGCTTCTGGCTTTTTCACGCTGCTGGGTGCCCTGTTTGACCGAGAAATAGGCACCACTTTCCTCATACTTTCGTTCTCAGAGGCATTCAAAGTTCTGACAGGTCTGGAAGGAGCTGTGTGGCTAGGGCGAGTGCCACTGGATTTTGTGGAGCTTGGAGATCGATCTTTTAGCAAGTTTGTCTTTGGTCCTACTAGATCTTTATTTTTTATAGGTTTTTCTTTAGGAAGGGTGAGCTTGCTATCGGCATCATCCTTGTCATTGGCAGAAGTGTGAAGAGACGTGTCCTTGTCAGAGGTAGAATTCAGATTTGAGAAGAAAGATCTGGCCTTTTGTTGAGCATCATTGCCAGAAAAGCATGCTTTGCCAGCCTCACTTCTTATTTCGTTGCCTGCCGATTTAAAATCATTTCCCTCTTCAGAGTCCAATGTCAAAGAACAATCAGTCGTGGTATCTGACATGTAGCACACTGGCCCATCTTCCCTACTTCCTGAAACACTTGTATCCATAGACACAGGGCTGCTGCTGCCGGGCTCTAAAGCTTCATTCTTGCAACGCACTGCCTTGGCTTGATGGTCGTGGGCCTCTCTGGAACTTCTGCAAGCTGGAGGCAGCTCATCATCGGCAGTGCTCAGGGAATGAAAGCTTAGATCATCTAGAGTCTCCAGGTCTGTCCCACCAGCATCCTCTAAATACATTAAAGGTGCATCTTCTGCAGGCTTTGCTCCTTGAACATCAAACTTACGTAACCCTTTAACAAGTTCATGCTCCTCAATTTCAAGGGCCAGAGCATTTACCTCTGTGGACTCCTCGCAGGACACGTTGGAAGTGTGCAAGTTGTGGTTGGTGCTCCTCTGTGGGTAATGGGCACCAGGAGCTGAGCTGCTGAGGTGACTGGGCTGAGCTGGAGGCACCTGCACAGGGCCACCACTTTCCACTTCCATTTCAGACTGTTGGTGTAAGTGCAAGGTATTTAAGTTGAGATCTCTTGTTTCTTTGGATTCCATCCAGGCTACGTTTGGTCTTGCTTGTCGGGCGTTTGCACGGGGAAGGCTGTTAAACTTGTTTGGATCCTCATCTTTTGAGATTTCCAGGAAACTCTGCAACTCCCTGTCTGCAGTCATCCCCAAAGAAAGTCGAGAGCGTCTGGAATTTGTGTTTCTGTACAAAGGGCTTTGAGGCCTCTGCTGCAAAAAGGGAAGGAATTCTCCAAGTCCGTTTTTAGCCAACATCTCTACATCATTTTCACTGCTGCTCCGCCCAAAGCTCCCAAGCTCTCCAGCTGCCCAGGATCGACGCTTCTCCTCCAGCTCCTTTCGCCTTTGCAGACTATGAAGCTCCTGGATCTCTCGTTCCCTATTCTCCTGAAGGAGGGAAATCACAAATACATGTCTCAGAGGACAGTGTCCTATGCACAGGAACAAGACACATTCCTTCCTCTCTCCCTTTATTTCTTCCCATCGAAGTTAGCTCTTACTGCCATCACCCACTCCCAACCTCCAGTGCATACACATGCATGAAATCACTGTGGCAACCATGAATCCTATGGAGAGCAGCTCCCTGCATAACTCATGGAACAACACATCCACCCAGTCAGTGTACGCAAAAAAACTGCACCAGACCTTGCCAAGACTAACAGATTGACCCATCAAACCCAAGCAGATGTCACATGTTAGAATTACAGAACGTGCTGAGTTGGAAGGGACCCACAGGGATCACTGAATTCAACCCCTGGCCCTGGACAGGACCATCCCCAAGAGTCACACCATGTGCCTGAGAGCATTGTCCAAACACTTCTTGAACTCTGTCAGGCTTGGTGCTGTGACCTCTTCTCCGGGGAGCCCGTTCCAGTGCCCACTCTTTGGTCAAGCCAAAGAGTTCCAGATCCAAGATGGAGAGCACCAAGTCCTAACTAAGTTTAAAGGTGTCAGTCTTATCAGGTGAGTAAAACTCTACCTAATCTTTACATTCATATTTTAAGACAAACTTGTCTGACCAGCATACAGCCAACGTGATTTTTCCAACCTACCTGACCACAACTGCAATTGTTCCTCAGCAAGTCCAATTTCTACACAGTGATACTTTCCTCTAACATTATAGATTGAAAATTTAGTGAAAAGGCATGGCTTAATTGCTTATGAAAGCAAATAGAAAAGTTAACACAATGCATCACGATACTTAGACATCAACTGACACCACTCAAGGACCATCAATCATTGTCTCACTCCAATTTTGGATCTCAAACACTGTTGGTTTCAAAAACTGGCAACTGTAGCACAGAGACTGCCCAGGGTAGGATGGAGATTTTGGCAGCTAAGCTGAGGGATTTTGGTTCAGGAAGCCATAGAAGAGGTAGTTTGAATTTGAACAACAACACTGTAAACACTTTTTTACTAAAATAATTAGCAGTGATTTACTGTGAATATCAGCATTTTAACTGTTACCTCTAGGCTTCAGATTTAATCTAACTGCACCTTTGGTTGAACTTTCTGGGTTACTTTCTGAAATGAAAAACTTGGCTTGCTGCAGCCAGTACGGCTGTAGCAAAAGAAAGGAGGAAGAGGCTAGATTTGACATAGGATTCAAAAATTACATGATTTTCCATCATGTTGTTAAATGTGGTCTAATCAATGACACACTGTTTAAAAAAAAAAAATCACACCTTTATTTGTCTAAAGCTCTTTGTAGTTTAATCTTCCTGTTGTTGTGACAACGGAAGAGCTGCACCACTAGAAAAAGTCACCTGAAAGCTTTCAGTAAACAAAAGCCTAATGCTTTGTGATGAATGGATTAATCTACACCTCTTAAAGTGGATTTGAGACTATTTGGGCTCTGAAAGATAGGATGCATTAGAGACCTAAGAAACCTGAACATCTAAGAAAGGAAAAAGAAAAAAAACTTGCATTTCAGGAAAAATGTTTGGCAGGAAGCTTTCTTTCACAGGTTTGGAATTACACAATGAATTCTTGCCAAATGTTAAAGCTCAACTTTAAATACACCATTGTGAAGAGAAATGGTTAAAAATAGTTGCAGATATTAATACCATATTCTATACTGAAAAAAAAGAATATTTTAACCTCACTCAGAAAATGTTTTAGGAGATTTTACTCAGATGAAAAATCTACTTTAAGCACATAGACATGTCAAAAAACTGCAAAAAATGTCTAAGCATTTGAAATATGTGCACATGGCCATTGTGGTACAAGCCATCATTTTAGATTGTTGGATGTGCTGTCTACACATCACATTCTTTTGTCAGAACTGCCATTTTTATTCTAAATTGTTCTGCTAATTTTGTAGGAACAACGGTCAATCCACAGATAGCAAGCAAATCTTGTCAAAATTAGCAAGCAAGAGCTTAACTTGTCATTTTTTAGAGTGTAGCTGCTTACTACAGAGAGGACCTCAAAAGTCATAGCCATCCAACAACCACTTGCAATATGTGACTGTGAATGAAATCCTCAATCCCATATATTTGAACATACATGGATGAAGACACCTCTTGCTAAACTGACTGCAATAGCTATCACCATTTGATTTTAAACATTTGTGCAGTGCTCACCCTCGTGTTACTGTGTCATCTTGGGTGGTAAAGGTTAGCTAAACTAATGGTACAACAGGCACATTAGCTGAACATCCTGTCAGCTTGCCTCAAATCGAGACTGTTTTCATCTCTCTGAACAAAAGCTTTTATCCAAAGTGCCGCCAAATGCAGATTGCAAAAGGGCACCAATCCAACTAATACATGCTATTTATAAAGACCTAAGAAATATCTGTAACAATAGACAGACTTTGCTGAATCAAAACTGTAACCAACGCCAGTACTGCTCCTCCATCTTACATTTCCTGAATTATTTAGGACCAATTCAGGGTACTCGGCGAATGAATGCTCACACTGGGGATAAGGTATCTTGCTGCCATAGGATTGTTTCACTTCTTAAGTTTTCACCCACGAAAGTTGTTTTCACAGACAAAGTAGATTACACAGCCCTTACTTTACTTGGTGAGTGCCTCTAGCCATGTAGAGGAAGGCAGTGGAGAGCCCGAGCTAGTGTGGATTCAGGCAGGTACATCCAAGGAATGGCATGCCACACCTCCAGGCCTTTCACACGATCCAACACTACCTGGCCAAGGCCTGAACACTGAGCCGTGGTCAGGAAGTCTGTGCAATCTGTCTCACAGCTCAGCTCAGCAGTCACCAGCCTCCTCACCAGAAGAGGAGGGAGGTGCCCACTCACAAGCAGGCTAATGAACAACCCTGATGTACCATCCCAGCTGTCTCGCCTGCCCGAAACAGAAGATGCAGAGCAGCAGGGCTGCTCACAATGGCCATTTCCCCAATTCCTGGCTTCTGGCAAGGAATGCTTCCAGGAGTGCAGTTTTCTGTAGCCATTTGAGCAAATAGATCAAATACTACAAGATACAAAATGCTGCCGAAGCACAAAAACCAACTTAATTCATGTGAGCCAATATCCATTTCAAAAGTGTGAGAATCTCATTCAGCGCTCTTACCTTAACAGCTGTGTTGAATCTTATGCAGAAGTCCCTAAATATCTGGAAACATTCATCCAACTTCATAGTTTCTTTGTCTTCACAGAAAAAGTCAATGAGAGCATTTCCCTCCTTTTGCAATTCTCGTTTCTGGTGTTCAAGCTCCTTTAGATGCCTTACAGCAAACTGTAGCAAAAACCACACACACATGAACCAGACAGAAAAGTTAATCATAACAGGTCATGTATATATTAGGAACTTAAGAAATTCATATTCCAACCCAGAAGTTTTTACAGAGCCCAGGAAATTAATATTTTGAAGCAGAACTTGTACTAATAAAAGGAAACACGCCATTTCAGCAAACTGAGTAAAGAAGGTCAGGAAAAACAGATCAGTGAAAATGTACATTCTAGTGACTAGGATGGAAACCAGGAAAAAGCTCAAAAGCCCTTGAACAAACTTTAATTTTTAGATAAGTAAAATCAAAATCTGTACTAGAATACTGACAGAACTCCTGGGAGCTCCTAAAAGCTCCTCATTCCTTATTTTCCCATTTCCCCTTCAACCTCCAACTAAGCATAAAGGATTAATCCCTCCTCCTCACTTTTCCAAAAACACACATGAACTGATTCATGGATATACATTACAAAATCAATTCCTTCCTAAGGTGACCTTAAACCACATTAAAAAACATTTTCATGCTTGAAAGGTAAGGAATTGCTGAAAATACATATATTTTGAGACATCTAGAAAGTGTTCCCATAAAGAAGCACTTTGAATTGTAAGTGTAGAGCAATACAGACAGGATGGGAATAGTTTAGTGGAAGAAGATTCAGGAGGAAGAGAATAAGGCTGTGATTAGACTTTGAGCAGCAGAACTGCTTAAAACACTTTGATCAGGTGCCCCTGTCTCCTCTATCTGCATCACCAGCGACCCACTTCTATTCTTGCACAATCCCACATCTGACACCACCTGTAGCTCAAAGTAACCTGAGAAGAAAAGTTAATTTTTCAGACTAATCTCTAACTCATAGACACCTAAATATTTTTCATAATGTAGCACTGGGGTGGGAAAATGCAGCTGGAAGCACTGGTGACCACTTAATCCAAACCTGCTTTCAGGAATTACTTGGAAAATTATATCACTGGAAAGGAACAAACATGACTTGCTAGTCTTAAGAAAAAAAAGAAAAAAGAGGCAAAAAAAAAGAGCCCATGATGAAACCTGGACTGAAGATAAACTGGACAACTGATAAAAGCATACATCAAAAAATAGTTCCTCCCACATATTTCAGGAATTTATTCACAAGGGTGAAATAATCAAAGCTGACTTTTAGATCAGCTTGGTTATCACCTGTAATTTAGAAACAAAATCCGGAAGTGTTTATGTAAGGTATGCATTTGTAAAATTATTTTCCCCCCAACTTTTCTTTTGGAATGTGGCCTAAACAAGGTTGTAGTGTTACATAAAACCACCTATTAAATTTTTGAAAATCCCAAACATGTTAAAACATAACATTAAAGAGTCTGGGTGCAATGGATAAAAGCCAACAATTCAGAGTGAATGAGGACAGGTATTTCAATCTTAACCTGCCTCTTTCTTCATCAGCTTTTCATCTCCTGAAAAACTACAGGGACTATTAACTACATTTGCAATCTGAAAATCAGAGCAGGTTAAGCTCCAGATCAACACCTGCCTTCTTACTTTTAATAATTACCCATAGTGTGAAACAGAAAAAAAATCATTTAATTGAAGTATAATATGTATTTCTTGAGGCATCGCCACATACTCAGAAAATACCAAGAACTCTGCTTCCAAGGTAAGTGCTATATATATCCAGGCCTGTAAAGTCACTGCAGCACTTAATACAATAAAGGAGAACTCACATGGATATAATGGCATGGCTCTGAATAAGAGACTCTGTGTTAAGGGTAAATTAGTAGAGAGGAGTCCCTTAACCTTCCAGCTTCTAACAATATCTCTTCAGTCATCTGGCAATCAAGATCCATATGCACAGCACACCCTCAGCTAAAACCAACGTGCTCCAGAATAACAACACGCAGACATTTTATTTTGGGCAGCTGCAAAGTACAAAACCAGAGACCACTCCAAATTGTCTTATATTTTACCCACTGATCTTCATCAGTAATTTCGCACGCACTAAACACGCTTGCCTAACGAGCCTTGGGCAATGTACACTCAGTATCCCTCCCTGTGAAAACACAGCCCTTCCAACACTCTTGCTTGACAAACAGCACGAGGCTGGAACACCTTTGTACAACTGACAGGCTAGGCATATTAAAACAGTGCTTCTGTTTATTAACAGGTCCACACAAATTACATTCAGCTGAGGAATGCTGCTGTGTTCAGGCGACAGAAACACATTATCAGATATCCTACAAACCTGGAGAAAGTTTTCCATCTGGTGAAAGAGTTTTGGGTCTCGTCGGATGCTGTCTTTAACAGATCTTGTCTTGACAGACAGCGAGTGGAGCTCTGCTTCTACACTATCAATGGATAACCTAAAAATAGCATATAACAGAGAATGTTTATCAGAGAAGGAGTGGCCCACAGGTTAGCCACAACATGCTGCAGAAGGGGATGCTTTACATGAGGAACAAACAGGCTATCAAACAAGACCTGCCTGTTCAGGAAATCTTTCCAGAGTAGACACTGAAAATTAGGAGAGAGATAAGCACATTTCTTCTTATTTGCAACCTGAAAAGATTCCCATGGGGTGTGGTTTCATGATTAACTCCAGCCAGTCTTACCCACCCTACCCACCTAAACTTAGAAAAGTTAATGCTGCCCTGCCTCTGTCCAGGTGTTCCTTTTCTCTCCTGGTGCCTGCCCTAGCACTCATTTTCAAGATGGCCAGCCATATCTGTGAACTGAAAATTAACCTAGGAAAAAGCTAATTTGTTCCAGGTGAATCCTTTGCTTGGTCCAACTGACTACATGACTGTTTGAGTGCAGGAGCTACCACAAAAAGGGAGCCACAAGAGCTCCTGCAGCCAGGACTACTGATTTTGGCAGTAGCATCTGGCACAATGAAATTGCATGTTACACTCTTCTAAGCAGTCACAGCAATGCAACCCACACAGTCTCAACCCCGCAGTTCCAATATTTCATCCTACTAAATACCAGCAGTAAAGCTGCTGCTGTGAAAAAGGAACTCAGAAACTGAAGATCACAGGAAAGACCTTTGATCTGGTGTAATCTAAGCATGCTCCTGGGAGCCTCCATACAACAGGAGTTCCCCACCTGAATCTCCCAGTCACTTCCAGGGTAAATGCTTCTAAATCTATGGCATTTCCTTCCCAAGAGAACTAAGCTTTGCCTAGGAATTGAAGCACTACAGTTTGCCAAATCGTAAGAACTAGCAACTGTACACATGCTCCTCCTAAGGTTGTTTCACCAGCAGCATGACTTTCAAACACTGAAGCTGAAGAACTTTTGGCAGCCTGATTGACATGCACATGGCAGCAGACGGTGACACATGCATAGTAGACACACAAATGAATAGAATGTGTGCTGGTTTTCCTCTGCGTACTTCAACTGCAAAGTTTAGCTCACTGTTTTGGGAAAACATGGTGGTTTTGCAGCTAAGAAAAGCAGTAGAAAATACAGGCTACATTTTTCTGCCTGTGAAGGAGGAAGAGGACGGCCTACAAGCAAAGAAGGCAAGACAAAAAAAAAACAAACAACCAAAAAAACAAAAAAAACCCCATAATGGTAGCTGTTTTAACATGCTCTAATTGGGTGGATTTATGAGCAACTTGTACATGACAGTTCTCTCTAAAGACCTTCCTCATGCCCAGTGGTGAGGTACATATTTAATTTTGTTTCATTTTCATGTACAGAGTGCACTCCCTGAATACACTTCAGCATGAGTTACAACAGAAGATTTTCGACATTAACAAATGTGATCAAAGAACAAAGTGGTTAGAAAATAAATATCACCAAATTTGGGATTCTGCCTGTTCCTCTCCTGTTTGCCAGGGGGCTTGGATGCTGAGGAAAGCTACATTCTCCAGCAGGCCACATGGCAAACTGCCAAAAAGGTGTGTGGGTTGGATGGCAGAGAGCCACACAGGTGGTCCCTCAAAAATTTTCTGATTAACTCCATGGCCACTCCTTTCCTCAGAAGATTTCAGTCTTTTGCAGACATTACTTAACCCTCCATCAGATCTGAGAAACTGGATCCATTTTGCAGCTGGGAGAAGAATGTAAATAGATTGCCCTAAGCTCAAGAGTAAGGAAGTAGTAAAACTGGGAACAGAACTTCAGCACTGCTAGGTTCCAGGTTTCAGACTTAGATCACACTGTCTCACAAAAGTTAAGTACAGTTACTGAGGTACGAAATCAGCTTCAGTTTAAAATTATGCAACTTAAGACTTTAGGCTGAAAAAATGCAGAGCCACAAACCCTTCAGATTTTCCAACCAAGACAGCAAACAAAACCTCAAAAAGCATCTAAGTGAAGCCAGGGCCAGCACCTGCCCCTGGTACCAGATTTGGAAAAGTATTGTAGCCTGCTCAGAGACTGATCAAAATTGGTTCAAGGAAAAACACTACCATAGTTCAGTTCCTTAAAAGTAATGAACCGGCACATGTATTTGACAGAGACAGAATTACCAAAAACTTATGGAGATCTTGTAATAAAAAAACCTCATACCTGAAGGCACATTGCAGGCATACTTCTGCTAGTAAATGGAAATGAAGACCTCAAAGCTACAGTAAACATTTGTAAAGATCTGTTTTTGTGCCAAGACTTTCCTGAATAAGCCTCATTGCTTCACAAATGAGAAAATTCCAGTTCCAGTCTAACCATAAATTTTCAGTTTTCTTTTAACTCACCTGGCGGCATCATGAACACTCCTAATTTTTTCTGAAAAGTTGAGAAGAGCAGCATCTTTCTTTTGGGCTTCCTGAAACAAACAGAACAAAACCAAAACACACACAATCCATTAACATTCCACCACCATGCCAAAATCCCTAAGTCTGGCAGTTCTAAAGCTTCTGGGAGGGCACTTAAAGGTTTCTCTCCTTCACTGTTTTTCTTCCCATTCAATCCTAGCACAACTGAGTGGAGGACATCCCTTAAAGAAAGGCAGGGATCAGAACTGGAGATTTTAAACTACAGCTTCCATTTTGCAGTGTAAAATAACAGCTGCTTCTGCCAGTGAACACAAGCCAGATGTATTAATAAGGAATGTCAGGGAAAGAACAATTTACTGATGCCATTGTTTGAGCAGATACGATGCTTCCTGCGCAAACATCAATTTATACCCTATTGTTTGCTGGCTGAAAATCTGTTAAGCCAGTTTGCACACAGATAACCAAAGTCATATGGATGCATTTAAATTCTCTCCCTTCTAAAATCAAAAAGTTAGAAAAGAAGGAAAAATAGCTTGAAAATGTCTGCGGCAGCTTTAAAAAACACACATTAGTCATCGAGGGAGAAAAAAAGCTATCAAGAAGGCTTCTCAAAAGGTTCAATTGGAAGATTGAGAGAATTTTTATCAAAATAAGCCACTTCCACAGTGAAAGAATTTGGGACCATGACAGAAAATCTACAATGAGGTAGTTTAATGAAGGCAGGTTTCTACATGATATAAAAACTTAAGCTTTCCATGGGCTTCCGAAAGGATGACCAGCTTGAGGTAATTTTTGGTGAATTTTGGGGCAAGAGAAGAAAGGTGAAGATTAGATCAAAGCTGTTAGAAAACTGCTTTTTTGGGGGGCACATGGCTCCTTTTATTGTCTATCAATTAATGGACCTATATTTGTAGAAGTTGCTTATACCAGCAAAATAGATTTTCTATACCAGAGCAACAAAATGCAGCAGACTCATCCCAGGTTTGTTTGCTTTCGTGTCCGCCAGCTTGAGCAGTGATGACAGTTTAAATCCAACAGCATTGCCAGCATAACCTCCCTAAAAAGAAACAATTTGCAAAAGAGCAGATGAGAAGCTGAGCTGTGACATTAGAGCACTGCAATACTAACACGGAAGTACGGTCCATCAGCCATCTCCCTTTGGGATGGCACTTACCGCATTCATAATATTCCCAGCCTGAAGGACCAAGTGCAATATGGAATGCAGTTCCTCACAAGTCATTAACTCTGCAAGGAACAAGAAAATTGCTGTCTAATGATTGTTTGTTTAGAAATATAGTCAGTTACCAAGCTCCTCTTCATTTTGTTTTTTCAAATTTGACAAGAAACTACAATAAACTGAAGAGGTCGTGGTGAAGATAACAGTACTATATAATTCCAATTCACAACTGACAAACCTCAAGTGTATGTTCAGACTTTAACTTAGCAAGTGTAGTATTTCCAAGGCAACCTCCAGCAGCTAAGGAAACATTTGGGGCCTAATCCTGCAATGTGTGAAGTGTCTCACGCAAGTGGTTAAATATCCTCACCACCTACTAATTATTGCAGTGTGAGGCAAGTGTTCTGCACCCTGCAGGATCCATTTGCCATCTGCCAGGATTGGGCTTTTAAACAATTACTCTTTTTTTAGGAAACTTGGCCATAAGGCCTGAAAAGATAACAGGCAATGTTTAAATTTTCCTTGCTTATCCCACTCCCACTATGAATCATCATTTTATTTCTGTATGATCACTAACTCAGAGCAGCATTTGTTTTACTTGTCATATCAAAGATGATTTAGCACAAAGTTATATTCAGTGTGACAAAGAGTCAAATGGAATAAAACTGCCTTTTAAAGTTTTCCCATCACACAAGCCTGGTTTGCACGTAAGTTCATTTCTTTGCAAAATTTGCAGAACAATATATCTGAAACAGAGGGATTGCCTTAGAAATAAGATGTGGAAATTCAAAACTCTAAAGAGTTAATAAATGTGACATAGTAAACCAAGCAACTCCAAATTTACAATTACCCATATGGCAAGAAAATCACCATGAGCTGGTTTTAATGTGAGGTACTATATGTTATACTAACGAACAAAATAAAAGGTGGAATCCTTTTGATTGCAGTATAAATACTTTTAAAAACTATTTTGGTTCCAAGTCCACATTCTATAATTTATCCTGCATTCAGCTGCTCAACACAATACAGTAATCAATCACTTTGGAAGCCCTTACACATTTGTATTTCAATACTGGCAGCCTAAAAACAGAAATAATTAAATAACCTTGGATCTAACAAGCTAGATCCAAGGTGAGGAAGCAAGAAGGAAGGAAGAGGAGAGAATAAAGAAGAGAACTTCAAATTTCCCAAGGCCAAGAGGAGAAGTCAACTTTTAAAGACTTCACATAGTAAGAGCCTGCTCTGTGTCACGGTGACGTGCATCCATCTGCAGGCTAGATGAGAATCTGTTTAGACCTTCCTAACCCTTTGTCATTATCAGCATTAAAATTGAAGTAAATATTCTCTCAGTTTAATTATAGGAAAGAAACTTAGGAGGCAGCAATAGAAAAGGAGACATAAATCCTAAACAACTTCAGGCTATCAACAAACCCTGAAGTGAAAAGACCAAATGGAGAGGAGCACATGACAAAGTGGACTGAACACAGGGAAGGCACAGTCAGTGATTTGCGTGACTGGCCTGATGCAGGAGCTGGAGACCAAAGTGTCTCCTTTCTGGAGGGAATTAATTCACCAGTTTACATGTGTCTTGGGTGAAGGACACGAAGGACATTAAGGTGTGGCAGCTTTTATACATAACATATTCCCTCACATATGTCTGTTGCTCAAAACACAAAGAACAATGATTTAAAAGAGATCCTAATAAAAGGCCAGACCTAATCCTAAGGTACTGCACATTTTTCTGAGTCAACAACAAGTTCAATCCCCACTGGTGGGAAAATGCTTTTTTTCCCTTTGCTTTCACTTGAAAGGACTATTCTCATCACCAGCGCTCATAGTTGAGTATTCTACTTACTGCACCTTTTTATACCACTAAAAGCAGTCTAAGCAGTGATCTAGTAGCCTGGCAAAAAATTTCCAACATGAAATAGGAATTTCATATTGAGGAACAGGACAAAGAGGCACTCAAGATACTCTAAAGAGTCAGCATTAATGTTTAACTGAAACCAGGAAATCAACTAGTTTCCTGCAGAGTAGAAGACACAACACCACCCAACAAATAGCCATCTGCAGCAGTTCAAACTTGAGAAATGTAGAGAGCAAAAGAGGTATGTAGAGAAACAGAGAACAAAACCAGAAAACCAAGGAGTAGCAACAGTATTCTCTACAATAAAGATTTTAACCTATCAATACTGCCTCCTCAAAAGGAAGTGGCCAGTAGAGAAATTTAGAAAACAGTCATTTTTTCTATGTATCTCTGAAAGAATAAGCAGAGAGGAGATGTATGTAACTACCACATTCCATTAGAGGGAGAGCAGTGCAGGAATGAGCTAACTGTACTCAAAAGATGACATCCTAATTTGGTCGTGGACACCTTTGCTTCTGTCAGTTTAGGACACATTACTTATAGGCTTTGAACATGAATTTGTTGCTAGTGTATCCAAACTCTCCAGATTTTTGATTTTGGAAGCAAAGATCCACCAGGCACACCCTGATGGCATTTGTCAGAGGGGAGTTAGCCTCCTTTTAATAGCTAAGGTACCTGAAATTCAAGCTCTGGTCTTCGTAATGCAGACTAATTAACATGCTAACAAAAACAAGAGTATTAGGCATGTCCCAACATATTTAATTACCTTTTGTTGCCCGTCTTATAATTTTCATGTCATCCTGTAGAGAAGCACAGGACGGTGAGAACTCCCTCTCCAACACCATGGCTTCAATCCTAAGAGCATAGCTGGAGTACACAAACAGGTTTAGAACTGACAGCCAAAAAAGAACACTTATCATAAACAGAACAAACCAACTATCTCCTTACTTTGGCACCTGGATTAGTAAATACATGAAGGAATCAGCTTGAGACAGTTTTGATACATCTCCATCAAAGGCTTTTAATTTCTTCACCTAAAAGAGAAAAAAAAACGAGCAAAGAATTTTGTCAAAGATCAAGATTAACTTGACTTTGGAAGGCAACACCTTGAAAAGCAGTAAATTTAAATGAAGGCATTGGAAAGTCCACCCAGTGACTGAATGATTTCACTGCCCCAAGATCCTGTAATTTGCACACACCCCAACCACAAAAAAAAATTTAAAAAGAGTGTCACTCTTCTCCCAAAAAACTAACTACAGAGTCTAGCAGCAGAAACCATGATGCCATCATTCTGATTGGTGATTTTGATTTCTGATCAATGATTGCTTTCATCACTATATTTAGGATATTAATGATGTTCTGAAAAATGACCCTCAACTCTTCAACAACTGTGATGCACACTTGGGCACAGTTTAAGTGTGTTCAGAATATCCAGCATAGGACTGCCCAGATTTTATTGCCACAATGAAACTAAACTTTAAGTTATGGGGTTTTTTTCAAGATACTTGCTTCAACCATTTCCCCTAAAATGCTCTTAAGGAGTAAACTCCATGATTCATGATCTTTGTATTTTTTTCATTTATATGAAATATTTTAAAGATAAATGCAATCTTGTATTTTAAGTAATTTGTTGTCAGTACTCTCAGTACTCTGAGGACACAATTTACATGCAAAGGAAATACCACTGCATTAATTTTGTCGATCTTCCTTCCCAGCTCCACCAAAATCCATATATTTGCATGATCTGGAAGCCACTGATCCACCCACATACTTAATATTTGTTTATATAGAAGAACTGAAAAATACATGCACATATGTTTAAGCGTAACTGGATTTTCTTCCACATTTTCCAACACAGCAACTGTGCCCAAAAGCAGAGCTCACTCTCAGTTACACTATTTCTTCATTCAACCAACAAGTTCACACCCAGCAGCAGTTGTATGCTTCCACACTGATTTACACACCAGCCCATCATCCTTCCTTTGTGTAACACCACACTTAAAGCCCATTCACAACCACATTTACACAGATGGTCTTCAGCTTTAGAAAGCGTATTAAGCTATTGGAGAGAAGGACACTACATCAGGGCATCAACAGTCACCCCACTGCTCTGATTTAGCAAGATATCCACTTTTTTTTTTAAAGAATCAGTCTACAAATTAATCACCTCAGTTATTTTTCTGCTTTGACAGTAAAAGAGTAGCTGATCTGTAGTGGAAGACAAATATGCTATGCTAAATCAGGGTTCTGAACTAATAGAAGAAAAGGATTCTTTTAACAGCTTTTTTTCCTTCTTTATTCCCATTTTTTCCCATACCATAAAAAGTAGAAATGCTGAGAACTCATTAAAAAAGAGAAAAATACAAGTTAAACAGAGAATAGAAAATAATTAATTTTCAAATTAAAAAACACATCAACAAACAAATGATCAGAAAAAATACCTAATAAAAATTTATGACCAAGAAAGAGACCTCTAATCAGAAAGCAATTTTTATTCAGGCTATCTAGCTTCATTTCCTAACACTGCCATCCCCCATCATTTAACTCAAGACACTCAAGACAAAAGCTCCTTCTAAAGATAAACAGCATACCCATTTTTTTAGGCCTGAGAAAACTCCTAATTTACTGAGTAATTCAAGAAGTCTGCCAACAAAAAAACAGGAAAGACCAGACTTGACATTCCTGATAATTCTAAGGTGTTAAATGAGCAAGAAACAAACCCAAAATAAACACTTTGTCTACATCATTAAGTGGGGAGTGAGAGATAGTATACTATCTCAGTCTTAAAAGCTGTTCTTTAACCTAGCTTCCCAAAACTAGTGGACTGCAGCCTAAAAAAAATCTGCAAATACTCCAACCTCATTTTAGTATCTTGCAAATATCAGAGTTTGACTGACAGGCATTCAGATATTGGAAAGAGGGAGGAAAGAAAGAAAAGCAGCCCACCAAAAAACCCACGCCACCTCACCTAAATCAGATCATATAAGCCACAGGTTAATTATAGAAAGATGCAATTTGAAGACTTAAATGCACAAGAAGTGAACAACAAGAGATCCTGAGACACTCACAGGAATATTAACTTATTCATGCTACCAGTTGTATATTTAAATATACTTTCAACAGTAAGTAGCAATCAATGTTTTCTGGGTGGAATTTTAGTTTTACATGCACCGGATGAAACCCTCTTTCTTCCATCCTACTAGGAAAAATGCCTGGAGTCAAACGAGTAAGTATTAAACTCCAGAATTAATTCAGAGGAGGAACACTCCTAAACATGCACAACGAAAGACATTGACAAGGCTGCCTTCTGATGGGTAGGATGGCATATGAATGTCACTATGCAAAAGGCTTTGGGCAATAGTCAACCCAGAAGAAAGACTGTGTAATCAGACTTGAAACAAAGATGTGCTCACCACCTGGTTCCACTTGTCCCAGCCTACATCAACCACCTTAACCCCCACGGTCTTCTCCTTAGATATCCCAAACTACCTTTGCAAGAGGCATCAAGGCAGCTCACCCAAGAAGCCCCAAACCCAAGGATGGTGGAGAACAGGGACCCATCCCACAAACACACAAAACAGAAACACAACAGAGTTATAAGGTCTTTTTCATCCCACAATTCAGCAAACACAGCTTGGTTCTCCATACAGGTCTTAAGTTTTTCACATAGAAGACTAAATTGTCTGTTAACTTGGTCTTAAAACAATAAATAGTCTGGGAAATAGCTAAGGTAAAGTTAGGACAGCAAGTATTCGGTGTTACCTTTTTTATTAAAAATTTCATAATTTAAAAATAATTCTCACCATGAAGGGAAAAAAAAAGTAATTTGACTTTATCAACACTACCAATAAATTTAAAAAAAAAAAAAACCAACTTCTGAACTCCAAAGCTCAAAAATTACTAGAACACATTTTGGATGTCTTTCATTACACATTCCAAGGGAGGCTATTCAAAATCTTGTGGGTCTGCCTCTATTATCTGCTGCCATGTTGCCCAAGTATTTTAGAAGAAAACTGAGATTCTCTGATGGCACCCAGAAGTGGGGGTCAAATTCAAATACCAACTGCAGCCAGGAGCTGCAAAGAAACCATAGGGACTGACAACAATGTTCACTATTACTCATGTTAACAGATATAGGAAACAGGTTGACAACACAAGACAGCTAAAAATGTGGCTTATTATAAAATCATAACAAATAACTCTGTCAGTTCTGCCCTTGACCTCCTCTCTTGAAGCACAACAAAACTTTTCCACAAGAGTAGGCAGCCACGTACTGAGATATGGCAGTGTAATGTGTATATGCAAGGGAGCCTAATTACATTGTATGCTCAGTTCTGTATTACTCAAATTGAGTGCAGAGCTACTAATTTAATTTCTCATTATATTTGTATATGGAATATGCATTTGCACTGTCCATGCATGCCCATGCACACTAAATCTGATTTTAGATACACAAGGTTCTCACATATGTAATTTGCTTAATTTTAAGAACAGTTATGAAACATATAAAGCCTGATCTTTGATTTGATTTGTGAACAATTGCAGTAGAGATGCCCATTGCAAGAATGCCATTATACCTGGCAGACACAAAAGCTACCGTATTGAAGTTCTTGGTAATTTTTAAGCTACCAGTAGCACTTCTAATGGGATTTTATTTTATGGCATAAAACAGGTACCTTGCAGGATCTTGTAGCTATGCAGGATCTTTGAAGAAGAGGAATAAACATTTTCTCTGTGGGTTATTGTTGTTATTATTATTATTATTATTATTATTATTATTATTCAATATCTCCATATCACTGCAAATATTCAGAGCACTAACAAAAAAGAGAGTTAAAAAATACCAATGCTCCAAAAAGCTTCACAGTGGGATCAAACTGCAAGGGCATGTGGGAAAGCAGCTGATGTATGAGGGAGTGAGGCACGATGGGGCACAAACTGGGGCAGTGGCAAACCACTATCAGCAAATGATTAAGAAGAAAGGGAGAAAAACCTGCAGGTAATCATAAAGGGAAGAAAGGAAAAGGAGATGAAAGCTCTGAAGGATGGTCAACCCTATAAAGCACTGGCTGAGGTAAGGAGGGGGCATTTAACTACAGGCATGGCTTGAAAAGGGTAGAGCTGACAGAAACAGTTCCAGTAAAGCAGGTGACCAGGGTTTGAAATCAGAGTACACGAGCAAAGGACAGGCTTGAGACATTATAAAGGAAGTTAAGACATTGTGTTGATAACCTGGGCGTGCATGTGTGTGGGTGAGCTGATTGCCAGTATGATATGCTCTCTTCTGTATGTATTTAAAGTACAAATTCTGGCTATTCTAGCTCGTTAAACACTGGACTCTCTCTACTTCTGCCAGTCTGGGCCTGTTGAAGAGTGCAATAATATGCACATAAAAGCAGCTAAAAGCTTCTTTTCTGCCCCAGTCAGGATGCCTGTAAATAAAAGCTGTCAGCCAATTCAACAGGGTATCATTCAGAAACAATTAGGAATCTTTTCAGAAGTGATATAGCAGAGGAGACCACTGCTTCAGTCAAGGTTCCCTGGAAAAAAACCAAACTGAAAAAAGGGACGAAGCAGAGGAGATTCTAAATAGATGTTTCTTTCTCCTTACAAAACTGCTGAGCACAGTATGGTACAAACAGCAGGACTTCTAAGAAGGCTTAAACAAAATCAGTGATCTTATCCTACTTGTTGATGTGTTGTGAGAATTTTTATAAATTTGCTTGAGCTTTTTGCTAACCACTGTATAGCGGCCAGGCCACACACCCACAGACAGCCCTGAACAAAATGTTGAGTGGAGCCTTGCAGCAAGCTCCATCATGACCAGCTTCAAGTATTTGTCAAGCTTTTCAAATTAAACATCTGAAAATACCCAAATGTTTTAAGCTGTAGGGAAAACTTCACAGCAGTGCCAATATTCCAATAATAGTCTTATTCAGTTTGAGGAAAACATTCAGTAAGGAGCTGGTATCTGCCATCTACATATAAAAATCCCCACAGCTTTGACAGCTGTTGGGATTTTTCATAGAAAACAGCTGGAAAATTAGTAGTGCTGACACCTATTTCTGCACACAAAGAGAGTTGCCACGTTACAATACTGCAAATAGAATAATTTTAAAGACAACAGATGTGAAATGTATTTGTCAGCCCGAGTACCTAGCCTCCATTGTCCAAAAGCTGGAATATCATCAGGTGCCTGAGATATTATGAACTGAAATGATCTAAAATATGTCACAAACGTCAAACAAGAGACATGGGGCACATTCAGGTAATGTGACTGGATATCACACTACTTCTAGATAAGATACAATTAGGGTACAAAGCTGGTGCTTACTCACACTAGGTAAACTGTAAACTTAAACTTCTCAAGAAAAAAGAAGAAACAAAATAGTCCAGAGTTGCCCCTTCTACAGCTATGACCAGGCACTCCTCTCTCTCCTTTCACTTTTACAGACTAAGGATTTATGGTAAAAGAGAAAAGAAAAAGCAGAAGACATCTTCAAGCACAGTTACAGGCACAGAGCACTGTAAGAAGGCACTTGGCCCTCATTCCAACTTGCAAGAAACCTGTGCATACAGGCAAATGTGACTGTAAATACCTGAGCTGCTGCACAGAGCATACAAAGAGGAACTGTGGAAGCCCACCCATGGTTACACCAAGACAGTCTGCCCTGGTAACTGAATAGCTCCAAACCTTTCAGGATCTGAGTGCTTAAGTCTCTGCTCAGAGTAATTCTTAACTCTTACAACAACAAAGCAGGTCTTGAGGAGAACAGGAAGTATCTAAAGGGCAATCCCAGGGAATCCTTGCTGAGCACGGGCGCAACATTGTGCAAGGACAGGCCAGTGTGATGACAGCTCACCAAAGCTATCTCATGTGATATGACTAAAAGAAATTAGGGAGTATTAAACAGAAGAGGGAACAGCAGAACAGATAACACCACTTCCCCTGGCATCTCTAGTGGTTTTGGATTATTTATATGGGGCGCTGTAAGCTTCTGATGCCTTTCCCTTAGCAAATGGTGAATCACTATTCTAGGAGACAGGTTCAGACTAGGAGGCAGACAATAAACTAAGGAAAAGTAAGGGGATATAGCAAAAGAACAAGGAACATACATTTAGAGGAAAAAATGGTGAAAAAACCTCAAAAAACTCTGAGGCTCCTTAAAAGAACAAATTTTTTAACTCCCTACACTAAAATTTTAGAAGCCACTGTAGTAAATGAGTTACTGGACTCACTTATTCTTTGACCACACCAAGCATGAAGACATGAAGGCTTGGAAACATTTTTCCATACCAGCAGAAGCATCAGGCCCTTACATTCAGGATTTTCTCCCTGTCTTACCTGCCATTACCACCCAGCTCTCAAGGGGAAAAATTCAAAAAAGTTCAACAATTATGAGAAGAGCAACAAAGAGAAAGGGAGTTTTTCCTGTTTCTGAGGCATGAAATTAATTAAATACATACAAACAAACACCTGCACACTGGAAAGCAGCCTCTTTCCAGCCTTCCCTTGGGAAGAGCAACAAATCTCATGTCTGATGCTCCATAATTTCTAACACTCTCCTATATAATAGAATATCTTCTATTAATTTTTCAAGTGACTCCTTAAAAGCACTTCTTAAATTCTCTGGCCCCACTATCTTGAGGGACAAGCCTGTTGTCAAATCAATAAACTTACTGTTTCACTCTCAGCAGTACCTATTGGATAGCTAATACATCTAGTTGAGCATTGCTAATAAAACTGATAAAATTCAACAACTTACATTACAATTCTAGCTGAATGACAACAGTTATATCACATAGACCTCACTAGCTGAAAGATTTTCTACTTGTCATAAAATAACAACCAAGATCTAAGCCAGAAAGGAAAGGAAGAAAAAGTACTTTTCTTTCAGTCTAATTTTCTGACTACACAAAGTTAACTAGGAGTTATTCTCTTTGAAGTGCATACTCCACTGTTCTCCTCTGTCTGACTTTCAGAGGAAGGAGATAAATTTTGTTTATATAATGGAATATGTACTAAAATGCAAACAAAGAGGGAAGAGGGAAGGGTTTTGAGCTTCCTACTCTCTAACCTTACTACTGTCACCTATATTTTTTTTTTATTGATTACATTTCAACTTGTTGATATCTCCCCAACTCTGGCAGATATATTAATCAAGTATACTAACGTAACACCATTTTTACAAGATTTGGCAAAGGCAGCCCAATTTATGGTCATAAATTTGACAGCAGAAGACTGTAACATGTTCTACTGATGACTGGATCTGAGATTTGCTGCTGTACAGAGGAAACAAAGTGCTTTGACAGTATGACCTTGAAGTGGTAAAGCATGTGAGTTGAGGCTGATCTCTATGTGGACCTTAACTTTGCAATTTCCCAAGTCTCAGCCACTCACTTTGATGTGATGCACTCAAGCAATTCTAATGCTAATTTTGTCAGGTTTGTGGTTTACATTTCTCTCAAGTACATACAAATGGGTCAGTGTCAATAGTGAGCAGGCAAGGAACTGTACATCATTAAGCAGGGCTCCCAGGTCAGTTGATGAAGCTTCACCTCTTTAATCATGTGAATAGACTTGAAGTTTGAGACTAAGAGGGGAGAAAGCTGTGCTTGGATGTTGGTCATAGGGTGATCACAGGAACACTGAGAAGGTAGTGCTGGTAATCTTGTGCCTTCTAACACGTCTCCTTTGAGCACTAAGCCATGTTAGCAAATTCCATGGGTGCTGCACATTGGGGCTGCCTTTCTGCCCTATTGAAACCCAGTGAGCAGGCCCAGGAACAGACTCAGAAGAGCCAAGCATGCAGTGAACCAAAAGGCAAAAAGGCAGTAGCACAGGACTACCAATATTCAACTTGCAGGCACTGCAATGGGAAAGCATGAGGCAGGTGCCAAAAAAGAGAAATTTGTTTGCTTAGAATATACTTCGATTCTGAATTTTCTGACCTCCCTAGAGCAGTTATCTGCCACAGGAAGGTTCCAGATCTTGCAGTTTATGGGACAAAATGGACATCATAAAAACAAAAGATGTCTTATCAACTCCTTAAACCAGGTGAAATTACTTGATGTGAAGGGAATGACTACCCTTCGACCTCAATACCACAAGTCAAATGAAGATTACACATTTGCACTCAGTGGTCCCCTGTTCCCTAGCCTCAGGAAGGCATTGAGATTGCTCTTTTACAGAGCTTCATGCTGGAATCCCAGTCAGCAGAACTCTACAAAAAATAAGCTCCACGTAAAACCATTATTTACCTCCTCTGCTTCTGGTAATAATTTAAGAAATTCATGTAGCAGTTCAGAACCATAGGGCTGACTTCTTCCATGATAAATATCTTCAATGATGGATTCGGCAGACCTTGAAAAAACAATTGAGCACACATATTTCTAACACTTGCAGGGTGAACAGTTACACAGATTGAAAAAACCATGCCTGGGCTACTCAACAGAGTTATAAAGAGGTTGTGGATGCATCAGTGTCCACAGCAGCACTGCTCTGACACCATTTTCAGTGATGCCTTTACCAAAGGGCAACGTTATCAGCAAATACAGACAGCAATGAAACAGCTCACTCTTGAAAAAGTTGCTCACATTGCTCTTTCTAATTGTTTATAAAGAGAGGAAGCCAGTGAAAGGCAGCTCACAGGCAGTGTTACAAGAGCTAAAAGGGCTTCCCTTAATGACACCTGAAAATTCATTTCAACTGGTTAACATCAGCACACTCTAAATGTCTGATGCTGTCATAAACGCATTCAAAACGAAACATTTTAGAAAAAAAATTATGTCAAATTACTTTTGAGAAAACTGCAAACTCCACAAGGAACAGAGCACAGTGTATATATTTTATGAGAACTACAAAGAATTCTTACTTTTTGAATTGTTTGAGAAATATCCCAATGTTCATACTTCGTTTTGCATCCAAAATGGAAACCTGAGAGAGAAAGCAAGAGACATTAATATAACAATATCTAAGAAAACAGCATATAAAGCAGATATAATTTCTCACATTGCTACAGATAACTGTTTGCACCAAATCTCAGGCCAAAAAAATACAGAGCCACTTCTTATCAACAAAGCTCATATACCACAAAACTAGCTTTTACCAGGGAAATATATAGCACACTCACATCACCTTTTTCCAAGTGAAGCAAAAAATTCCATAGCAACATATAACGAAGGAAGGAATCAATACTTCTATTTCATTACAAAGTAAAAACATTCTTCTAGCTTATTTCATAACCCTGCATCTGCAAAATGTTGCATATCAGTAATATACTATATTGCATTTGAAGGCCTCAAGGTTAGTGAACACCTCACTTCAAAACCCATGGAAATTCAGAGGTTTTGTGACAAATGTGAGGATGGGATTTCTAAGCAGAGGTCAGGTGCATTACTGATTTAATTCATGCCAACTAACAGCCATACTGATTCAGGGAAAGATAAGTAAATTGATCATGAATCAAACCCTGAAACACATAATGCTCAAATCTGTTTGCTCACCTAAAAGCAAACAGAAATCCATAATAAAATAACAGTCTCTCCCAGTTTTGTATTTCAAAGTTGGTTTGCTGTATCATCTTACATGTACAGTTCTGAAGATTAGGCAGGGGGAAAGAAAAAACCCACTCCACAATATTTTCCCCTAGTTTTGTAAAAAAATTTAAAATCAAAAGTGTCTCTTTTACACTAGTTTTTCTTCCTGTAACAGCATACAAGTTTAAACCTGAGAGGTTTGCCCTATTTTAGCAAATTGTGTCCTTAAGGTTAAAATTTTACCACAGCTATTTTGGTGATAACAGCTGCAAAAGGCATGAGATTTACAAGGACAAGAGAATAATTTCACCTTAACAGTTCCACCTTACTGCTACAATAAAAGAGCTCAGTACACATGGATGTTCCAAGACTACTGTTGGACTCGCATGCTGTTTGTGGTTTTGACAACTGGAAAGGCATTTTGACCTTTGTGACAGTGCTCAGATTAGAAGCAGATATATAAATGCAACATTGGCATTATCACGAAATTGAATTAGCCTGCAGTCAGCTAGTGACAGTGAAAATATAGGGATGATTAATGGCCTATCCTCAACATACACCCAGGAGACAGCCTCTTTGCCTGCTGAAAATAGTGAGTCATATTGAGAAGTTTTCTGAAATTCTGGAATTTCCTCTCTTCTCAAAACAGTGAAGACTAGAAAACACAGGAAATATCAGCATATTAGTTCTAATTAGATGATTGGTAGCCCGAAGCCCTTCAGTTTTAGCATATGCAGAGATAAGGGGACAGATCATGGTTTATTCTCCTGTTATCTTAAGAGTTGAGAGGCCCCCAACAGATCATTAAGGAAAAGCCCCTTAACACAGGACAGGTTCAACTATCTCTCCCCCTGCAGTATCTAATCTTTTTCAAATCTTTTACTGCAGGGACCTCTCACTGACCTCTCCAACTGTAGCTCCAGTCTCCAATTGCTCCGGTCACCTCTAATTCTCTGATTTCTCTGTACAAGTTTAAGCCTATAAGCTTTACCGTAATTTGGCTTTTGGTTTGTTTGTGTTTTTTGAGCATATTTAGAGTTAATCTTCTGTACATTTTTTAAATCACAGTCAGGAACTGTTACAAGGAGACTGATTATCAGCTGAGTAAACCTTTGTTTTCCATGGCACAATTCAGATTTACAGTACAACTTCAAATAAATTACATAATTTTTTTAATATCTTCCCTTGAAGAAAAACAACAAATGGGAACATATACTGCTGCCATTGTCTTATCTTAAAAATGTCACAGCTGTTCTTAAGTACCAGGATTTTTACATACACTTCTTGTTCTGTATATGACTGTAGTCTATTTTTCTCTGATTTCTTGTTTAACCACACAATCAGAAGGAGTCTCACTTTTTGGTCACTCTTTGCTTGGTGTCTACTTCAAGTTTATCAAAAGTGTTTGAAACTGCTGTCATTACATAACTACCTTCAAGGAGTTTCCAGATGGGAGCACAAGGAGGAGAAAAGGGGAACCTGGCAGATACTCCATAAATACAAGTTCCTACTCCTTGTACACAAATACACTCTTTTCCATCTCACATTGAGTTGCATACTAGATTCATAACCTCAGCCTGAACATCTGTTCACAATGTCTACTATTCTCCACCGAGACTTCATTTTATTTTGTTCATGCAGAACACTGCCTGCTGTCGCTTTTTACCCTTTGAACATTACCATAGTTTTTTCTAAATTCTGCTCAGTCTGCTCCTGTCTTCTGTTCACACACACCATCAACACTGCTGCCGGCACAGCACATTTCAGGTCTCTGTTTGCCACCCAAAGGGGTTTTGAAGTGCTGTCCACCAGTAATACCCCTGGACTTCTTGACTCAAAAAGTTATACTGGACTGTAACTGAGGATTGGGAATAGGCATTCCTAGTCCCACTGGGATTCTCTGTAGCAAAAACCCCTCTCATATGGTTTCTTGTGATTTACTTTAGATAAATTCAGAAGAGCTTTCTCCATTCTCATTCTCTGCTCTCTGAAACTGGAAATACTACAATTCTGTCAGATACTTTCCATCATCTCCACACCTGCACTTTGCAAGCCCATGCAAAACATCACAGGTCACACACGCTTGCCACCTCTGCTTTATAAACAGTGCAATCTCTAAACTAAGGACAGCAATTCACTCATTAATCCACTTTTCATCACCAGAGTATTCAACCCAGCATTTTTCCAAAATCTGCAGCAGGCACAGATCACACAGTAACAGGCCTCAGTTTGCCAGATGTTAATCCAACACAGAAATATTCTGTTTTTGAGGTACTATGAGAAGGGGGAAATTAGCCTGAGTACCATGGTGAAGTTGTAATGATGGTAAATTAGCTACTCCTGAACCCCAACACAAATTTGCAATCAATACTAAAGATGCAGAGGAGTGTTCTGGGAGACACAAAAAGACCAACTGATTTTGTAGTGACTGGAGAAATGCAACAGGAGTTCCTTGCCACAAAATCATCAATGAGGAAGAGAAACACAACAAAGTGGATTTATAGGAGATCAGTAAAACAAAACATTGTAGGTTTTCTTTGTCTAAGAACAATGGGGTTTCACATGGTGGGATACAGTTTACAAATTACAACAAGCATGGAACATCCTGGTGGCTCAGGCTTGGTGCTGAAGGTTAGGAAGGATATAAATAACTTCCTCTTTCAACTTCCACTTCACATTACAACATGCTAACCATCACTCCATGCCTGGAGTCAAGGTGCAGCAGAGCAAACCTAGCAGCTTACTGAAGGGCTGTCCCCACTCTGTGTCATGCTCCCATGTCACGTTCCTAGCCTGCTCTTTCCCTTAGGCAGGCACTGGTACTCATCTCATTTCCTTCTTGCTGTTAGTTCTTCTCTGGATTAACAGGTTGAATCAGCTCTCAAGAAGGTGGAATGATCATCAGAGCCAGCACAAGGAAAATAGAGAGGGGCATGTCTAGGAGAGGGGGAAAGAGACATCCTGTTCATTCCTTCCTTTTCTCTCCTCCTCTCACCGTCCCCTTGCACAGGTTCTGGAGTTCACTGCATCCTTTTGCAAGGTCACCAAAACTCACTTGAACAGCAGAAACTACTCCAGTAGAAAACAAATGAAGAACCCCACAGCACTCTGCTGAGCTGCATCCTTAAGTACGTTTACAGAGGGTGCAATATGTGTCTTACATTATCCAGTATCTGTCCAGAGCCAGCGGACAGGTGGGGGTAAGGACAGGAGCAGAGGCACAGTTTGAAGGAGAAAGCAGGATCAGTTCCTCTGGCTGACAAGAAGCTGTTCTGCCCACACCGCTGCCAGGCCAACCATAGCCTGGGTGAGTGCCTGTTGTGCCACACTGGGACACCACTGAAGGATGGGGAAAGTAAATTGGCGTGCAAACTTAACCCCGCACCCCCTATTTTTCAGAGCCTCAAATTACACAGAACCATAGGGCAAATTAAGCTTTTAGTCAAGGAAACATGTTAATTAGTCTCCTAAGGGTTTGGTGAGGGATTGTTTACAAAGAGGAAAGCATTTGCTGTAGGAGTTTGACTCAAGCCTCAAAAGGCACTTCTGTTATAATGATGATGTTACATCTAAATTCCCTGTATAAATCACTGTCGAGTAAGGAATTAAAAGGACATGTTGTAAGGCCCTACATGTGTAGAACTTTTACCAAAACTGCTCATGATTTCATAATCAACAGTGATCTCTGGCAAAGTTATGAAACCCCAAATCTCCTCCATGATCTGTAAGGCAGTGTCCTCAACACTGGCTCAAGAGTAACTCTTCACCACTTCCACTGAAGCTACACCCCTGCACCAAGAGGGACCCCATATGGACAACAGAGCATTCTCTGGCCCTGCCCTTCTGTACAGCACTTTGGACACATGCTGGTTTTTTTTAGATTTGGAGCTAAGTAAAAGTTGAGTTTATGCACTTCAAGTGTCTAGAAAATTCATTGCTGATATACTAAGCCAACTAGGCTAATTCCACTACATAAACTTCTAAGAACATTTTTCTTTCCTAGACCATAAAGCACTGCCTAAAGTCAACTGTGTTGTACACAAAAGGAACAGAGGTACTGAAACACAAAATGTCTTGTCCACCTGCCCCTGCTGGTTTATGAAACAGCCAGACACAGCACTAGAGCTCCCTCAGCCCCACACTAACTCTCTCTCCACAAGGTCACACACTGATTCTGCGTACCTCAGCCTGTCAGCCTGTGTAGGTTTCACCAGAGTGAGCTGAGGATAGCCATCCCACATGGAAACAGTCGATGGCAGCCGGCAGCACGGGCAGTGGGAGTCACAAACCAGGCCCGTGCTCCATCCCCAGCCCCTTGCTGGACCATGCCTGCAGCAGGGTGAAGCACGTGAGCTGCTGCGCATCTGTACTCCCAACGCTTCCAACAACACACAGCTCCTCAGGATTATCTCCTTCCCTCCGTGCTAAGCAGATAGGACTGCAAAGTCCATTAACACATAAGAAATTGCTCCCCACTGACACACTGCTGCAGCATGCTTGACAAAGCTTAGCGAGTGAGTGGAACATTTTGTCACTTAAGTGGCATCACTCAGAGGCAAGTCCTGTTGCCTCACTACCTGCCACGTGCAAAGTCACCATGGGAGCCCTGAACCAGGGTGCACAGGCATCAAGCAGTGCAAATGCACTGCACCACCATATCCGCTTCAGACAGATGCACAAAAACCATAACTTCTAGCAAGGCAGGGTTTTGTTTCCAAGGCATTGTATCTTGGAGAATCCCTGGTTATGCAGGCCTCTGATTTTAATCTCTACCACTGCATGCGTTCTGGAGCACATGGGGTTTTCTCTGAGCTGCCTATTGCACACTACGGGCCACACTCAGTTTATGAAACTTATTGTAATATTTATTAGAACTAGATCTTTATCACACAGCTGTCCTGAAAGGGGCAGCCTATGAGGAAACACAGGAGGCCAGGGCTCTGCAGATCTGTACCCAGCACAGGAAGTCCACTCACTACACTCCTGATTCAAAGATGAATGTAGCCTGAAAACAACACACAGTTTAATGACTACCTCCGATGATGGCCCCAATTACCACTTCCCCATGTCAGGGTTTCAGAGCCTACAATACACATGCCTTTTTAAACCTTAAATTTCAATATGTACACCACGCATGCTATCAGCGCATTGGCTTCTCATCTTATCCCTTCTGATCTCATTTTGACATCTCCTGAATCCTGCAAGATATCAGCAACTTCATGGCCCTATCTTCTCACTAAAAACTGATACATTGTTATATCTCTTAACCTCATGCCTTCTGTATTTTGTTTACAAGCTAACATGTATGAAGACACTCACTAGTGATTAAATCTGCATTTCAGCCCTCCAATTAGTTCAGAGAAAGATCACTTGAGACAATTCAATTCAGGCTTCACAAAGAGGCTGTCTATAAATGAGGATTTAAGAACTAGAAAAGCTACTTATCAGTTCCCTGGAGAGTGTCTGAACCTGAGAGTACCTGGTACAGAGCACTCCTCATCACCAGAACAGAAAGCAGTGGCAATCTTGGGACTTTCTTGGATAGTTATCTTCAGGTCCAGAAAAAACAGGGAAGATGAAAAGTTTTTCTTAGCAGGAAAGTCATATTTATCAAAGTGGAAACTTTAAAATTATCAAATAATAAATACACTTAATGAATATATAATGTTCTATATCCTTGCTGCCATACTGGCACTTCCCTCCTGATGCCTACTGTGGGCATATACAGCATTAATCCTTGCAAATAGGAGTCTCTTCTCTCCTGACTGGCACATGTTTGCATGTATAACATCTTGTTTGCATCACAGACATAGAGGAAAAGTTGAAGAGACAATACAATGGTGTTCCACACTGGAAACTCATGGGCTATCCAACATGAGTAAATACAGATGCTTTCAGCTCCCTCTGCTTATTCATATTTATTTTAACAGGTGATCAAATCACAGCACTTAGCAAGTTAAAATAATAAAACACAGTTAGCTCTTTGAAAAACAAATATGTGCCACTAAGAACAAAGAGTTTATGCTTCCCATCATTCCCCTCTCCTTTGAATCAAGACAAATTTGCCGTAAGGATGAAACATGACAGAAAGAGAATAAGGCGAGGCAGAATTCACATCAACTCCTACAGCATTATGTAAAAAAAGAGGTTTTACTTTAATTCTTACCTCCTCTTTAGTCTCTTTAAACGAAGACTTTAAAGATCGCTTTCGGGAGTCCTGGGGTTTGGCTTCTTCCTGCTGCCCAAAAAGTTCCTCAATTGTCTTCGTATCAATTTGATACTGTGGTCTCGCAGCAATTGTCCAGATATTGTTTTTACCACGGACTTGTTCTTCAGGGATAGTTTTCCAGAAAAAGCTCCGCATTCGTTTTTTTTTGCCGTGGCTGTCGTGCCCGTTTACCAGCTGTGGGGGCAGAGGAATGTTCGGGCCGGGCAGCGGCGGCGGGGGCGGCGGCGGGGGCGGCATTCCCGGCGGGAGCGGAGGGGCTGCGGGAGCCCCTGTGAGGGGACATGGCGCGGGGGGCGGTGATGCTGCAGGCTGAGAAAGTTGAGGCGCTGCCGTCGTATCCTCGCTCATTAATCCCGTTGCAACTGGAATAGCCCCATTTTCTTTATCATTGACCAAGGAGAGACAATTCATAACATGCATTTTACAGCCTCCCCGAAGGGGAGAGTGTTACTTCCTTGGACGGGTTTGAAACATGGAGCGGTCAGCGCGGCAGCCGCTGGGATCACGCCCTCTCAAACCCTACCTGCCCGCGGCGGCAGCGCTAGAGGGGACTGAACCATCTCCGCAACCTGCGACAGAGGACAAGAGGCACACTCAGATCACACACACTGCACGCTGCCCCTCGCACTGAGTAGACACCAAAACTAAGGTATCAAGTTCTCAAACCAGAAGGGAAATTTAGTGAATCAAAAGTCTTTCACAGGGCAATTGCTTAACATTTATCCACACCAAGATTTCAAACAGCTTTAGGTGCCTAGACTTCAAGAACATATACAAAAACAGGAATACCTCTAAATCACCCATAGCAGGTATGAAAACTACCTATTAATCTCTGTTCAGTGCAATTTTGTAAGAGAATATATTTATCTCAAATGATTAAAATGATTATTCCACTGCTAATTTCAGATATGCTTTTAAAGCTGACTGCACACAGTACGAACTATGGTACTGGATTAACTGCATCAAAGAGATCCTGTTTGAATCTGCTAAACTCATGGTTCAAATCCAAACTGCATTAAAATAGCTTAAAATTTGCTGATGATTTAGTCTAGCCTAGTGTACTACTTTCTTTGCCTTTGTATTTTTCACACAATTGTCAATAAGGGCAAAACCAGTGTGCAGTCCCTAAAGTCTCTGTGTTCACTGAGCACAAGCTTTAAAGTCCTACTGGTCTGGCTGCACTACCTCCCAAAATACACTCAGAGAAGAAAGACCACAGTTTGATTAAGCTGTCCTTTATAATTTACTTCAGCATCTAGGTTAACAGTGCCCGTTCAATAACAGAGAAAGGACAGAGAAGCTGGTAGAAACAGAACACATCCTAAGCATTGCACGTATGCAAAGCTTTAAATACTTAGGGAAGTTTTTACCTCTAGATTTACCTCATAAAACAACTTAACAGGAGTCACAATGGGTTTTAGCACTTTTCTCATCCTGTCATCTTCCAAATAAAAATGCTGTTATTAGCAGCAAACCTTCAGGTAAGAGCATGACTCCCACAAACCCCACATTTTTGATAAGCCAAATCTATTGAAACAGATCTAATTCATAAATCTCAGAGAAAACAAATTAAAGTGTTTCAAATACATACCAATGAGGAATTTCATTATTTTATGGAAATTTGGAAGCTATCTCAAAAAAAAAATTGGGAATTTACAAGAAAAAATATTTAAAATTCAAAGGTGCCACACAATACAAACTCAGATAGGAGAGACAGCCCCTGAGCAAAACTTAGTCTCAGGAAAACTCAACAGAAAAAGCTCAAGTAATGCACTGGCACAAGAACAACACCAAATCAGAAATTTGGCACTAACTTAGTGGTATGCCTCCTCAGCAGAGTTCACATGGAGCTAATAGCAAGCCAGATCAATTTAATATTGTATAATAGTGATGAAAAAACGTCACTATTTTTGCCAGAGATCTATCACTAGACTGTACATGAACAAACAGACCCAAGTCACAGAAACAAGCCTTAGGGCAAATTCTCTCTTGGTCTGCAAGGACTCAGCCACTCACAGCTTCACTGAAATCAATGGAAAACAACACAAAATCATCCACTGTACCTTTTCTTCTCAAAATTTTGCTCAGGTAGCAATGAACTCCTCTCTCCTGCTTCAGATTTTCTAATCTCATACTTTACATTATCCAGGGGTTTACAAGAATAGAAAACATACATAAAAACCTGTGAGGTTTAAATCATAGGCATGGTGGAAAATATTTTAATGGCATGGTAAAAAGGAGAGAAGTTACAAAGAAAGTGGATCAGGATAGAGTGTTTCAAATTTAAGTCAGCATTAATACCCAGCTGCTATTACAGGGCTCTGTATGTTCACGCCTCTCCTCCCAAATTCATGATCACAGAAGCACAGAGGCATAAAAAAGCAGGTGCAAGGTGGTGGAAAGAGATTAACCACTCAAAGCAATTAAGTGTTGCATTAATTTAAAGAAATACTCAACTAGGAAAAACACTTTTCCTCCCTACTACTTATTTAAAAATGAAAAATGTATTAGCTAGTTTTCCACCATCACAAAGGAGTATTCAACTTTATTATTTTCTAACTTGGGTTCCCACACATCCCCCTAAAAAAAAAAAAAAAGAGAGAGAGACACAGACAGACCAACCATGCCCTAGGCAACATTCAAGCAAGAACCTCATTTTGAGACTTTCAATAAATCCATATGCTTTAGGAAAAACAGGATCAAATCCTAATGGAACAGAGTTGACGGAGATTAATCATCCAAGTCCCAGCACTAACACACAGGAGTGGAAAACGACTGATCTCGTTCTGAGCTAGACAAGGGACACTCCTAGTGAAAGGAGTGGAGAAGGCACGGGGAAGAAAACATCCCAACCTAGATGTAAAGACAGATAGAACAGGAAAAACTGTTTTCAATTCAACGAGCCCTGTACTGCTTTAGATGAGGTAACAGCCAGAACCAGGAAAGGGGAGGAATCAGCATTTGGAAGGAAGGCATGAAAGGGAAGGCACAGCATAAAGGCTGGCATTCAGCTTTGTTTTCTGACAGATAAGCACGATCCAGGTGACAGAGGTCACCTGGCTTGCAAGAGGATGGCAGTCTCGAGTTACCAGATACCAGGAGACTGGTCAAAATTCCCTTCTCATGCTGCCTCTCTGGAGGAGTGGCTCAAAGCTGTTCCCAGCAGAGGCTCCCACCACTACCGTGGGTGGGAGAGGAGAGAAGCTGGCAGCCAGGACAGGTTCTGGGCTGCTTGCTGGTATCAGCAGGTGCCTCTGAGCAGGAAGTGCAGCAAGAGGAGGTGGGGAACAACGCAGCCGTTCCAACTGCGAACTACAGATTACCAAGACACGCTGGGACTGGGATGCGTAATAGAAGCCAAGCGAAATTTTAACTCCTAAGGAGCCTCTCCACACTTTTCAAAGGATTAAAGGGGAAAAAAAAATGGACCAAAGAACAAACGTTTAAGATGTCGCAATTATACCTCATTGTTGCATGTCTGTTATCCAAAACAGCCTAAGAAGCAAAGAAGCACCAAAGCTCTAAAGTAATGTCTTTACTACACGTTTTAATTGTGCCCATATTTGGCATAAAAGAAACATTTTATTTGTCTCGTTCATTGTTTTAGCCAAGCTAATCTAACTTGGAAATGTAATTTAAAAGTTAGAGGGTGTGGACAACTTTCTCCCCAGGTAAGAGAAACACTCTAAAGTAATTTGTTTCTTGCAAAAAAGGCAGTTGCCACTGAGACGGACACAGATTGTGTTTGCATACACAAATTACCAGGTGAAGTGCACGACGCACTGAAGGGCATTTCATAATTCATACGGCAAGACATGACTCCCTTTAACTCACACCTTCTGTTCTCCCCTCCCCACGTTTCTGTATCAGGCGCCCTCCAAGTTCTCATGAGAACAACGCCGAGCCCAACCACAGCATTTGGGTGTCTGTGTCTCAACAACAACCCTACAAAGAGGCAAAGGGAGCAACTAGTTGCTGACTGCAGGTAGAGAAGCTGCAAACACCGAAAACCAGCCCCTGATCCTGCCAAAACCTGCGGGTCACTAAGAACACGCAGCTCACGCTATTCAGCGACTCCGCACTTCCCCACTCAATGCATCCCACAAAAGCCCTGGGCGGCACCGTGTCCCTGCCAGCCGGCCCGGGCCGGGCAGGGACCTGACGGGGCTTGGCGGGGGGCTCCACTGCGGCTATTTTTTGTCCGAGTTCCCGGGCGCCGCGCTGGCTCCGCCGCAGGGAAAGGGCTCCCATGGGAGCAGCCCTCAGCCCCACCGCCCGGAGCAGGTGCCTGCCTGAGGCGCCCTGTGGGGGCCCTGCCGCCGCGACCACCCGAGGGGCCGCGACAGATCCCTCCTCCCCTCCCTTCCACCGACGCCGCAGGCCACGGGGCACCGCGGAGGGCGCTGGCGGCTCGGCTGCGCTCGGGGTAACAACGCGCCC
>VYXF01002674.1:0-11354 GCA_013397295.1 Polioptila caerulea | reverse complement strand
GCAGCGGCGCCTCGACCCCCCTGCCCGGCCCGTGCCACCGCACAGCCCGTGCGGGAGGAGAGCGACCCGCGAGCCAGCGCCGGTGCCGCCGCCGCGGCGAACGGAGATGCGCAGCGGCGCCTCCGGGGGCACTGGGTCTGAGCCAGCTCCGGCTGACCTGATCTATCGACACATCCATCCATCCATCCATCCATCCACCATTGCCCGCATGTCACCGCACTCACAGCAACTATTTCTATAGAAACGGGACAGCGGTGCTACCAGCAGCGCGCCCGGCTGGAAGGAACGGGCTCCTCTCCGCGGCTGAAGCCTTTCGCCCTCTGCCCACGCTCCCGAGCAAGCGCATCCCTCGGTCCGTCCCGCATCCCTCACCCGGGCGCTCCCCGCCGGCTCAGCCCTGCAAGCTCGGGGGAAGCGAGCAAGACGGGCCCCTTGCGACTCCAAAGCGGACGGTGTGAGAGGAGTGCAGACGAATTCAAGATGTGGTCACAGCCCTGGCTTACAGCGCTCCAGGCAGCAGCGCACGTGAGTTGTGAATACCCGAAAGACGAAGTACCATCCACTGATAAGACAGCAAACAAATAGAAATGGTTCTAAAATATTTTATCGAGAGATTGAATCCTATTTCTAAAATAAAACCATTTTCATAGGAAGAGTAAAGGTGAAGAACTTCACTCCAATTAATAGTCAGCCCACATACCCCAACACTACTTTTTACAAAAGACAAATTCCAAAGGCGGAAACAGAAACTCTTTCTTTCCTGCGAAAGGAGGGAGGAAGAAGAAACCTCACTTCCAGTCTTGCTTAACAAGCCACCAGAGCTTCTGAGCTGAGCACAGGAGAGAGGAAATAACACCTTGGCACAACCAGGGGTGGGAAGGCAGGAACAGCAGGACAGAATCATGTCTTACCTCCCCTGTGCTATTTACTCTGCTCAGGTGTTGGGAGGCAGGAACCAGAGGAAGAGTGGGAGACCAGGTGGCCTCCTCTGGCCCCAGGCCTGGAGCCCAGGCCCATGGTCGCTGAGGTTACACTATTCCTGCTCTCAGTTCTGCAGCCAGAGATCTGACCTACTGGTCTGGCAAGACAGCCTGCTTGAGTCACCTCAATTTAAAAAAGTAATATTAGAACAAAAGGAAAACTTAAAGAATGTAATGCCAGAGCCCAGTCATTTAAGCTAAAAATTCGCTGAGTGGAAAGGGTTCAACTGCAGTAAAAGGCAATTCCCATCACAGCACACATCTCTGCTTGGCAGGGCTAGCAGCAGCTGGAGAGGACACGCTCAGCTTTGAGCCAGCGTGGACATTCCTCGAGAGTGTCAGGTCAGCCCTGAGGTCATCGGCGAGGAAGCGCTTTGCTGCTTGGACTGTAACTGCTTGTGCTGGAGCCAGAGGGACTTGTTTTCATTGCTGCCAGTCATGAGCACAAATGTTCTCTCAAAAAGACGGAAAGAGCAAGCCAAACAAGAGACTTGCATAATGGAATTGTAATAAAAAAGTCAGAACCCAAACACGACAGCAGAGGACCTGGGAGCCAGTCCGGATGTGAAGTTAAACTCTTCACTTTTCCTCACCCTGTGGGTTGTTCTCCCTGAACTTTTCCAAAACATGTTAGCAGATTGATTTTAAGGTTTTAGCTGGTTTTTTTCACCTAAACATGTAACAATCAACAGGCAAATATTTTGCCCACATGGCTAAAATTAATCTGAGTTATAAACATCTGAAAACAGGCCTTTACAGTAGGAAGTATTACCCAACTTTAATAATAGGTAGATCAAGCAGCCCCACCTATAATAAACAACAAATGCACCTCCCTAGAACAGATAGCATTTAGATGAGTTGGTATACTACAAAACCAAATCATACTGTTAATTTTTTAAGATTTCTAGTTAATGAAATGCTCAAGACAGTTTTTGGGGTGACTACTTTTTCTAAGACATTTTTTTTCTTTTAAGAAATAAAAAACCACCTTGTCTTTTGTAAATTGTGCTTTTCTTCAAAGCACAGAACTTCTAATTCTTTAGGCTGAACACAGATTTAATGACTGAACAGATCTAATGGAAATAAAGCAATTTATACCACCTGAAAAAAATTTCATCTTCATTACAAGCCCTCAATTCTACAGAGTTTGGACAAAGGGAGGAGAAAAAGTTAATTGTGACACTCCTGTCACATTGAAACCAAGTTATATTTGGGTTCAAAATTAAGCACTCTGTTAGTTAAGCTCTCAAAACAAAACCCTGCAATTAATTACCACCATCATGTAAAACTAGCACGATGCATAAGCGTATGTAAGAAAGGCAAATCAAAACTGAACAGGCAACACTAGTTTTTAGCATTATTAATCTATTAAGTGCTTGGATTTACAGCCCCTAGTGTTCTTTAAAAGGCAGCAAATATAGAATTATTTAATTAGCAAAGTAAGACACACTATTTGTTAAGCACTAGGAACACACTGCTGATAGCTGAACTGCTCCTGACTGAACCAATGGGTTTATGCTGCCATAAACAGCAAGAACAGGGAAAACCTGAACTAAAAAGTCATTTGGGGTTTATTCTGTTCTGTATCTGATCTCTGCACTTAATGAAGAAATGTTATCAGACAGCCACACTGCGACCCATCTCAGTCCTACCAACCAATGTTACACGGGAACTCTGCAAAGATTCTCCTGATCTCTCTTCCCGTTCCTCCTGGAATATCAAATACTCCCTCTCCTCCANTTTTTTTTCCAGAAAGGCAGCTGAAGTGTAAAAGGCAATGCTTCTGTGCCAGCACTCTCAGCCACAGGAAACAAAAGATTTGCAAACCACAGACTGAGCTTTTCAAGGCCACTGCAGTGCAAGGTTCATACACTGCTGCTCTGAGCCTCAGAGCAGGGACCCTGATGGAAACAGCAGCACATCACTTTCCCTTTCCACTGCTCCTCCATCCATGTATGCCCTTCTTCCCCAAGGCAGGCACAAGCCATCCTACCTGCTACTCCTACACTACAGGGTGAGCTTCTTCCTTCACTTGCTTCAAACCATTGCCATGATGACAAAACGACATAAACACCTCCCATCTCCCTGGCCATTTCTTTTCCACACAAGACTAGTGGAAATGAAGAGGAAGGATGTTGGTGAAAACAGGAGTAGAGAGGTGAACAAGAGCACTGTCACAGGGAGAGAACTCTGTTTTCTATGTATCCCTGGCTTTAACAACAGAGCAACTGGGAAGAATGGAAAGATGTCAAAGAGTGACTAAAAGATGTCAAAGAGTGACTAACAAGGGAAAATAGTAAGAAATGAGAGAAATATAAACCAAGCAGCAGTCAAATCCTCTGTCTAATAAAGACCTTCTAATAAAATAAAAAACAACCTTTCAATTTGACACAACTTAGCAATGAGTAGTTTGGTAATTTTAGGGTGGGAGCTACCATAAAATATAAGAAGAATAATGACTAATATAAAAAATTTTGTGACTAGTACAACCCTTACACCAAACATGCAATGTGGAAAAGGTAACCAGACTAAAAAAAAAACAAACCCCAAACTAAAGATAATTGCAGATGAGGAATGCTAAATAATTACAATACCTTACACTTCTTGTAACACCACAACAAGGAACAAGAGCAGATAAGCAAAGCATAAAAAGTGAATATGCCCCCCATTCTGTTCAAAACAGAGTTGAGGCGAACATTCAGCTTTCCTTTTACATTACTTTGATCATTTTTGAAAGGACAGACAGACTAGAGATAAGGTTTCTGGGAAAACCAGTTGACTGAAGATTGAAAAAAAAAGCTGTTACTTTAATGATGTTGGTGTCTTACTATACTCTGCTTGGGTAGATCTCTTTCTAAATAAAAATACAGATACATTTTGTAACCAGAAAGGTTCTTTGTAAGAGGCTTGTCAAAGCATGAAGTAGGCCAAAGAGCATACTTAGAGCAAAAAAGCTGTTTGCAGAATTCAGATGAACAAAATAACAAAGCAACAAGTTTCAAACAAGCCAGGAATACAGATAACTTAAAAGTATGGTCACTGAGAAGCAAAACAGCTCCCCAAGTCTCTGGTAGAGCAGCTACAACAATATATCTGAAAATGTTACTAATTGCTTTGTGCTCTTCATCCTAAGAAACCTCACACAACACTGTAAGCATTAATGTAACCATTTGTTAACAGAGATGAAATCTTTCACAGACAAGTACCCACTAGATGGGTATGGCCTCCTCTACAAACAACAAAAACACCCCATCCTGACAACTGTACACCTAGATAAAGGTCACATTACAACCTTAAGACATTTATAATGCTTTTCTGCAAGAATCAGAAAGCCTGACAACCATAATTACTAACCATTGGAAATGCTGAAGTGTCTTTTCTCTTACAATCTCTTGATACAAGTTTCTAAATTTGGTCACATCTAAAAAGCTAATTTTAAATGCAAGATATGAGCTTGAATTATTTCATAAGCACATGTATTTGAGCAGCGACAAAGAAAGTTATAGTACTACAGCAGACTACTATCAGTTTAATAACCTATTGAACAACTGAACAGAGAACCCTCCTCACTGAGGCTACCCATTAGAACAATTGCTTTGCTGAGCAAAATGAAAGTAATCCCCCTGGTATTAAACAATACATAGAGAGGTTTCAGCAAGTAATGTCTTTGGTCCCACCTTTTCATCCAGGTGAAGAGACTCCAGCAGTTTTAAGCCATTGCAAAAGTTTGAGGCTTACACAATGCCATATCGGTCAGCCTTTCTTAAGGCAACTGCAGATTCAAGGTCACTCTTACCATTTCTGACAGATGAGTTCCTTCTGAGCAGCAGCAGTCCTAGGCAGGAGACATGTGAATCTGAGGGAGAAACCAAGAGCACGTATTCCTTATGCATCCTTTTCCTACAGTGTTCTGAAAGCTGATACATCAGCTGTGGTCAGTGGGTTTGCATTCTTTACCCCTGCAATAATGCATTTCCTGGCTCAACTCTACAGTCACTCAGCTCCCTTCCCTGCACCGTCATACCACACGTGTGCCAGGATTCAGGGGAAGTCAGTGGCTTCAGAATAACTGTAAATGAAATTTAATTTCCATTAAAAGTTCAAGGCAAAAACCACATATATTGAAAGATTTATTTCACTATGGATTTACTTTGCAGTTGAACTTGCCCACTGTTAAAACAGCATCACTACCTAGCACTGCTTTATGAGATATTCTTGGGCAGGGGTGACAACTCACACAAACAGGACAAGATTTCACTGCAGAAGCTCTCTTCCACTTTTAACCATCACAAGCCAAGAAAGTTTGACTGCAAACACATTTAATATGAATACAAAACTCACATAGGATATACATTCTAGGGAACGTCATTGAGCCATTACAAGAGATTCTGACAGAACAAAAACATAAAGAAGGCTCTGTCAGGCCAAGAATTTAATGAGGAATGATTAAAAAGTTTGATTTACAGTTACATTACAGTTGTGTTAAGCATTGAAAACTTTAAGAATGTCAGCTGAAAGGCGTTTGAACGTACAGTACATAAATCATACAATCCACACCATTGTAAATAACATATTTGAAGTATTTCATTTTACTTAACATAACATAAAGCAACATAACATGTGCAAATGAGGACTCCAATATATTGAATTTAAAATGTCTATGATAAAATTGACATATAATTTTACATTTAAGGACTACAGAAATGATGAAGAAATTAAAAATGTGTCCTCCATTTTACTCCCATTACTGAAGTATGCTTTTCAATTAAACAGAAAAAAACATACTGGCCCAATTTCCTCCCAAAATCATACCTGTCCATGAAGTTTAACTAAAGCTTTAACTTGCTCTAAAAGTGTACAATGACACAGCATTTACACAGTCATCTTCCCCTTGCTGGGAACTGACAAACTATTACATGAAAGGGTTCTTAGATTATGTACACTGGTGGAAAATATTATCTTATAAAAAGGCACATACCTGTGATTTAAGGCTAGTATGGTATTTGTTTCATAGAGAAAAAAAACATTTAAAATGAAATTAGTACATTTAATGGTTGGCCTCACTTAGCAAACCACTTGGTGCAAAGCAAAAACGTGTGCTCAGAAGCCTCAGACTGACAGTGATTCTTGCTTTAGTGTTTTTTGTTTGGTTTTTTTAACCCTCTGATGGAAAGGTACATTTTAAAAAAAAGGCATTTGCTGCAATTCCACTTGTCAATGAGCCATCTGCTACTGTTGCCTTATATGCAGATATCACATATAGGTCTTATATTATTCATATGCAAAATATTCTTTTAACTTTCTCCTTTTTTTAAAAGTCATATGAAAATTACTAAAGATGTTTTCTATAGTCATCTATAAAATACCAGATGTTGGTACAAATAATGTAAACCTCCATTTGGAAATATTTTGACTAGCCACCAAAATAGCAGAAATCACAAGCATCATTTGTCAGTGCAAATCTATAATAGTTTTGTTTCCCCTCCCTCTTTCCCTCCCCTATCCCAGTTACAGAAATAACCATCAACTTTTACATACAAAAGGAGTGTTCTGTAACCTGAAGTTACAGAAATTACATTTGGTTACCTTTAAGTCACCCACTTTCCTATGAAATTCAGTTTTACAGTATTATAAAAGGGGAAAAAATTTAAAGCTGTCCATTCAAGAATCACTACAACAGTCCTTCAACCCCAACCCTTAATTATTCTCAGATTTAAAGATTTTTAGGTTAACATTGGGTCCTCTTCTATGATCTGATTACTGTTCTTCAAGCCAGGATGGGGCATCTGCTCCAGGAGTTTTCAATTTGATGTGGAACTGTTTAAGTGTCTGTTCAAGCTGCTTTTGATTGCCAGCAAAGTATGCCGCAATGGCATTGTGGAACAGAACAAGCTGATTGTGCAATACCTTCACCTGCAGGCAAGGAGAGAGACATTAAGAGGAGGAGGCTGATGTTAACATCATCACAGGTCAGTTATAAAGAAATAGGAGTATTTGAAATGCTCAGACTTCCTATAGATTTATTTAACAAAACTTTAAAAATACAGATATGAAAAGCAAATATTAATTTTTTTAACATTAAAGTGATTCAGAGTTTTCATGAAATGTGTTTAACAGTCAATACCAACTCAGCATGCACAGAGCAAACACAATTCACTAAACAGCATAATGTTATCAAATATCAAACACTTGATTACAAGTACTTGATGGTTTGAAATTAGATGCCAGACCTCTAAGATACGTGCCTGCAGGCCAAATGGACCTTCCTGAAACAGTACATGGCAAGGGCATTATCTGAGTATACAGTTCATGTGTTTGCCCCCCTTGCAGAGAGTTGCTGCTTTCCAGCTCATGGAAAATCAAATTAAACTAATGTCCTACTCCCAGCAATAATTCTTGCCCATCTCCTGTAACACAGGATTATTTGCAGCACTTTGTCAATATCTTGACTCTAAAATTTGTGCAAAGAAGTCATGAAATACACCTGTCACAGCAGCAACAAAACCTGGGGAGAAGAGCATAAGGGCAGCTGGAGGGCACCTCTGTTTTTCTCTTCCAGCCTGGTCTATGATAACAAGCTACAGCCTCACTGAAGTCGAAGTTAAGCAAATGCTACATTTCCATCCTAGCACACCAGGAAACCTGAGAATGGACAGCAGTGTGCTGAAAGGCACTGTCCAGTTTCTCCTGCAGCCAAATCCTGTCCTTTCTGTTCCTCAGTGCACTCTCAGCCCAGCACCACCCCACTCTTGTGTCAGACCCCAAATCCCCTCGGTGGTGGCCCTGTACCTGTTTCCAGCCCACAAGGCTGAGCCAACACAGAAGGGAACAGAGGAACAGGGTGGCTGAGTGAGCCCCAAAGGAAGATGTAGGAGGTAACAGATTAAGCTAGCTCTACTCAAATTTTAGATTACTGTCTTATCTCTCAGCACAACCCACAAGGGACAGTCTACTTCTGTCATTCTGGGAATCAAAAGTGTCCTTGGGCCAGGTTTGGCCTATGCCTACCAATGGGCCATGCCTGTTTTAACATATTTTTTGTTATTGGCTACTGTGCTTCTCTGAAATGTATGCAACTCCATGCAGAAGCACCTTATTGTCTTCATTTAATGAAAGAGCTCTAATTCATCTCCCATTATATCTGACATGCTGTGACACCTGAAGAGTGCAACATTTATTTAGAAATGTAATAAATATATTTCAAAAATTCCTTGAGAAAAAAAGGCTGAGCACGTGTGTGTGTATCTCTACAGGAATATATAAAAATTCTCCACTAAGTTCGAATTTCTGATTTTATCACTTTTAATTTTTTTTTAACCGAATAGCAGACTCAATTCAAAAAGTAAATGATAAACCTCTTCTTTGCTGGCCCAAATTTTCATCTAAGTTGTTCCGACAATCTGAAAACTGTAATCTCTATGTTTTCTTCCTATGTTTTCCCTAAAAATTCAGGTTAATTTATGCAAACACATGCCAAAGAATAGGCTTTTTGTCTCATTAACAGTGTGAAATGATACTTTATTCCACCAAAAGGCTCTCCAAGAAAATATGTGAGAGGTGTGAATGACTAGAAAGGAATTCCCCATCATACCTTTAGATAACTTTTTTTTTCATTTATGAAAGAATTTACAGAATTTATCACATACAGACATTTTAACATCTAGGAGATACAGGATTTAGCTAGCTACACTTGTTCAAACAAAGTTCAAACTCTTTTTAAAGTCATAAAAGACAGCCTCTTCAGTTTGTGTGGGCACAGAGGTATATAAACATGAGGATTTTTTACCTATAAAAATGTTAATTATCAAAATATTACACTTTACAAGTGGAAAATGTCACAACAGCATGAAGGGTTTGCTTTTAAAAATTTAGACAGAAAGCACAGTGCTTTTCTTGAGCAGATTCTTTCATCACTGACATGCAAGACTTCATGCAATCCAAACCAGGAATTCTACAGAGAAGTACACTCACTGTTATAAGCATATTATTAAAATGCTACAAGAGTTTTACTCATACAGTTTATAGCAACTCAAATAAAACAGGGGTAACAAACCTCCCCTCCCAGCCCAAGGTCATGAGTCTGAGACTATATTTGGTACTTTGTTAGGGTAGCTTTTAACACAAATCTTCTGTGAACTGCCCCTAATTTTAAAAATTCAGTCAGGCCTAGGCTTAAGGATGTGTGTGTGTGCACACACACCGAAGCAGGAATTGACAGTGTAGAGGCAGATAATTTGGACTGAAAAAGTATGGTTTGTTTTGGAGGGATTTTTTGAAATACTAAAGCTACCTCATTGTATGAGGTTCTATCCCCTAGATCACTGTGGTATAAATTTTGTGATTGTTTTCAAACTGGTTGCAGAAGTTCAAGGTGTTACAACTTCTACTCTCCTCCTTCAGAAGCTCATTGCTAAGTGAATCCCAAAAGAGATGGTGGGATCTTCTTTTCCATAGCTTCATTCAAGTAACTTTAAGATAAAAGTTTTTCTAGAAAAAGACCACTTAAACTCTTTTACACGGTACAAAGAAGCTCTACTATGAAGCAGCAGCCAGCAAAGAGAAAAAAGCTTTAACACCTCAAAACACCTGATGTCCACAGCAACACCACCTGCAACCACAGCTAAGGACTGGACACCAATTATTCATTTAAAACCAAGTTCAAATTTACCCACTTTCCCCATGAAAGAATCTCACTCCAACTTGGGGAATTATCTTACCCACTCCCATATCCAGCCACTGATTCCAGCTTCCACACTGTATTTCACCTTCGCTCTCTGTTGGCAAAACATTCATGCAGATATGCAGCCAATTGGATCAGAGAACAGATCGAGATCAAAATTAAGCAGACAACAACGTATCTGCTTTAACCTGGATCAGTTCCCCAATCTGATTCTCTACACAGCTGCAAAAACATTTTTACAAACACTAAAGAGAAGGCAACGGGAGGAAAGGGGAGGATAAGGGATCACATTTTTTTTTGCAGCAATGCCTTGAAACAATTGTCAGATTACAGCAGTAAAGGCCAACTCTTGATCACCAAGCTGTAGCACCGATTCCAGGAAAGGAGTGTTTGAAGATTTGTCTCAAAGAATGCTAATGGTATATTGCTAAAATACAGGTTCCAATGTATGACTAACACAGCTGTCAAAAAGCTCTACAGTTGAACAACAGTTAAAATCTTTGTTCCTTGTTAATTAACTACATATACCTGTTTGTTCCTAATTATAAGCAGAGTAAGCATTCTGTAATACAATTGGCAAACATATCTCAAAACAAAACTGAATTTTGTGGATAAGCATAAAAACCAGACACGAGTTACACAGGAGACTGAAGTGTCATATATGCAAGACACCATAGGTTGGATTTGACTTTTCATATGGATGCTCTTAACATTTCAGTTCTTTCTAAATACTGTCCTCTTTCCTACCTCCCTCTGAACACTGTATTTTCTGTGGCACAGTATGTGCATATTTCTTTACACCCTCCTCATCCACCCTGTTTCAGCCATCTCAACGACCAAAAAGACAGCATCTCTTCGAGTCTTTCTGTGAGTTTGCACCTCCTCACAATCATCACAATCCTTTCTCCTAGCTATCTTAATTTGAAGGTACTTAGTCTAAATAGTTTTGTCATCTGGGTCTCCACTGGATTGCAGACTGCTTTCATTTGTAGAAGCAAGCATTTAAGAATCCAACTCCTGAAGTACAACTCACAGAAGTGCAGTCAATTTCTTTCTCTACATAGGATGGTATTTGACATTTCTCAAGTGCATCCAAGAGTAACAGGGTTTTATTTCTCAAAAGGACAAAATCTTCTAAAACTGTTTTCAGAAAGGACAGAAATCTTTGAGCAAAGAACAGGCCATCATCCTTATTTTAAAAAAATTAACTATTTGTAAGATGTAGATTTTGAATGCAACTATTCTTATAGTCATTAGCAAACGTTATGAACTTCTACAGAACCCTGCCAGGTGGGGATAGCACCAATAAAACTTTGTATCAACATTAAGAAAAATGAGTTCTAACTTCAAGATCAAATGCTGTAATGAAAAGTCAATAGAAATCTTGTGTATCTTGGTTTTACAGACAGAAACTTGCAATTCCAGCTTTGCTGTAAATGCAGCCCTCTGAGCCTTTGAGGGCTTTTAATTGAAATATTAGCATATGAACCAAGGAGAACAGGCACAAAGAGACTGCAACCATGTGATGCCTTTTCCCCATATAGGGAAAACCTAGATAGGGCCATCTAGATTATGGGTTCTTTGGTGACATTTGCAGCAACACAGACCAACTGGGGCCCACCAGCCAGTTAAACTGGCTTCAGAGATTCTTGGCAGCACCATTTACTAGGGACACACTGCTGATAGCTGAACTG
>VYXF01002673.1:435477-460592 GCA_013397295.1 Polioptila caerulea | reverse complement strand
GCCTGGAGCCGGCGCCGTCCGGGACTTGTCGGTGAGGGCGATGAGGGCGGTGCGGTCAGAGCTCCGCTTTCGGAATAGGCATTGGCCCCCGAGCCGGCCCCGAGTAGCTCGCCCGGAGCAGCCGCTAGCAACGACGGCCTTGCCAAAGTTCGGCGACACCTCTCTCCCCTCTCCGCTACCAGAAAGAACGAGCGCTCCTCATTGAAAAACAAAACAAAACAAAAACCCCCAAAACACCAAAACCCAAACTTGGTCACCTGGCATGCTCAGCATTCAGAAGAATGAGAGGAAACGTCATTGCAGCCTACAACTTCCTCGTGAGGGGCAGCGGAGGGGTAGCGCCGATATCTGCTCTCTGCCACCAGTGACAGGGAACGGCTGGAGGTGTGTCAAGGGAGGTTTAGGCAGGAAAAGATGCTTCTCCCAGAGGATGCTCGGGCACTAAACAGGCTCCTAGGGCAGTGGTCACGGTCCCAAGGCTGCCAGAGCTCGAGGAATGTTTAGACAAGGCTCTGAGGGACAGGGTGGGATTGTTGGGATGTGCTATGGAGGAGTTGGACTGGGTGATACTATGGGTCTCTTCCTACCCAGAAGATTCTGTNACGGTCCCAAGGCTGCCAGAGCTCGAGGAATGTTTAGACAAGGCTCTGAGGGACAGGGTGGGATTGTTGGGATGTGCTATGGAGGAGTTGGACTGGGTGATACTATGGGTCTCTTCCTACCCAGAAGATTCTGTGATTTCTAGAAAAAAAAAAAAAAACAAAAAAAACCAAGAAAAAACCAAAAAACAAAAACAAAAAAAAAAAAACCCCAAAAAAACCCACCATCAAAATACAAAAGCCCAACAACAACAACCAACCAAACAACCAAATAAAACAAGTGAAAAAACCCCAAACAAAAAACAACCCAACCCCCTGCCAATAACTTAAGGGTAAAACCAAACCAATCGCATTCCCTGCAGACTTCTAACAAGGCCTAAGTAGTGGACCAGTGTTTCCAGGGAAGATGAGGTGTCTCCACCCTTGGGGAGAACTTTCCTGTGAATCATCTGAAATTACCCAGGGCTTTTCCAGTTGCACAGGAGGAGACTCCACCTGCACTTGAAGATCCCTTTTTCACAGAACCAGACAGAAGAGGATGGAAACACAAGAGATGCAATAATTGTTATCAGCATCACCCTGCCAGTGCTGGCGTTGAACGTTATCTGTGAGTTGGAAAAGGACACAAACCCTGTCGCTAACAGAGGCATGTGAGCAATACTGGCTGAGGCATCTTGGCACTTGAACAGCATCATTCTGCACTGAGTAGGAAGAATTGATCCAACATGCCTCTGCAGATCTTATGCAGGTGTTCCCTGAGGACCTTGGGAAGAATTAGATTAACCAGGCTGACTAATGCAGAGTTTCATGGTCACTCATTGCTGTATCTCAGACTCATCTAGTCTGACACTGTCCCAACAACTGGTTCACTGCTCAGAATCAGTGTCTTCATTAATTCCTCAAGATGTCTGGGGTTTTCTTGTGCCTCTCCCTATTTACTGCCCTGCTTGCTCCACTGTATAAAACAACTTTGCAGGATTGCCAGAAGTTTTAAAAAGCTTCAAAAAGCTATTAATTTTAGCCCTGTCCTTTAATACCCAGTGTTTGCTATAACATGGCTTAATCTTCTCTAAACCAAATTTCCGCTTACTTATTTGAAAGACTTTATGGTTATATCTCATTATACAGTATTATAAACTTCTTAACTCCAAAGCCCTTAAGGCTAAGGAACGCTCAAATTCTTACTGCTGCGTTTCTGCCTCTTGAAAAAAGAAATTCAGAGGGGCTCATCTACACAGGTTTTCCTGAGCTGCAATCACAAGGACAAGGCTAAGAGCAAGTGAACCACACGGAGGAGAGGAATACGGTATTTTCCACCTGGTCTTGTCTCTTTTATAAGATCAACCGTCTGTTTTCATAGCATCACCCTCTAGGTAAACACTCAATTTTTTATTTTTTTTTACTTTGCAGTGATAATATGAAAAAGCTATACATTAATAACTGCTCTACAGTTTTAGTCGGTTAAATTCTGTCTTGATAATTGCCATTCCACATCTCCAATTTATTTTATTCTAGTGTTTTACTAATGGGCTTGTCTGGTCTGTCAGTCACATTAGCCAGGAGTCACACCAGAGACATCTGTCATGCAATCAGTATTTATTACAAGCTCTATATGAACAGGAAACCACACAGGGTTGGCATTAACATAGCTGTGAAGTCCTGCATGCCTTCATCATAGCAAAAGTGCATAGAAAAAAGTACACTGCAGAGCTTTCTCTAACCAGCTCAGCAACTTAACCTGTGGACTGTACCATACTAATACAAGGAAAATAATTTTACCACTGTTTTCTCCCCTCATCTGCTCCTTTGTTGCACTCATACAATCTGTGTACTCAGGATCCTTCTTTGCCCTGGTCTCAAAACAAACAAACAAAAAACAAATAACAAAAAACCAACAACAAAAACCCAAAAAAAACCCGGCCAAAAAAAACCAAAATAAAAACCCAAACCCAAACAAAATCACAATGAAACAAATAACCAACCAACTGAAAAAAACAAAACCAAACCAAAAAACCCCATAAAAATAAACAGCTATTAGTAAGGACCGACAACTCTGCTGCTAAAAAAGGTTAATCCAGTACCTTGGATTAATGGGTTCTGATGAAGGCATTTAAGACTCCCACTTTAGATTTCCTCAAGTGCAAAAATTGGCTCCCAGCACCACTGAAGCTCAGCTCATCTATACCAGTGTGATTCGAGTCTTACCATTAAATTACCAATTTCCAACAGAATTCTGAGAGGACCTGACTAGACACAGGCTAACAAGGATGGTAATGCTCCTGAAATGCCTACATTTTCTAGTCATCCAGAATATACATCCCAAAGCCAGTTCTGGTGTTGCCAAGTCAGCATGGAGATAACCAGTGTCATTTGAACATGCTGTGAGGACGGAGTGGTAATTGCAGTGTGTCAACATTATATGTGTGCTGTACAATTTCCGATCAGAGTTTGGCAATGGTGCTGTTGAAGAGGTTGTGGTGCTGAGCCAGAGCGATGGTGGTAATTTCAGTAATGAGCAGAGTAAGCACCAGCCCTGGGCTAGATTTCATGCAGGTAAAAGCTCCATGAGAGCAGGAAGCTCTGTGCTGGCTGTAAAACAGGGAGGGAAAGAAGGACAATTAGCCATACAACACTTCTGCCCCAAAAACTTACTCCTCAGTTTTGACAACAAACAAGCTTAGAATAAGCCAAATGTGACTATCCCTTTTCTATGTGAATCTGGATTCTTGCAGCACTTTCGTTCTGTTATTTTGCATTATGATTAGGTTTAAGTTATGCAGTTAACAGTAGCATTGTTCTTGAAGGAAGTGCACCAGCGAGCACACCACTAGTTAATTCACCGATTCCCTCACATTGGCAATTCCAAGGGCCCATGGGTGCAGACAAATACAATATGTGGTACTGGCCATCATGTATATTGACTTAAGTGCGCCCACAGGCACAAAACAAAATGCAATACAATAACTATTTGCTATTCTAGGTTAAGTGTGCTCACGGGTACAAGCAAACAATGTAATGATCAACTGTTTACCCCCTCAAAAGCACTTGGGATGAAAAACAACATCAGTGGGCACCTAAGTATAAGCTCCTGATACAAAAACACCATGCAGCTGTGGGTACTGAAAAACATGAAGTGTCTGGGCCTATTCCTGATCACAGAGCAGTGAAAGACAGGAGAATTTAATGAATAATGGTGTATCAGTGTAGTCAGATTGTAGACAGCTTGATTTTGTCTTTAGTTATTAAATCTGACCTTTCTTCCTTACTCAGTGGAAGCATTTTGTTTCCCCCCACAACATCAAGTTTCTCAAAATAACACAGGAATATAAGGAGGATGAACAGTTTCTCCATAAATATCTACCATAATTAGAGCTTTCCATTCACAAGCAAGTTATCAACATAAAAATTTACTCGTGTTCAGCAGTCTAAAACAATTACTAAAGAAAACTTTCCCTGGAACGAAATAAGTAGATTTCATCCACATAAAGTGCCTGGAAAGATCACTTATTTCATGGTGCTCACATTCCTCCTAATTCCATCAGTTAAAACAACACTTAAGACTTCATTATAGTGCCTGAAATATTTTGGGCAATTTTACCACGATCCTATGAAATGGTGTTTCCAATTATCTCATTTCTAATCCACTTGAGATAGTTTAATCCTGTTTCGTAAAGAGGGAGAGTTTCTGCATTCCTTTTGGTTCATATCCTTATTTACTTAACTCTTCCAGACTGATTAGAACAGGTGATGTGTGTTTTAATCTCAGCAAGCACAATGAAAATCAGATTTTTTTTATAGGTTTGGCTCTTCTAAAGTTCCAGAAGAGCTCAGTGGCTCATTCTGGGTACTTTCAGATATAGTAGCTATTAGATGAGGCTGGTTGGAGTCCATGTCACTGGAACTCCGGGGCTTGCCAGCCAGGTGTAGTGGTGTCCTGGCTGCTACTCAGCAAACCCAGCCCCAGCAGACAAAAGGACTGGCCTGGCTGAGAGCTCTGGTAGAAACTAAGAATCTTCTGTAGTTACTGGAAACGCAAATGGTGATAAAAAGGCCCCTCTGAGCTTCAAAGCCACTTCTGGCATTGGCCTGCCAGCTCCTACCATTGTGAGCTGCAAAGAGTTCCGAAGAGTGGGGATTACCTGCCGCCTCCACAGAGTTCAGAACAGTGGGGATTATCTGCCATCTCCACCCTCTTGTTTGAGTGGTACCTGTGGGAAATGTCAAATGTTTGTGTCTAGTACAGGGAACGCAAAATTCACTTTTCTCTGTTTTGTTTGGCAGAGTTAGATCAAACCATCTTCAAGTCATCTCCCTTGCCTTTCTAGAGCATCCGAAAGCAGAGCCTAGGAAGAATTTTTCCCTGTGATTCACAGAGGTATCTAGTCAGTTCCCAGAGCTCAGTTCATGCTGCTGATGTGCCAGACATCTTCTAAAGGAATTTGATGCCTAGTACAGTGTACTGGAGCTAGGATTCAGAGGCCCTTTTTGGCTAGATTCTATGGTAACTCCTAGCATGGAAGAGCATGAACTTCTATCAACATAGGCTGGCATAAACCAAAGGATAAAACCCACAGACTGGGAACTGATCCATAAAATTGCATGTGTTGGTAAGTGACAGGTTCTAAATACAGAATACAAACTTTGGAATTTACATAGGAGGTTGGAAATAGACTCCTTCAAAAGCCATAGGTGACTTGGGTAAGGTGTAGTAACTATTCTGTGACACCTGGCATAGTGTGAAGGATAGCTTTGGCAGGAACTGTTCACAAGCTGTTTTGTCTAGTTTTCCTTCTGTGTTTTTTATCTTTTTCTGCTTTTCTCTCAAGGACAAGGCAGACAGTCTGAGTATTTTTTTGCTGGTTTTGAATGATGCACATTGAAGCAAAAGCTGAAGGATAAGACAAAGACTGTTTTTAAAATAGTTAGGCTTTACTGCCTGGTGATATTTTTTCAAAATACATTTACTGAAGATTTATGTAAAATCTATCTTTTGTCTACTTAAAATATCTCAAATGGATGTACAGGTCAAAATTTAATGCATATGGGTTTTCATTATTTTAAATCATTTGCAATATAAATGATTTACAATTACATCAGACCTTTGTTCTTTGGCTGTCCACCATAAATTGAGGCCCACCCAAATTTCCAGCCTTAGCAGTATTTCTGCATTCCCTGCCCCAGGATCTATAATCTCAGTTCAGTGATTCTTCATGTAAATGACTTTGAGCAAGGAAAGGAAAAGAACGCATAATTTGCCTTAATACAGTTAATTATGAAAGAGGAGCAAGACCTTTACATGAGAAACAGTTGACATCCACAGAAAGGGGAGAACTAATGCTTGTAGAAGTGAAAGTCATCCTTGATGAGGGTGGCGAGAGCTACCGATCAACCAAATGTGACCAAATGGACTCTTTCGTGTAGTTGAGACTGCCAGAGGTGATTGACTTCTATCTTTCTCTTCCTGATTTTTTTCATATCTTCTTTTTGCCCTTAAATTTATAATGCAATTAATTAATCCAGTTCTGGACAGTAATGTTGTAAGTAACTGCTTGGAAAACTGAAGTATTGGGATAAGCTAGGCTCCCCAAGGTCATTCTGCAAGCCCATAGTGAAAAACCTTAGTGACGCCTATAACCCAGAATTGTGCTGTCATGACAAATTTGCTCCTAACAACCATAAAAATTTTGAAATGCTCAGACTTTGAAAGACCTTGTGAAAACTGCATTCATTATCATGTTTGCAGGTTGTCCTGTGACAGTTAATGTGTACAGACCTTTGGATCCATCACAGCCTATATTTGAAGCCTTCCCAGTTCAGTAGTTACTGAAAATTGCTGCCACCAAATAGCTCTTCTGTGGCTACATTATGAGAATTAAACGCTGAATTCAACCCAGTTTCTCATCCATGGATGTCATCTCAAAACCTATGGCATCAAGACTCTGCCGTGCCTCTAATTTCTACTCATGAAACTGAAAGACACTTAAATCTGAAATGAACATTGTATTTTTGCAAATTTCCCACAGCACTTAGCCTTAACACAGCCCCCTTCCTGCTCTGTCAAAGGATGGATTTCTGTTTTCACTGTTTCAAGCTCATGCATGTAGTTTTAAGTATACCTCTGAAATTTGACTGGCCTGAAGAATTGTAGCAATTCTGAGTCGTATGGTAAATCGCAGCAATGTCCTAAGGGGAATCCTATTGCTGACATCCAGGCTCTCTGTGCAGTCCTCTAGGTATAGGCCCATTTATCTCTCTTTGCTGTCTTTCCTACAGTGTTTGTCCTTAACCAAAAACCAGCACTGCCAGAAATCTTAACCCTGAAGTCAGAGTAGGGTCAGATGTTGTGGTGGGCCTGTGTATGCCTTCCTGCATTTGAGTTTCCAGTGGCTTTACCACCATGAGATCCAGTGAGAAAACCTCAGTGTTAACCTAATTTATGTGCAAGAGTGCACAGGAGAGAAAAAGCTTTTAGTATCTTGGGAAGTAGTCAGGAATTAGGGCCAAGGAAAGGACATCCATATCAATTACATCCTAAAAAAAAAAAAAAAATCAAGTGAAAGTCCTGGCTCCTGGACTGTTTCTGGGATGGCAAATGTTCATAGTTTCCTTGGCAGATCCTGCTGAAAGCTAATGGATCCATTTAGATCTCCTTCCATACACCATGGCATCAGTTTGACAATTCTGAGGGAGGCCTGGTGAGAGTCTGATAATTCAGCATTTTTTCTTGAAATTAAATTAGGGAATGCATTCAATATTATAAGATCTCGGATGCTCTCTTGTCACGAATCTCCGCTGAACCCAGTACTTCATTCTGGATGAGGGAAGAAAACCGCATGCAAAGTGCAAGGCTGACACCTGGAGGCACTGCGAGAGGCAGACCCACACATCCTGCAAGACAGCTGGGTGGGAAAAGCTCAGAAGGGGTGGCAGATCCCAGGATTTGAAGTATGTTTTTCTAGTGAAGGGATGCTTTCAATATCCTTCTGCCTCCTCTTTTCCAACAATAAAGAAAAATACAGATTTCTATTTCAGTTTTTTCATGCCTATTTTTAGGAGTAGAGAAAAAACACAGGAACTGTGACTGTGTCACTTAATTATTTGCTTCTTCCACGCTCAGAAATATTTGGATCAAAACTTGTCTTGGTCAATAAGCTGCTACAAATAATGCAAGGTTATTTTTTCAGTTGGTTGGTCTAATATATTTGAATTGCTGCATGTCAAACTTCCCACTGTTTTGCCATTTGTTTAACTCTGTTGAGTTTCTGAAACGCAGACTTGCAGAGCAATTCCTGCTGTCAAAGCTGCGGCTGAAAGATTTGGCATTAGGTAGAGTTTGTTCTTTTCACGTCTGGTTCTGCCAGCACCTACGGTGAGGCTGTTCCTGAGGCTGATCCTAATCAAGGAAAGCAAGGCAGCTTTTGGGACAAAGTCTTTGTGCTTTTCTAAGTTTGTTTTCCAGCCTGGCAGTCACGCTTTCATAAAACTTGTTCAAATCTTTTCAGTAATCTCTCCTCGCTGCCAAGAATTATGTCAGTATTAGTGCTTGTAATGCTTGTTCTGCTTGATCTAGTTTTAGAACATGTTAATAACTCTGTTATTTACTCTTTTGTCATTACCATACATTTAGTAGTGCACAGACCAAAGATTAGATGCTCATTACATATCCTTAATTCTCTTTGTCATTTCCGGTGTGGTTCCAATCATAAAATTTGCTTATCAGTGAGCAGTTGCTTATGAAAATGGGAAAAATAAACCAACAAAACCCAACAACCAACAGTTATTTTCAGAACTCTTTTATGCAGTTCTATTATCCCACCTGCAGTATAGCTCTCTGAGTCTCCACATGTCTTCTCTGGTGTACCTCGATGCTGACTGCCTGCATTTCTTTCCCTTCTAGCCTTCTGACTCCCAAACTATCAGTAATGCTCAGTACATCCTGATGAGCATACTAAACCACTACAGACATTCTCCACCTGGAGTAGCCTAAAGGGTGAGCCATGAAAGCACTTGCTCCCTTCTGGGGAGCAGAAGGGAGGTGCATCGAAAGCTTCAGGAGTGGCACAGGACAGGGGGTGTGCTGGGGTCACTGCTTTTCAGCAGACTTGGAGGGTCTAATGCCATCTCTGTGGCATACTGCTTCTTCAGTGCTTCTCACTAACTGCGCCATGACTAACAAGGCATTAACGCCTTTCTCCCCTCTCCATCCAGAAATATTGCCAATGCTGGATTGTCAGTTTTGCTGAATTACACTGGAAGAGTTGTGGTTACTCAGTGATGTGGACAAATAAGGGTGAACCCTGGCCGCTAAACTTGTTTCACTTGCGACTTATTCCAGACTTAAAACCTGGCTCTTGCTGACATTTTATTAACCCAATTTGTCATCCTCCTAATCCCCATTATCCAACCCAGGCAGATTATGTACTTTGAAAAGATGTATAGATAGCTTTCATGCAAATTCTAAGTAGAGCCAGGTGCCACAGCTGGATTCTAGAAGGAATTGCATTCATGAGATATGTGCTGGAAAAATAACTTCTATCTTAGATGCTTCCAAAGTCGGTGGCATTCTCTCTGTTTACATATTGTCTGGACTCTCATTCCTGCAAAGCAGCTTGGCACCAGTATGGGGAAGTGTCCACATTCATACCTTCAGACCTGTGTGTGTTCCCAAAGAGATCAGCAAAGGTTAATTTAAGCACATATTTGAAGTTAAGGACATTCTCTTGCTTTGGGGTTGGAGTCTCTGACTACCCCTTCCTAAGTGACTGCCTCTGAATCTTTAAATTTTTCCAAAAATAAAGCATTCAAGTTAAGAATAACTTGCTACCTTCCACAGAATTCATCATTTCCACCTTGAAGAGCGAAATCCAGGAAGCATCAATAAATTTACTTTGACAGTGGAGTAAAGAGCTGCAAAAGGAGTAACCTGTCAAGGTAATGAGACTTAATTTCCCAGAGAAAGGTCCTTTTTTTTTTTTTATAAATGAAATGAAAATGCCAACAAAGTGAAATAGCAGGAAATGTCACACTTGATTGTCTCTCAGTAGGACAGAAATTAAATAAAAAGAAGGCAAGGTAAACGACGGGGTTTACACTTAACGAGGGAAGTAATAACATAAACTGAGAATAATGACATCCACTGAAAATCTATGCACAGCAACCCGAGTATGTCAAAGGGGTGTGTTCCCACGGAAACATTCATTTAATGTACACATTTTTCCTTGAACAAAAGGCGCGTTCCGTGCTGGGAGTGCAGGATCCGTGGAGATACTGTGATCGGACGTGCGGGGGCAGCCTTACCTGCAGGTTATCAGAGCCTTGCAACCCCGTGGCGGGGCCACTGCAGCCGGTGTGCTTTGGCCTCCCGTGGCAGGCTCTGGAGCTTCGCCCCTCTCGAAACAAGGGACCCCTACAGGCTTTCCAGATTTCCTTATTTAAAGGGTGAACAGTGTCCCTTTAAATAAACACGGAGATCTCAGTCCAAACGGGAACTGAAGCCCAGGCTATCCTCGGTTATGAAACCTCCCTTTAAGAGCTCGCAGGCTCCGGGGCCGCTGCTACACTCCGAGGTTAATAATCAGTTTTAATATTCACTTAGGGGGCTGTAAAAAAAGAATGAAAATTTCCTAATTTGAAAATGGACTTGATTGGCAGCTTTATTATCTCTATAAGGTGCGTGGCATTCCACACAATCAAGTCATTTTTTAAAATAATCTCACTGCTTAAGTCGTACATGCTGCTAATTGCATTTTAATAAGTCTCTTTAAAATCTTTCCATATTTTTTAATATCCTAATATTAGATAAGTGATTGCTGGGGACACTGGAGGGCACTGAGGTTTTTAGAAAGAGGAACATGAAGCTTTATTGGGATGGCATCACCAAACAATTGCTGTGATAGCAACACTCCCAAGCTTGGAGAAATGCCAACCATTCCCCCCCTAGAACAGACTCAGGCACAAGCCTCCCTGGCTCAGGACTGACACGGAAAATGGATGCTTTCTGGATCATAAAATGGCCTCTTTCCATCTTGGAAATGGCTGAGGAACTGTCCACTTTAGATTTGGAAAGGATTTGGGAACTGTTTTTTCTCCATCGAACAATGACTGAAACGTATTTTTGTTTTGCTTGGTTCTTTTCTTGGGGGGAAAAAAAAAAAGTTTGTTTGGTTTTGGTTTGCTTTTTTTTAAATTGTGTCAAGGTTAGACAAAGGGAAGATTACTTTACCAGCTCTGTAGAGTAGCAGACAATGGGAAAGGCTTCCATGGAATTAGAAACTAAGGCTGCAAGTAGAAGAGTCCACCTCAAAGATGAAACCCAGTTGGGAGAGTATTTGGGAAAAATGTAGTATGGTGTGGGGTTATTGGGTGTCTATATCTCCTATATGGGACAAGGAGCATTATCCAAGAACACCAATCCAAACTTAATCACTGTAAAATTAAAAACTGAACAAATAAAATAAATGAGCAAGGAAGTCAAACAACAGGGGGGGGCTGAACTGAAAAACTAAAGGTTCAAGTAATCAGAACAACAGAAAATTTCTAACTCAGATCCAGCTAGGATCCCATGTGTGCATCCACAGGGTGAGCTATTGCAGCAGTTACAGCCCAGTGGTGCAGGCAGGTGCTCCATGACATTCCATGTTCAGAGCCCAACATTTTCTGTTGGAAATCTGTCTTTCTATCAAAAGTTCTGTCTCCTCTCTGTATGTGAAGTTGTGTTTCTCCAAATTATGACTATTGGGTAACTAACGCCACTTTCAGTGTAATTTAACACCATTGTCTATGGGGGAAAAATATAATTCCAAAATAATGTGTAACTGGCTTTTAGGGAACTTCACTGGAATAAAGGGACTTCTTTGGCCAAAACAAAATGGTAGTGCCAAATTTGACATTATATTGCATTTTGGCTGTTGCAATTTGTGTACTGGGACCTGAGATCAAAAAGTTATTTTGAGAACAATAATGACTTTAATCTATTGCCTGCTTTTATATGATTCTTTCATCCTGACTCTTGTCTTCTGAAATCATACTATAATAAATCACAATGTCAGTTTCAGTTGTAAAAATAATCAAGCTTCTAGCAGTTCATTATTAGTAAAGGGATCCAGAAAAAATGTGATATCTTCTTGAAGATTTAAAACCTAGGAGAGAAATACAGAGAATCTATAACTGATTTTTTTTTCCTTTCAAGTCTCATAATATTTAAGTAAAGTTGGTTTTGGAACCCTGAAATTACTTTTAATACTTGAAATGGACAATACTGATATAAACATCTTGCATTAGTTTGTTTGAAAGTGAGCCATTTTATGACTAACTGAAGCTCTGTCTATCCATGTGTTTCTTCTGTACATCGTCAGAGAATCCTTGGAGGCAGTCCATTGTATCTTTAGGTCTGATCTTACTCCCACTGAAACCCAAAGGAGTTCTGTCCCTGATCGCTAATTAAAAATGGATCAAGCTTAATTTTGCTATATAGTACAAATAAGAAGAGTTTGTTATTACTAAATTTCTTATTAATAGTTGTGCATCTTTCTGGTTTTAAGGTGCATGAGATGCCACTGTAAAGAACTGCCAATGTATCTGATATAAGCTATGAAATAGAAAAGAAGTGTTGCGTCTTCCTCTCTTTTTTTTTTTTTGGTCCTTCTGAGAATAAGAGCAGAAGGTCTTATTTTGCACTGACAGGCTGGGAGGCACATGTTCAGCGAACTTCTGCACAGGAAGTGAATGTCCAGGTCATATTTATCCCTTTTCATGTGGTTCTTTTAATCCCCCAGACTGGGTTTCAGAAGAGTTTTACAGTTTCAGTTTTACAAAGCAAACCTTCCTTTAATGTTGGCATTTTAAAGAAAAAGCTTCAGTCAAAACATGTGTGTTTTACATCAGCCAGATGTGACGTTCGGGGGAACAAGCCACAATATGGCAGCCAGCTCTGCTGCAAAAGCTGGACATCAAATGGGACCTGCTAGTCCCTAGTTGAGAGATCAGCCTCCTGAATCTCTCACCCAGTGGAAAAAAAAAAATTAGAAATAGTCCCCAAGAAAAGTTACAGATCAGCAGCACAGCCAGCATTGCTATGACTTGCATGTCAGTGTCCTGTATGGCCACATGACAGAGTACAGCCCTACTGTGCACAGACCAAAAAAGCACTCTTGCTTTAAAATGGTTAAATTAAAACAAAGCAAGAGGTTTTAAGGGCAGCACAAGTGCATTGACATGTGCAGCACTGCACCAGCAGTCGGTGGCTGCTCCAAAAATGAAACTTGACTCTTCGCAACTTCCACTGAACATCACTGTCCCTGTAACCTGCTCTTTCCAGGGCCTAATTATGGCCATTTTAATTAAAAAATAATGAAACACAATCAGACTCTTAACTTTCTCTAGGACTTATCTCACAGCCATGCCAGGTGGGGCAGGTCCTGTTTTCAGCTGTCCCCTTTTAGTTACAGCCAGCTGTGACAGGGTAGGGACTTTTTTGTGCCTCTGAAAGCCCTTCCTGAGAGTGTTCTATGAGTACAGCTGAAGTTTACACTGGAGAGAATGTTTTTAGCAGAGGTGCTGTGGCTGGTGGGTCAGCAGGGCCCATGTCTGTGGGAGACTGAGGCCAGTTTAGGGGCCCCTGAGGCAGCCACCATTTCCTGCCATTTTTCCTAGTCCATCAGGCAATGCCTCAGGAGGAGTAGGCATCAGTCTCCTGCCATGGCTACCTTTCCTCATGGTCTATGCAGCACTATCTGGCTGTGTCATCTACATGGAGCCGTGCTGGTTCCCCAGTAAGCTGAGTACCAGGCACCTCTCACGGCCACCGTGTTGTGACCGTTGGAGCCCCCTGAGCAGCTCCTCAGGGGCTGTTGCTGCTCCAGCCTGGGGCGGTTGAGGCTGGGCTGGGGCCGTTAAGGCTGACCAGTGGCAGCTGGGGCTGACCTCAGGTGATGGAGGCTGGGCTGGGGTGGCTTAGGCTGATCTGAGGGGGTTAAGGATCAGCTGGGGCAGTTAAGGAAGTTGAGAAAAGGCTTAGGCAGAAAAGGATGCTCTGAGGCAGAACTGAGGAATCTGAGGCCTTAAAATTCATCTTACCAGTCAGTGTGTGTGGCCTCCAGACCCCTCAGCAGGTGCCTCACCTCCCACCCCCGCCACCTCCTCACGGTTACCTGGGCCGGAGAACCCCAAGGGAGCACCTTCTGGAGACAATCTATGGAAAGCTCTCTACAGTGAGTAGTAACTTCTTCCAGAAAAGCCGCTACAAAGTGTCACGCTGCCACCAAGAACCTGACTGTGTGGCACAGGCAGCCATCCTGGGAGTCCAGGGAAAGCAGCTCTTTTCCTGTACCAGCAATGGGTGATTGCTCTGTTTCCAAAATTAAGCACTTTTCCTTGGTCAATAGGCTGCAAGGCAGGCTTTTGAATCCTCTGGAATAACAGCTATGGTCTCTTGAATTGAGACCATTAATATTTTCCTTTAAGTTTTGTGTTAATCCAAGGTCACTGGCCTCCAGGCCTGGGCTCTCCATTGATCTCCTTGAATGATATAACTAGGTTTTCTGTGGAGTTGCCTCCTTTCCTCACTGTAGCTAGGTATAGATTTTGTCTTTACTGTGGGCTAAATTGTATGGTCAGATGGCCTGCAGTAAATTTGGCAGGGAGTTAATTTATTGTCCTAGAGTCTAGGTGGCTGGATGGAGTAGGACTTGAATATGTTGTTTCTCTGGAGTGAATCTGAAGCAACTGTACTTTATAAGCTGTCCTGTACAGTATGCCTTTTCCTAATATCCTGGAATTATAAAATATAATAAAAAAATAGACTGGTTTATTCCTTCATGGGGAGCTGGGTTGAGCCAGGATCATGTTTGGGCATTGGGATTACCTGGATGTTGCACTGGGCTGGAATAACTGTCTGCTTCTTTTCTTGGGAGCAGGAGAAATGCCATAAACACAAGAAAACCTGGTTAAGTTTTATGTTATATGTGGATTAGACTAAGTTTTTTGGACTGACCAAAGTAAGGCTGAAGTGTCTTTTAGCGGGTTTAGCAGGTATTATATTTGGTAAAACCAGATTTTGCTCTCAGAGTTGGCTAGATTTGCATAAGCATCTTACAAGCTTTTACTCAGCTAGTGTGCCCCTATTTCTCTTTGGCTGGTAAATATCTTGATAGATAGCACAAATAAATAAATAAATATAAACGTGCATAGTTATGGGATTTTTTTAGAAGTGTTTGAGTATCAAGAGCTTGATTGTTATTTATCCTTGACGGTTCCTCTTATCTCCACTCAAGATTTTTACATTTCGTTAATTGATATTGTTGCTATCATGCTCTGCCTTGCATTTTTAGGGCTGTCTGACTGAAGTTAAGCTGATACAGGCAGCAGCAATTTGTGAAGCTATTTTTAAAGTAGTATCAATATCCAGCAGTTTTCTCTGGTTTCATTTGTTTATATGGCTCTTTACTACCCCTAGAAAGTAGTCCTGAAAATAAGGAACAGCAAGTCTGGATTTTTTTCGACCATCGTCCTCTTAAAGCTAGAACATATACTATGGATGACTGGATTAACATTGAATTCTTGCTCTAGCAGGTGAAAGAAACAACCTCCAAAATGTTATGATAGGAATAGAGTAATGCACAACAGTGACTCCCTTTCCAGACCACTTGCCTCTCATCCAGCAGGAAGACAGTCATAGTGTGGCTGGCCAGAGTAGGAGAAAGGGAAGGTGGCTTTCTCTCATGCCTTCAGATCACAAAATCCATACAACCAGGATGAAGGTCAAATGGTTGTGGCAGAAGTTTAGGAAATAAATTATTAGTCCTGATTTTACCACATATTCTCTATGTGACTGGGTCCATTCCATTTGCCATTTGCCTAGCTTTCCTCTGCAACAATCCTATGATACAGAGAGATAATAGGAAAAAAACAAAAACATCAGTGGCTGTGAGGCACTCAGCTGCTGTGGTCAGATAAGTACCACAGTGAAGGAAACTCCTCTAAGTATCTATTAAGGACAGCACTTCACAGGGCTCTTGCCCCTTCTATCCAAGGTGCATGAAGCATTCCATCAATGCTACTCATACTCCTTCAATACCCCTGAGAAGCAACGCATTATAAATCCCATTTTACAGATGGGCAAACTGACTTTTCCCTAAGTCCCAGAGTGGTTCAGTGACAGAGCTGGGAATTGAACCATTAGACATTTCCCTCTTCATGACAGCTCTGTACAATCCCAGGACTCATTTACTTTCCCTATTAAAAAAGAAGTAAACAAGTATTTTCTTTCTGAGACCCACTGAGGATGGGAGATTGGGGGGAAAATGGAAGTAAAATTAAAAATAAAATGGCATAATTCCCCACTGGCCCCGAGTTGTCCAGTCTCCTTTACATTCACACTTCTCTTTGTTATGTTTCCTTGAAGTTGAACCTCCCTGGAGAAGGAAACCTCAGAGTTTCTGGTGCTGGGGAAGAAATGCTTCAAGAAAAAGAAAAATAATCGCAGCTGCAATGTTAAAAATAAGAAGCTAATCAAAGGCAGCCCATGTGGGCACCACTTTCATCTCTCATCTTCAAAGAGGTGCAAACAAACATTGTCGGCGTGCCAAGCAGCAGCCTAAGTGCCTGATGATCCCATTACTCCTCCAGCGTCCACCCTCCCTTTCCATGTTGCCGAGCCTGTAGGCATGGGACTCCAGGATCACTGCCAAGGTGGGAACCTCTAGTCACCAGAGGGGAAATTGGAATTTCTCTGTGGATCCAAATAATTTCATAACAAGCATACTTGTGCCCTATAGATCATTCCTTGTACTATTGCCTTTCTAGTGACAAAAATAGTATCTCTCATTCCCTAAGATGCTGAAAAACCTCTAGATCAGAGGTTATTTTCTGGTGCTTTGAGGTATTTTGTTTGCCAAAGATCTGGTTATTTCAGGCTCTGATGGAATCCAGATGTACTTAGTGCAGCAGAAGAGTGTGGGTTAGTAGTTAAAGTGATCGCACTTAGGGGAATTTGATGTGCTGGGTCTCCTCCCAGCACTTATGAGAACTTGCCTTGAAGTCCATGCACCGAATAGATTTGTACCTCAGTTTACCTGAGTTTACTTGCCTCAATACAAGCCTGGCTGTTCCTGCACACCCTAAGGCAGTTCATATAGTAATTTAACTAACTTTGAACAAACCAGTTTAAGTATCGAACCCAAGGTGTAGTATGATGCTGTGTCTCAACTAATGCAACCTCATGCATTACAGTCATCTTAAGTGTGGTAACACGGGAGCATTGCTCCAGACCAGGGCCTGCAAAGAAAACGCAGATTGCTATATGCTGTATGGGGCAGCATTGGATAATGTAGCTCAGATTAAGTGGAAGAAGGGTAAGTAAGGTGAGGAAAAGGACTGAACTCTTTCCCTCAGTATTGAGATTTTCAGTGGATGAGTGAGAGTAAGAAAAGAGAATTTGTTCTGTACATGTTGCTCTGCCTTGTTCAGAGCATGAGTGAAACATCACTCATGGGTACTGCCCTCCAACAGAAAGGATCCTATGGAATGAGGACGCAAGAGACCCGTTAAACTCCTGGGCTCTGCCACTACTCTTGTGCGTATTCTTAGGCTGCTTCACCAGCTGCAAGACACTGACGGTTTAGATAAATGGCGTTGAAACCCATGGATTAAAAGAACTAGATATTTTTTCTTGGAACTAAATTGCATCTTGATGTTGCCAGAGCCTTGGCAGAGCAGACACCTTTACCACCTTGTACCTGTCAGAGGCTTTCCTGTTCTGTTAACATGAGCGGTGCTCCAGTAGCAGCAAGAACAGTTCACTGGGGCGGTCATCCACCCACAGAAGCTCTGTGGGGCCTGCCCTTAGTTTCACAACGAGAGATTGGGAGATGGAGGGGACAGAGTAGAACTGGATCCAGCTCAGTGTAATGAGGAAAGCCTGTCCTAGCCAGGAAAGGATTCAATTAGGAGGCTGGAGGAATACGGATGATACTGGGAGGGCACCAGAACATCTGGGGCTGCCGTTACTGGCAAGAATAAAGGTGCTTTGCATAAGAGCAGGACACAGTCACAGGGGAAAGAGGAATCTGCTCCCAAGTAGCACTGGTTCCCCCTCCCCTCTACAGTGCACAACAAGATACAGATTAGACCATTACACCGGAGGGAAGCCACAGAGTCGCACTCTTTTTCATGGACAGTAGCAGGAAATTGGTGGATTGGAACCAAATGGAGAGCCTTACTCAAACCAGATGTGACCCCAGGGAGATCAGAAATGCTGAGATGTTTTTGCTTTGACATATCCGCCAGTGCTGAAGGTGGGGGTAGGCTGAGGGTGGCAGCAGCCAATTAGATGCTGCTGGATTATATCATGCTGGTAATCGGCCAGCTGGGTTTTAACACAGAAAGTCAGAGGAGACCATTCTGCTGCTACGTAGTCAAAACCATGAGTGTATCCCAAATTTCAGTTGGCTCATCACCTGCTTCAGCAGCAAGAGTTTGGTCTGGGACTTTCACAGCCATGCTATTGAGTTAACCTTATCTGTAGGCTACAGGCTGTTGTGATCAAACACTGCTGACCAAGGATACCCTCTATTTCCATTCAGCAGGCTGCATAAAATAACTTGAGTGTGTTTGGATGAGGAAACAAGAAAATTAAAGCATCATCATATTGTGGTGACATGTGCTGTGAAGTCCCAACACCAAAGCCACCACTCTCTGCAACTGGATCTTACCTTGGCTCTTCTGTATCTAATTCTTCCCCCTTGCTTAATGGTAATTAATTTTCAAACCTCGGGAGACAGCAATGAGTGCAGCATGGAACTGAGCGCACATTTTGTGTAAAGACCTAGCTATAGATTCCCATGACTAGATGAGATTATTTTTCTTACTAACATGAGTTAAAGGCAAACGCTGACATCAATAGTCTCCAAAAAGTCTGAAATTCTATCACTGTAAAGGCTCTGAAGTCAGGTCAGTACAAAGTAATTCAATGTATTCATTCATTTTCAGCTCTCATGATTATAAAAGCCTGATGCGTGAGTTTTTTGCTTATTTGATTCTGGTAATAATGAAATGAAATGACGGGAAATCAGTTGCTCCCCTGGCACTCTCACTCTGTCTCTTCCTTCATCCTCTTTGTCTAAATAAGAAGTTCAAAATTAACTTCAGTTAGCATTAAATTCTTTCAGAGGCCTTGAGGACGGTAATCAGTGTGTCCTTTATTTTGTGCCAGGCCACAGGACATTTGTAACAAGGAGGCAAAAATCCTTGGTCCAGCCTGTTTGCTTCTTTGCTGCTGTCTTAGAGGGAACAATTCATTAGTGAATTACCCTGGGTGAGAAAGAGGCTGCGTTAGATCAGTGTGTTTCACAAGGAGCCTGAAGTCATGGAGACCTTTTTGGTCCCATAGCAGCACAAACTGTTGCTCGTTAGGGTGCTGCCTACACTTAAGCAAATACTACTGTCATATTTTATCTGTTAATTAGGAGTATTTCTGAAGGCAAAGCTGTTACTATTTTTAGGAAGCCTGCACCTAGTCAGTGTCCAGTGAAATCCATCTGCTGACTCGTGTAGACTTTGGGGCAGAGGTTTCTGCTTAGCCTAGAAAAGAATTGTGTCCTGTTATATCTGCCCCACCAGCTGGAGGGGCTGGCAAGCCAAGAGGAGACTATCAGTTAAGAGCAGGGAGAAGCCAAGTCCTTTCTTGATGTGTGCCCTCTAGACATCAAGCAGCTGAAGGATAAATGCTCCATTGTTTTGACTGAGTAGAGTTTTGCACTTTCCTAGCATAGGTATAAATATGAAATTTAGTGGGGGGAGTTGGGCAGACTGGAAGTTGGGTAAACTGGAAAGAAGCCTGTGTCTGCCTGCAGAACGTCTCTGGCATCAGAATGAACCTAGGATCATCCAGGAGGAGTGAGATGCAGGAAATATGGACCTAATGATACAACAGGAGCATGTTGCTGGAGACCCTGTCAACACTGTTGCGCTTTATAACTCTATCTGACCCCTCCCAGGGAGGGTGAGGTTCTGCTTTACATTAGCCCAGATGAAGTGCGGTGTTGACAGGACTCAGCAAGGTTTGCAGTGGAGTTTTGCTCACTGGCTGCCCCATGCAGTAACGGAACCATGCACGGTGAGTGTTGCCAACTGGGTCCCTTATAAAACAGTCTGAGGGTGAAGCTTCTCAAATGATGGAGCAGAACCTCCTCCTTCCCCTTTCCCAAGAAATTTAGTGACAGTAGCCCTCAAAACCAAAATAGCTATCAAAGAACAAGCTGGATTTCATTTTGCTTCTGATGGTGTTTGAAGAGTGTTTAGCAAAGAAGTTTCATTCCCCACTGTGAAGGCCAAATTGCCCAGTTTGTTGTCTGAGTCCCAAAAGGAATGAGTTGATAGGCATAAGAGTCACAGAAATTCCTATCTGCACTACAGAATACTGTCCTAGTCCACCAGTGAGACAGTGGGAAATGCTGTAGACTTGTAAAGACTGTTTCCTCATGGAAATGTTCCATGGGACAGAAGAGGGGGATCTATGCAACACGTATTCCACATTCTTAGCTCACTCTGCAGAATCCTTGATAAGATTTACCCCGAAGGTTATGTTATGAAGGCATGTTTCTCCAAGCAGGATTTATTTCACTTCTTGTTAAGTGATAAGTGAAAAAAATCTGAACACTGGAATATGGTTTTACCCTTTATGTTTCTAAGACCCTGGCAGAGTTCAAGCAATCCTGAAAGAAAGGTATGTTTCCAAAATTAGAGTCTTTCAGACCTGAGGAGAGTTGTGAGAAGACTAAATAGTCTGCAAATCAGTGCATTTTCCTGAAGAAAATGATAGTTGGCTTCTCTGTGAAGCCCTTTCCAGCCAGTTTGCGTAACCTTTGCTTGGAAACTAAACAGAACTGACCAATTTTGATTTATGGAAACTTCCTTTGGCATGTGCTCTGCTCTGTTTGCATCGTTGCCATGGCAGCAAAGGAACACTATTTGTCCAGCTACCTTGCTGCATCCTGGCCTTACATTGGAGACCTGATTCTAAAAGGCAAGGAAATCTAGTTAGCATTCAGAAAATTGGAGGTCAAATGTCATTTTTTCCTATTCTGCTCTTGCACATTATCCTTTCAGACTGAGAAGGAAAAGCTGAGCACAACCTCTTTACGTTTAGAAAGTTGCTTTTATCTGAGGGTCTTAAGGACTTCATAAAGCTGTGGTGAAAGTTTCTGACTTTCTCTGGCCCACATGGTCTGAGCACGATGGACTTTAGGCTTATGCACAGTTAGCCAGTGTTAAATGAGCAGCACAAACCCAAGGCACTAAAGAAGGGCAAGAGACGTGGGAACTGACTTTAAGACGGTAGATGGAGTCAGCTGAAAAGGCAGTTCATTCTCCAAAACAAGAGGTTTCTTCCTTTAATGTGGGGTTGAAGAAAGACAGAGACTTAAATTCAAGACCAGGTCTGGAATTCCTGTATGCAAGTACACAATGGATGATATAGGATGAAACTGGGGTTTACCTATGTCCAAGAGCTTAAAGTTTATTTGAGACCTCATTGGTTCCCATCTCTTCTCATTCCTCTGGAATGATAGATCTATTCAGTGGCTCTTACTTAATCCTTTGGCCTGTAACTCTTACTCAACCCTTGTTTGGGTGTGCTAATTTTGCTTATATAATCAGGCCTTTTAACAGGGTTCTTGGTTGTTGCCATAATAGCCTTCAGGAACAAAATTAAGCAAGTCTTCTTCACCAGCTAGAGTCCAATTTCTCACATGATCCGAAACTGCTATTTAGTATTGATGAGATGCTTGGGTACTCCTTTCCATGAGTAGGTTATCTGGAGCAACAATATCAGAGCAAAAGGCTCTGTGATTCTCGACAGAACCATTATTGCAGGCACGGATTTTAGCGTGGAATGGGTTAACTCAAATTCTCCACTTTTTTTTAAGAGGCAGACACTGTGCTGGGATAATGGTGTCAAAAAGCAGGCTGGATTGGGGTGTCTCTTGAAACACGCAGACCTAGTATCCTTGGGGAAGAGTTGATGATGGGGTCAGATAATTTGCTCTTCGTGTTACTTCTCCTTTTTGGAGTAAAGGAACAAGTCTGTTAAAATGTTTGCCCAATATACTTTAGGGCCAACATTTATAATTACACTTATTCTAATACATATCCATACGTTTGGTGACTCACTGATGCAAATCTGCTTGACTGCTTCCAGTGGGGTTTGCAGGAGGGGTGGGAGAGGGAGAGACAATCTGGCACCTAGGTTTGAGCCCCTGGCATGAGACTTCTGCTCTTTTACATACCCTTGAAGCTGGGATGGTCTGAGTGGGGAGTCTGGATTTTGCTTTTGGTTTGTGCTCTTTCTGCGGCTCTTCAGCAAGATCTGGCCGAAGTTCTTCACTGAGACAATGTAATTGGGACATAAGTGAATTCCAGTCAGTTCGGGAAACACATCCTTTCAGTTCCTGAAAACATGCTATTATTAATTAATGAGCACAAATACTAAGGGGGCCGCACGCCTTTCGTTCCTTGGTCTCAGTCTTATGTCTCTCCATTCGTCTCTTCTTGCTAAATTTTTCAGTGTTTTTAACATCAGACTGATGTTACGTATAATTACCAACTTTGCACCAAAATTATATTTGACATGGCTTGTGTGGGAAATTAGAGCATTTCAGAGACTACAAATTCACCTGGGAAGATGAGCCAGGCAAGACAAGGCAGCGCAGAGTGGAAGTAATTTGAATATTACATGTGCCCTCCTGAAAATGCCAAAATCATTTAAATTGCTAGAAAGGATATTTTCTCTAATTAGCTGTGTGTGCTGGAGGGTTCATAATAATGCACTGGATTGTGGAAGAATGGACTGGCAAAATAGAGGCTGCCTATGCTCCATAGGGGGCAGAAAAGAACTGGCAGTAGGAAGAGTCCCCCCTGTTTCTTCCCTGAAAAAATAAAGATATTTATCATCCCTGCAGCTGTTTACAATGATACCTCTCTTTTTAAATGTAGAGAGAATGTGCCCAGTTACCTGGTCATCCACGGTATTAGCTACTGAGGGAACGCCAGGAACAGTGCTAGCTGCGCAGCTGTGCTCCGAGCTTGCATCCTGCGGCTGTTTCAGGAGGCTCTGACTGCCCTAGCTCTGCTCCACCCTCAGGCATCATTGCATTGCTCTCTGACACTTCTTCAGTTTCACAGGGTCCCACAAATACAGTCTCCATTCCCCTCACTTTGCTCTTTTCTCCCTGGGGCCCTGCTGCTGATGTTCTCACTTCCTTCCACAATTACAGTGATAGCCCCAGTTAGGCGAAGCCAATTCTGTAATTTTTTTATTCCTTTTTAAATTATCCTGGTGACTCTAGATGTTCTGGGGAGATGTAGGCAGGGAGAGCAAGAGGCAGGCACACTCTAACAGATCTTCTCTCTTCCTGACATTGATTGTTTAAGCACTAAACCATTTGCTGACTCTTGTGACTCTAAATGATGTGGGGCTTTTTTGAGGTTTTCCTCCCCACAGCTACAGAAACCGCACTGGAACACGAGTCTCTCTAATGTGAGGGCTTCCACTTGTGATTGTGGAGTGAGGCTGCTGCTGGTTCCATCTCCTTTTCTGCCATCACTGTTCCTGTGGTTTTTGCTTAGTTACATATTCATTTTTATAATGCAATTATCATCTTGTGGGATGAAGGAGGGGAAGACACCCTAATTAGCTGCCTAAAGCACTTTAAAACTGCATGTGTCCGTGTCTTTAAAGGAGACAAAACTGTAGAGTGGATGCTGTTGCACTGTGCTGCATGTTTCCAGTGCTGAGCATTGCAGGTAACAAAATTGAACCCACATTGTCTGATCCATGCCATGGCAGTGTTTTCCCATTTAACTGTCATGAGGTCTGGATCCTATTGCTTCCTTGCACCACAAGGTATCATTTGCGCCCTGGCAAAGGGGATGTAAATCATTACCCTGTTGAGCAAATGGGGAGTTTTGGCTTGGGAGCTTTTCAGAACTGCTTTATATGGAATGAACAATAACATGAATTTCAAGACAGGGTAGAAATGGGATTTAAACTCCCCCACACTCATATGCCTTCCAGAGATCCTGAAGTACTGCGGTCTAGACTTGGAGGTACAGAGATGTGGTATTTCCAGTGAAATCAGGACCAGGTGCCTGAATTTCCATGGGGATCTGTCTCTTAGCTGCATGGAAAGGCTGCTTTGTAACAGCAAAGAGGTACTAAACATTGGCCAAGGATGCCAAAGTTAATACCTGCTTTTTGGGAAACTGTCCTCACATCTTTAGTGTCCACAGAGTGGCTGGGCCCTGTGTTTAAGTTTTCAGCGTGGTCCTTGGCTTGCCTCTCTTAGAAACATGAAGAGCTGAGTTGATTTGAGAACATTACTCCCAGATAGTTCATTAATTCTTTCACTTGATTTCTGAGGACTGTAGTCAGGAATGATGCTTGCAGTCTGCCAAAGCATACATGCCCCAGTTTGTGAACATCACAAGCCGGTGGCCTTTTCCAGGTTATAATGTTCTTGGAGGTTCAGTACCAGGGCTTGGTATGGATGCCGTTCCATGTGTTTGGTGGTGATGGCTATGTTCAGGAATGATGAAAGGTGATGAGCATGGACAGGAAGGGAGGTGACTCCAGGAAAACTTGAAAAACAAGAAGCATTGTTTTGTTCTGAGTGTTGATCGTTTTGTGTGACTTGGGCAAGTGTTTACTGTTCTTGCACAGGAGAGGAGGAAATTAGATGAGTAATCAACTCTGATGAATGACTTTGCTCATAAAGTCATCACACCCTCTCTCAGACCCATTTTCAAACAACTCATGGCCTCGATATTACTTTATGTCATCCTTCATATTCCTTTAGTGCAACCTCATTGCAGCTCAGGATTCAGGATTCTTCCGAGGGTTTCCAATTTTCCAGAGGGCTGGTCTCTGAAAGGTATCATTGGCCATTTCACTGTAGGACAGTAAAGAAGGTGTGCACTCTTGGCATGTCGTAGCAGAGTTGGCATTAAGAACAGCAGACAACGTCCTCCAGGAAGACTCCATAATGCTTTCCCTATATGATGTAGCCTCACCTCTAGCTTACTTACTACAAGGAAGAGTCCTCTGAAGATGTGAGGATGGCAAGCATTTAATTCTGCCTCCTTGTTCTAGCTGAGCTTGCCCAATCACCCAAGAAGGTTTGCCAAGTTTTCTTCTAGTACTGTCCTCTCCAGCATTATTCCACTAGATGGTGCCAAGAACTCTCATGCAGTTGCAATGAATCTGAGGTCTTTACTTGCTTTGTACCTCAATGAGAAGATGCCTCTGGCTTGGCATGCAGGCTTTTCAGGAACCGTTTCCCCAAGGGGCTATTTCCCAGATTTGCCTCTAAATCAAGGAAGAGATTTATGAAGTGGAAAGATATCACAGAGACAAGCTGGCATGAGGGGACGGAGGGGAAGATTGTGTTGTGTTCTGTGGGCAGAATTTTCACAAGCTCTACAATTCATAATTTGTTTTGTGGGATTTCCTTTTTTTTTTTTTTT
>VYXF01002673.1:408053-435468 GCA_013397295.1 Polioptila caerulea | reverse complement strand
TTTTTTTTTTTTTTAGTTTTTCTCTAAACAGTATAATTTTTAGTGAAAGGAAGGCGAGTGCAAGGGCTACCCAAGATGAGGCACAGTCAGCTCTTCTCTGAACAGCTCTCTCTGCCCTTCAGGCCTGACCTGAAACAACTTCTCATAAAGCAGCCCTGTCCAGCATCTAGTTCCATCAGTGTATCCTTGCTCTGATTTATCACCCACAGTTTCCTCCCAAACAGAAGATTCTAGCATGCACACCGTTATTTTCATTTTAGGAACTAGTATTCCCCAAGACTACCTAAAATCAGTAAATTCCCCATACCTGTCCTTGTATGACAGACAAACACATCACTGAGTCGCACTAATGCTGATCATCTCCAGAGTTCTCATTTTAAGAGCAATATTCATATTTACTTTTGTGAAGCCATTAAGCATTGTAGCTAATCTCAGGTGCCGAGAAGTGAAGCAAGTGACATACCTGGAGATGAAATCCAGCTTCAGATGTTAACTCCTCTCCAGTTCTCAAGAGCAAATCCTCCATAATTGTAGAACTCCTTAATTCATCAATTTCTGATGCATATAATCTCCTTAAGGGATTTCTAAACTTTGGTTGTCAATAATTCCTGGCTCCAGGAGCAGACCCTTGTTTTCCAGATTATTTTAAATAAGCAAATAGAGCAAGTGTGGGTTTGTTTGGGTTTATTTTGGTTTTTTTTTAAAACACACCTGGTCTTGCTTTCTAGTAAATATGATTTACCTCACTTACTTTTGTGGAGTAAATGAGACAGGCTCTGGAAAATGTCTATATTGTGGTTTACTGTGACAGATAGTTAAAAAGCTAGATCACTGCATTTTTACTTTTTCTTTTCTTTTTTTTCCTTTCCTAATTTTTTTTCAATTTCTGAACTTGCTTGTCCTTTGTTTTCTGCCCATCTCATTTCTTAGCCCTCTCCTCCAAGCCCTCTGCCAATTTGCCTCTCTTATCCTCTTTCCCTGTCCTCCAAATGACTACACAGGCCACAGCAGTCACATCTTCTTGACATCATCCCATCAGCTGACTATGGCTGGGCCATGTTAGTGTGCATATGTTGTGACAAAAGCAGTACAACCAGATAGGGAAACAGAGGGATCAAGTACCCCCTGAGGCCTGCAGAGAATCACAGGGAGTGAGAGGCAAGAGATGAGTTTTTTTGACAGAAGAGGATCCAGCTGTTCTGGGGGGGGGTGTTAGATCCAGCTGTCAGCTGAAATATTTAAAGGAGATATTTTCTGTATTTAACATCCTCTTCATTCCCCGAAGCATCCCCCTTGCAGTGCTGCTTAATTGCAGCTCATCTATACTTTCCACTGTCACTCATGTTGTGTTCTTTGCATTCCTTAGTTTAGGACTGCTCTCAAAAGCAGGTGTGGCAGTAGAAATTTCTTAGAGAAAAGGAGTCCCCTTTTCCTGCTGAGCAGTTGGAAGTGTTGGATCCAGAATGTGAAGGAGGCAGATGGGGCAAGCTGCACAGTTTGCATGGTGTAGGAGCCCAGGCAGGGATGAGACTGAGCCCTGTCCATGAAGCTGCAGGGATGGAAAGCAGAGCAGAAATGGAGCATAGCTAAGGTGAGGTTTGGAAGCAACCCATGGAATATGGGACAGTCTGCTAGAAGATGGCTCTGAGAGAAAACCATGAGAGCAGAGACCCTCCTTACTCCCAGTAGTCCATTCAAACAAAAGATACGGCATATGCATTGCTTACCTCTGGGAGAGGCAGGTAGTATAAAGCTTATTTATTTATAATATGGCCATGACAAGAGATGCTGGATCTAGTCTCTAAGGTTTAGATCTGCTGTGCAGAGATCAAGAGAATAAACTCTAAAAAAGCAGAAGTGAACATAGATAAAGCAAGCAGTCTAAAACAGTAATGATTGAAAAGGCCTGGCTGGAAGGCATAAATTACTCCTATTTCTGCATCTTTCCTCACTCTCTCCTAAAACATGCACAAATGTGCAAAACCCATTTTCTTTGCTACTCGTTCAGAAGTATGGAGTTTATTTCCCTAAATACCATCTCATCTTTACAGTTGGAGTAAATTCCCACCCAACCTAAAAATTGACCCTGTGATTTCTTTGAAAGAGCTTCCACAGCCACCTTGTAATGAGAATAGTGGTAAACTGCTGAGGAGCCCTTTGTGGTACTCTGTTCCATCAGCTGCTCTAATACCTTTTTGATTATCTCAGTGGACACAGATATAAATGCTGCGCCTTGGAGCCCTCACTTGCAAGCTATCTCCGTTTTTTTATTGTTGGGTTTTTTTTACTTTTTTTTTTTTTTTTGCATTTTCTTTTTAAAATAAAAATGACTGCTGATGTTTATGCTCCTGTAATACATTATGTATTATTTTGTTTTAAGCGCTGCCTTTTGCATCCTGACAGTAACAATAAAATGTGAGTATGGGATTCGTAATACAGACAGACTAATGTTTCCACTGCTAGCCTTCCCTATCTCTTCTTTTTTTCTTTCTGCTCTCTAAGCACTTTTCTAAAGGCTCCTTTTATATTCCTAATAAAATTAGAGCAAAATACATCGATTTACTGGAAAAGGGGGTTTGGATTTTTTTTCCTTGATGATAGCATTTTCTCTACCATCCACCTCTTAAAAATGCTGGTGAATATTCCATGTGAAAGACATCCAGTTTCTTCTTTTGAGGGTTGTGGGGTTTTGTTTGCTTTGTTTTGGAGGTTTTTGGTGTTCATTTCAGATTGTTTGTTTATTTGGTTGATTTTTGTTGTTGTTCTTTTTTTATCAGTTCCCTGATAATTTTCCCCCCTTGGTTCTGAGAATACTCTGCTTGTTGCCCCCACTACGGACCATTTTGTCTATGCTGATCTTCTGAAGTAATTACTTTCATTAATGCATTCTAGTCATATCTCCAAATACCCGTAGATGACTGGTCTGCTCATAGTGGGAACTGATCTGGATGGGACCTTTTTACTCCTTTTCCATCTATAGATTGTGCAATCCGTATCCTAATGTCTGACTTCCATTTTAGTGTAATGGATCCTCCCCTTGCCCTGCCCCTTATTTGCCTCTAAAATTAACTTCAGCCAGCTGTTAGCTTATCAGAACAAACTTGGTGGTGGTGTTACACTGATGCAGGCAACCTTACCTGAGAAATTAGTTCTGTTGTGGTTGTACTGCTGAATCTCACAGATGTAAGTGGTGCATTGGATTCTTTATCTCCTACTGAGATTTTTGTTGATCCCATTGTTTTGCACTCAAACAGCAGCCTGCTTGCAGTTACAATAAGGGGAAGGAACAATCGAAGCCCATTGAGTTTGTTCATACTCCACACCACTGGAGAGCTTTCAGAACCCATCACTGTGCTTTGGGGATTTAAGATTTCTGAGATATTCACTTAGTTATAGAGTAGACTAAAATCTGTCACGCTCATTTAATGAGAGAGGAGGAGAGGGAAGAGACACAGTCACACACCAAAAAAAGCAATTTTCCTTGAAACAGTTGTGTTAAAATATTGATACGGATGCACAGTGGAAAAACTTAACGAGTTGTTAGTGTTAGAAATAATGCCAGCATTAGACATCTCCTGTGTGCAGAGTTTCCAAGATGGTGTTTAGCATTTCTGAGAAAGAGATCTCATGAGAAATGTGGAATTGCTCTACCTGGATCAGACCAGTGACACTTCAGTCTGGTGTCTTCTCCCAAGGCATCTAAACTCTCCTGTCTATAACCACAGGAGACAGCGCTGATAGAGGCCATAATGTGGTGAAGAACTGTCTGTTTTTACCAAAAGCTTGGAGTACGTTTGGGTAGTGAATGTTAAGTGCCCCATATACTGCATCTCTTAGCAAGGGTACGCTTTGAGTTCAGAACTAAGAGCTTGTGATTAAGGCAGTTTGTTGGCAGACACACTATCCAATCTTGATTCCAAACTGTTGCAAAGTTTATATACCTTAGGCACATCACTTTTTCTGTGCATTACACTTGCAAAATTCTTCCCCCTCCCTCCCCTTTTTCTCCATGTACCATCCTTTGGCTCTAGAGGGTTGCAAATGTGACAGAAAGTATTTCTTTTCCATGTGTTTTTACTGTTTTTAGTGCTGTGATTCCCTGATTTTGATCAAGGCTCCATGTTCCAACACCCAGATGCTCTTGGTGTTTTAGTTCCTTGTCAAATTGGGATGTCTCAAGCCTTTCAGATAGTGAGCTTTTATTGGGATGGGTGTTCCCTGGAATCCTACAGCTTCACTTTGGGTTTAACAAAGAGTTGTGGATACAATGTGGATCTATGCAACAACAGGAACTTCAGAGTAACCCATAAAATCTTTTCCAATGCTGTCGCCTAGTCTTGAGGTCTTTCATTGGTTCTTACTCCTGGAAAAGTCCCTGAATTAATATATTCTGCAGAGCATAAACCAAGTCAAACAGGATATGCTGGACTCTGTTAATGCAGAGCTCTATCCATCAGAGACTCAGCTGAGACCAGTAAATCTGAGCATTCCCTTTAAGATGAAAATGAGAAAGGAATTAATTTTAATGAGTGATGTTTTTGCTGCTACTTGCCCTGTCGTGTGCAGCCTCTGTGTAGGCAGTGTGATCTGCCATGATGTTAGTGCCCTATGATCAAACCCATTCCAAGAGGGGATACTTTACATGTGTTTCTGTGTCAGTTCTAGTCCCTGATGAATGTTGCCAATCCATTAAGAGCCTGGCAGGCTGTACTGGGAAATGCTAGCATGAGTACAGAAGAGAGGCAAGCCTGAGAATAAGGACGAAGGAAAGAATAATCTGAGCAGCAATTCTATTCCAGGGGTATATTGTCTTCAGCTTGTACTTTGCAGAATTCTGTTCACCTTGCTGAGTGGCTTACCAAGAAGACTTTGTAGCAAAAGAGATTTCCCTTGTGTCTGCAGAGCATTCCTAAACTGTACAGTTTACTTAGCTTCCCTGGCTCCTGCTTGCCAATAGCTGATATTATAGAGACCTGAGAAAACGGGAAGCATGTTGGGCTGTGCTCTTCAACAGCCTGCTTCAAGTGAAATGCTTGAGCCCTATGAAGTACTAACCCTTTGAATATCTGGTCCTTGGTGTTACTGAAGGCAGTATGGCTTTGCATGGGATTCAGTAAGCATAATGATTCCTGGTCATAGTCAAAAATCAGACGAAACTGAATTTTGTTTATCTTCTATCAGACTGTTTTTGTTTCTATATCTGTCTCTACAGAGATCAAGAACTAGGAAATCCTGCTGCTGTGATATCTATTGCTGCCCCTAGTGGGCTTCTGACAATGGACTGGACTGAGAGCTGCCAAAATTGTTTTGTCTTACTTTAAGTGGTATGATACTTATAGATATATGGCTCCAAAGCAGAAAGGATATCCCTTTCTTTCTGTTGGGTGTGATGCCAGGAGAGGAGTGTTTTATACTAAAGAAAGGAAGTGAGGGTCTCCAGTGGCTCTGTAGTATTTTGAACCAAGGCTGGACTCAAAGGAGGATGCACAATACAGCATGTGGAGGACTCAGTCCAGATTTCTGTCAACAGTAAATAAATCTTCCAAATTCTTCTCACATTTAAAATTAATTGTTAGGGGAGAAAGGGCAGTAGCTTTTAATATATATCACTTAACTGTAGATAGATCTGCACAGGCCCCTCCATTGTGTCCCCTTATGTCAAGGTTTTAATCTGAATTATTCCTGTTCCCCTCCCCATTACCAACAAGATTTCTGTCTTCCACTGTTGAAATCTCTGTTCATTTAAGCAGGAGGGAGTGATAGCTCCATTAAAAAAAAACTACCAAATGTCCAGAGCTGGCAACATTAATGTAGCAAAGTGGAAATTGAAAGGACAAGGAGTCTGTGAAGCAGGAGGATTGCTGCAGTGCTGCCATTAAATGATCATGGGCATCATTAAATGAATGGCATCAAGTGCCAAGCTTTCAAAAGCTGTCTGTCTCTTTCCTGTGGAAGTTCCAACCTGATTACCATGTGCCCTGCTTGAGATATACCTTAGAAAGGTACCATGAAAAGTATAGAAGCATATTTTTTTTAGAGAAATAAGGGGGTGATTTCTTGCCAGTTTTCTCATATTTGCACCATTTTGAGCGAAAACTGCCCATGGTACCAGACATGGTGCTTATGAAGAGGGACTCCCAAACTGTTTCCATTCTCTTTGCTGGCATATATTAGGGAAGCATCTTTCTCTACCAGACCTACTAACCAATCTGAGCACAACATATCACTGGACTCTTTTAATGAGAATACTGACTGGTGTTGCCTTCTGGGATCCCAGAGCAACTGACCCAGTGCTGCTGTGTGAGACAGGAGTTGTGGGTTCTTGGTGCAGACTTTGGATTTGACCCTGGCTACACCCTGTGCTTGTGAGCTGTTCTCTTTTTGCCAGCTGCCCCTCAAAGTGCTGAAGTGTCCCCACAAACCACATGCCCAGAGCACTCCATTCAGGTTCGTCAGTCTTCAAATCCCAGTTTGCCTGGTCCCTGAAGCAGCCTTGGAGAGCAATCAAAGCCACTGCAGTGCAATTTCCTACTGAGAATTTCCTTCCTGTTTCTGAGTGTGTGTGTGTGTGTGTGTATTTACGTGTTTAAAAAAAAACAAAACAAAACAACAACAAAAAAAACCCAACCAGCCCCACAACATTTTGGTTTTGTGCACTAAGCACTTTTGAGGGCAATATGGGGCCCTGTAATATGGAGGTTTATAACCTCCTCAGCTAATGCTCTCTGACACTCTGTTTTGATATCATTACTACATTATACTCACAATTTTTGAGTGAAAAAATACAGTACTTAGAAAGTCGAAATTCATAAATAAATTCATGTCAAACCGCACTTAATATTGATTTTGTTAGTGTTCAGATTCAATAATAAGGTACTGCGTGCATGAATATTTAAATATAATCATCATTTCTGCATCTCCTAATGGCCTCTGCTCTTCTACACTCAATTTAAACACAATTTAAAAACTATAATGTATTGAAAAATACTAGGATTTAGCAATAAATCACCATTGGGATACTCCAAGCCTTTTATAGGATAGTTCAATATCTGCTTCTCAAGGGACAGCACAATTAGATTCATGTTTTTAAACTTCTCAATTATCCATATACCATAATTTTATGTGAAAGTTTGTTTCTCTTCCTCCCCCTTCCACCCCTGCTCCCCCTCCCTACCCTTCACCAGATACTCTCCCAGTAGGAAGCGGAGAAATCGCTAAGTGTTCTCTTAGCTAGGTTAGTATAGTAAAAAGGAGTCAAAGGTCACAGTCCTCAAACTGAATTAAATCCAGAGGCTGTCAGGGAAAGCAGAACGCTGACTCACTTAATCACATTATTTGGGGAAAAATATAGGGGGAGGAGAGAGATAAAATGACTCAAAATGAACTCACCAAGGAGGAAACGGAGTTTTTATATTTATTTAAAAAGCAATATTCGTCTTTATCAAATAGACGCAGGATGGTTCGATGAGGATGGAGCTGGCTGGTCATTTACGCAGTCGCAGGCAGGAGAGCTCTGGCAAGCAGTTTTTTCCTGAGCACGATCAGTAAGGGAAGGATGCAGTGCCCTCGGTGCCTTCAGTGCCAGGCTGGGTGGCTTATTGTTGGGGGGTGTTTCTGTAGTGCTGGTCGCTAACCCATCTGCAAACCACACCCTTTGAGGTAGGTCATTATCATTATCCTCATTTTACACATGGGGAAACTGAGGCACCAGTGGATGAAGTCATTGTGGCAGAGTCCCAGTGACAGAGCTGGGTCTTTGGGTTCCTAATGCTAATCCCTCTGCCCAGGCTCCGTGGCCATTCCCTCTTACCAGTGTCCTCAGAGACCACGATGGAAAGAGATATTAAAAGGACCTAGAGCTGGAATCCAAAATAGTAGCGCTAACATCTTAGGAGAGCAATAAATCCCAATGGCATTGGCATGGGATTGACTTCTGGTCCTGAGGGTGGCTTGCCAGTTTTGTTCAATGCATTGCTCTCAGATGTGAGGAAATTGTCAATAGGGGAAGAGAGGAATGGAGGTCTGGTGCCCAGCAGAGAGGACATGGCCATGTCACTGGGTGATGCTGGCAGTGTCACACCGTGCCCTTGCAACACTTTATAAATCATTATGGGGGGCTGGGAGTCGCTGTTGGCTGGGGATCAAAGAATGGCCTGGCTGACTGCATCCATCCACCCTGATGGTGGAGGGAGGGCAAAGGTCTGCTGAGAGGCACACAGACTGCTCACCTTTACCATCCCCAACCAAGCAGCCAGAATTCCTCCAAGCCACACGGGATCTGGCTGGCTTTTTGCTTATATTCCATATTTCACCTAAATTCATTAGAACTGTTTTCTAAAGAAATTTAGTGTGTTTCATTGGGACTAGTTTTTATCTGATACATCTGCCAAAGCGTCATCTCCTGCTGCCTCAGGATCACATAAAACCTATGAAGTCCTATGACTGGATAAAACAGATGTAATTGATGGGAGAAAACTCTAACCCAGATGAGATGTTGCCATTCTGTCTGTCACAGTTTGAAGGTCTATTCTTTCATTTTTGTGGGAGAATAAGACAGACATTCCTTTCCTTGATAGGCAGGAACCACTTTCACCTCTAACAGTTCTAGACGTCTTTTGTTGGGCTGTTGTGTTGATCTGCAAAATATGTTTGTAATCTTGATACCAAATATTGTCCACCTTCCATTTGCTTATGTGGGGAGGAAGGGATAGCAAGTTTCTCTTTAAGAAACAAGGCAGAGTTGGGAAGATTTTTGCAAGAATTATGCAAGTGCCTATGGAGTTTTAATGATTTTTTTCTAGGCTGTTTTTGAGTTTCTCCAAAGTGTCAAAAAGTAGAAACAAAGTTTTATCTGAAAGGAACCATGTATGGCAAACGTAGTTCATTGCACGATTTCACCAATTTTTCAGTGTATTCCTTTTTCAGGTGAACAGAGTATTAGGGAGCACCTGGGATCTGTGTGTTAGGGAATGGAATACTGGCACTTATTGGAGGTCCACTGGCTTACAGCACTTCAGCTTGGTGAAAGTTGTTAGGGAATGCACACCTCCATGAGTGGCAGACTTGGGCTTGCAAATGAAGATGCAAACTCCAGAAGAGCCCCAACAGCTTTCCAGGAGGTGTCAGAAGAGGTACTTGGGGGAAAAAGCTGGCAGAAAAAAATATTGAAGGTTTTTAACAGCAGCCCGCTGACAGACCCTGCATAGCCACGTATGACACAGCAGCAGGAAATTTCCTGTACTACCTAACATGGTTGTCCCTTTTGACTATGTGAACATTTATTTTCCGTAGTTCTGACAAGATAATCAGTACCACTCATATTGCAACTACCCGATTCTCTTTCCAGGACAGTAGTCCTGTTGCAGGAGATGGAGGCACCAAGTGAAGCCCTCATGTTCTTGTTGTTTATTAGGACTGGACCACAGTGGAGCGCCCCTGGTCTGCAGAGAGGGCCTGGGGAGGCAGCGGCAACCCCGTCTGTGCAGGGGTGTCAAGGCTGGACTGGGCCAGGACCAGTATGCCAGGAGCAGTATGGTGACAGGGATGGGTCACACTTCAGCCTATGACTGAAGAGTACCCAGCCTCAGAGAGACATGAAGCGACTTTCCCTGCATTTGGTGCTGGCCATTAAAAATTGGTCATTCTTTGTTACAACTTCACTTCTGTCACTCTCCACCCCAGAGTCTGTTTTTTACAGAAAACAACCCCTCTCTGCAAAGTGTTCCAGCTGGACTGAGGGGCCCAGGGAGCTGCCTGTAACCCCCTCTGTGTGGGGTGTCCTGGCTGGGGTGGGGGGCATCTGTGTCTGGCTGGCATCCCCACCATGCAGGCTGGGGTGGGGAGCTGGCTGGCATCCCCTCCACAAGGGGTGCAGGCAGTGGAGGGACACAGGGTCAGCCCAGTGCTCACCAGCTGAACTGGGTACCAGCTGAGCATTGTTTAAAACAAGTGTGCTTGGTGAAAAGCTGCTGGCATCTGTGGTCCATCCCAACAGATGTCACTAACAGATATGTATTGACTCCAGGGTTGGGACCTTGTCAGTGGTGGAGGCAGATGGCACACTGCTAATAAGTAATGAGTGCTGCTGGCAGAATTGTGAGAAGAGTTTGGATCAGTGGGATAGCGTAGTGCAGGATGCTGTGGGCAAGTGAGGGGCATCTTTGGCCATCTTTGCCCTCTCCACATTCATTCCTTTTTTCTGACTATGTGAACATTAAATTTCTTATCCTCTCTGAATCTTTGCTTTTCTTCTGGGTTTTGTCCTGTCTCTCTTTTTTCTCATTTCTACTCCTTTTTTTTTTTTTTTCTTATTTGATGCTCATGCCTCTGCATAGAATGTTTTTAGCTACTAGTAGTATCCCTTTCATGTTTATACCTCACTGCGTCATGTTGTATAGGAGAGGGAGGGAAGACAAAGGACATTCCTGCTGGCTGTTGTAGAAAAGGGTAGATGTTACAGTGGATCTGGAAAAAGGTCTGTGGATCACTTTGGATGAGCGTCTTTGATTCCAAACCTGGTGATAGACATACCACTGCTAAGTAGATTGGGTTTCTAACTGTTAGCAGACTTGCTTCAGTTATCAGAACAGGAGCCAGAATTTGCAGCACTACCACGCACAGACTATGAACAGCAATAGCAGGGAGCACGTGCATCCAAGCACATAAATGCTTTATCTCTAAGAAGTGCTAGGTACACTTGTAAATGCTTACGTGCACTAGGAATTCAATTTATTCATCACGAACACTCAAGAAGAGCTCCTCATTTCCTAGCTTTCCACAGACAGGTACACCTGAATGAATCAAGTGGTCATTATTGTATGTATATGAGGTTTTTCTGCTGTTGTGTGGCAACTTGAATAGCACAGTAGGCTGTGAACTACCTACTTTTTTGATGGCAAGCAGCTGGAGAGTATGGCTAAACCAAGGAGAAATTCCAGCATGATTGCTTTGCTGATGATGTTTTTGTTATTTTTATGTGCTGGCTGCATTTCCCAGTGCCAGATTACGTTGTGCCTAAAGTCCTCTTCTGAAGGAAGATCCCTTTCCCATTTCCTGCAGAAAGTGACTCAAGCTCAGCATCTCCAGCTTCATTTAGTGATGTCACATCACACAAAACACCATTCTCAGTAGCGCAGAACCTGGGGTTTCATTCTTTAACTATGTGCCCAACAGTTGGAGACCACCGTTAGAGTCCTGAGTGATACCTGCTGGTGCTTTTATTATTGATCTCTCTAAATTAAATTTGATGACCAGAAGAAACATGACCAAAGAGATATACTGAAATATGAAGGGTGGATCCTTTCAGAGGTAATCCAATATTTTTTTATTTTAGTAGTGAAACGTAAAGAAGAGTTGTGAGTTTCCTTTCCTGTGATAAGGGCTTTTGACTTCTACCTAAGATGTAGGTCTCTTTGTTATTGTAACTTCTGGATTATGGAAATAGCTGCATTCTCTTTCAGAACCTGACTATGATAGTTAAAAATTTGAACTGAGGTGAAGCTCCAGATAATCTGTTTGCCAAGGGAAGAAACCCTGAGTGCCTGTAGAAGCTGGCTCTGCATTTGGACTCAAAGCTTCCATTTTCCTAAAAAGGAAAGGGCAAAATGCCTTGGACACTTTCTTTGAAAGCTGTGAAAATTAGAACAGGTGTGAGCACAGGCAGCTGCTGGGGTGCTGTGTGCAGATATTCATGCTAATGCCTCCTTAGAACTTAATCTCTGAAACCATCTGCTTATGGTGAGCACATGTCCCGGAGGCGGGAGGGGCAGAAGCAAATCCAGCAGCCTTATAACTTCTTCCACTGCAGCCTGAGTCAGAATTTTGAATAGCAGAAGAAGATGGAGTTGTGTGTCAAGAGGCCTTAATCTCAGCTTTTATGAAGCAGGAAATCTCCTTTGTCAGTTCCCCAGGTTCAGGATGGTTACTGATGAGTCTCAGAGGTCAAGATCTGACTCATGACCATCTGAACAAAACACACAAGCCTAACGGTTCTGCCATCAGCAGAATCTTATGTTCCCACAAATATGTGGGATCAATTTTTCTTATTTGAGGTCTCAGTCTGAATAAGATCAGCTAAAAACTCCAGCCTATGCATTACTCTGGTTTTCCAGTCTGAGGTCACTGTTGACTAAGTCCTTTGGGTTGTCACCTTTATTCCAGCTCTCCTGATACTCTCCAATGGAGCCTCCAACAGTTATCTTTGAGCAAATCACTTCTCTTCCTCACGCCTTTCTTTTCCTCCTCTTTCCTTGCTTTTTGACTTTGGGAGAGAAAGGGGTCTCTGTAAGTTTTTCAGCATGACATACCAGAGGATCAGAGATGTTACTAAGTGCTAATAAGTGAATCAAACTCACCTACTGCTGCCTGCTTTGCTGCTCACTCTTTACCTGTGTGCATTTGTTTGCTGAGGCCAAATTGTGCTCAGCCACTGACCTGTTAATGAAAAGCTATCAACTCTGGCAAAAGAAGAAAGTAGTATTAGTCGCTGCTGCCCTGTGACTGCCAGAAGCAGTTTGGTGACAGGAATGGGTCACACTTCAGCCTGTGAGTGAAGAGTCCCCAGCTTCAGAGAGACATTCAGGGGCTTTCCCTGCATTTGGTGCTGGCCATTAAAAATTGGTCATTCTTTGTTACAACTTCACTTCTGTCACTCTCCACCCCAGAGTCTGTTTTTTACAGAAAACAAGCTACATTCATCAAAAATGACAGAACACAGACTTAATGTAATCATGTATGGGAACATGAATTGCAAATGCTGAACACAAGCACTAAAATGTATTTTCCATTACTGCCACAAAATGAAATAATCATGAACATTTTCCCCAAGAATGAGAACACATGTAGAGTACACTGACACCTCAAAATCTCCTGCCATGCCCTGGCCTCAGGTGCAGGTAGGCTTTGTGCTTATCAGCAGGGCAGAGATCTGCTGGTATCAGAGGAGGTGGCTATGTTGTAATCCTCACCATGGAAAATTGTGTTGGTGATTAGTTATACCAGTTTCTGCAGGCTTGTTTGGGTGACCTTGTGGCCATCTCTGCTAGTTAAAGATCTTGTACTCTTAAGCATAACTGAGCAAAGGTGCTAGAAATACAGACAGTGCAGTGTTGCTTATTTCTAGATTCTACTTCTAGCTACTATTGGATTGCTTGCTGGTAACATCAAACAAGTCCTCTCACCCCTAGCCTGCTTTCATAGATAAGCTGTAAAACTACAGATGTATCTATTTAAAAATAAAATCTGTTAATTGATTTGGAGTTGGTGCAGGACAACACGTTAATCAAATTTTTCCTTTCCCTTACAGACACAATGGACTGCAGTTTTGCCATGCTCTGAACATTTGCTGTACTGCACTCCAGATGTGTCTGCTTCATAGACAGGTAAGGTTATATCTGTCTGATGATGATGATTATTATTATTATTGTATCTGATTATTTTGTTTTTAACTTGCTTTAGTATCAGAAATGTAAATTATTGGATTGCCTCTCTTGATCAGGCTGTCAGAAGACACAATGAGGAAGGATAATAGAATTGAGAATACCCAATCTGTAAACCAAACTAAATACAGGACTCACTCAGTTATTTAGATTATATTAAACACATGCAAGTTCTTATCCAGCCTGTACTTACCACAGTTCTGCAAATACAAACCTACTAATAAGGAGTGTTGGAGCCTGCCCTGCTGAAGGATAGTTGGATATGTATCGTGGTGATGTCTGGAAGAGAAACTACTAGTTTGATCAAAGCCTTGTACTCAGAGAGCACTGAGTGCTGATAGAATGATAGGGAGAATAAGGTAGAAAGACAGTGGCTGGTTTACATCTCATCCCGCAGAAGCTGGTATGAGGGACTTATTGATCTCTGATTCAGCCATGGCTGTGAGTTAAATGATGGAATATGTTTGAAGAGACCAGTCTAAGTGCACCCAACAGTAGCTGCTGAAAACAATGGCCTTGTGGTGCTGGGATGAACCTTCCCTGTGGTGCTGGGATGAACTTTTTTCCATGTCATGAAGAGAAGAGGGAGAGATTTTGTTCTAAATGAATTAAAACTATGTCTTTGCATGAGAGCAATTCAGATTATAAAAAATACATAAAACAACTAGACTTGGCAGCTGTAGAATCCAAGAGAAAATCTGGATTTGGAAGAGATTCTTAACTTTTTTGTAACATGACAGTAAGAAAAAACATTTGTTCTTAAGTATCTTTCCAGCTGTTTACAGAGAGTCTATGTCTTCTCTGACAAGTTTGCTTAAGGGACTTCACAGACATGTTCATATGGTCATCTAAATGCAATTTCTGTATATATGTGCACGTATCTCCACATCCTTGGACATTTGACACACTTTATGTGTGTGTACATAATCTTATCAAATTAACTTCCTCTCTGAATTAATGTGCTTATACGCATATGCATCAGTATGTCCCAAGGTGCATATATGTATCTTTGTTCATATTCCCATGCATGCATGAGGTGATCAACATAGTTAAATTGAAAAATTAGGTTATTCCAAATCTGTGTTATTTCTCATTTCATTCCCAGGGGCAAATGGGCCCATTTCAAATGAAAGGTAATCTTGGGACCTGAAGTTCTACTTTTCAGCATATAGTGTGGTTTTAACACTCTGTGCCATCAACTGTGAGCTCATCAGGGCGTTTGTAGAGTCCCTTCCTGTTTATGCAACAAAGGCAATGTCAGATTAAGAATGTAGATGCTAGGACACTGCAAATAGTTAATAAAAATGGTCAGATTCTATGGAAAGATTAGATGAACCAGGCAGGCAGGACGCCTAAATAACCTACAAAGCCATCCATATAAACTTGTGCAGAACATTTGTCACTGTTTTTTTCCATTTGGTTGAAATACTTTCCCTACAGCTTTGAATACTTAATCATTTCAGGGTTGTTTTTGCATGGCTCATAAAATCTAGCACATGTGGACATTACATAATATTCTGCAGAACTCATATACATATGCATATGTAGTAAAAAACCCGAACTTTTATAAACATTCACGTAATACATAAAATTTCATCATTACAGGTAACCATCTATGTGCAATTTATGTGGGTCATCAGAAAGATGTATGTCATACATACATTTACACTGACTTATGGATATAGATTTTATGTTTGTGTGCATTTAGCCACGAGTCTGTGTACAGGTATTCGTGGAAGCAGGGAATCCAGTAGCCCGTACAGGTAGAATGTTGGCACCTTCCAGAAGAGGGCACCTGTGTCCCGATGCAGGCAGCGTTCCCCAACCAATGGCTCCCAGTCTTTCACACCTGGGCACTCACATCTCACCTGCCAATTTGAGGTTAACAGTGCCAGCACAGAGTGAAATATTCAGGCAGCCGCTTGAAATTCAAAGTGTTTCTTTTAATTAATGGGTGGATGCCACAAGTTGATCCAATCCAGCTCTTAAATTAATCTTAATTACATAGATTCTGTAACTTTGGCATTTGCCAGCCACACAAAATATGTATTTCATAATCCTAGAAACGGGTGAAAAAGACTGCTGCTGAGCTGAGAAGTCAGCTGATGATGTTATCAGCCTCTATGGCTGTGGGTGTAAGTGTCATTGGGGTGTGTCTGAGATCTTATCAGGAATACCAAATTAATTCGCTCCTGCAAATATCAAAACAAGCTTTCTTGCTGGCAAGTAGGGAATAGGCAAGAGATTCTTGAGCTGCTAAATTTGGAATTTCTGTGCCAGCCAGTGCTGATACAGTAAACAACAGAAGCATCAGGGAAAGGGAAGCTGGTGATCTGTCCTGTTTGGTAATAAGTTTTAAATGTCTATCCGAAGAGTGCTACTCAAGCCTTTAGCAGTTCAAGGTACATTTGTCAATTTTGGCACCAGGAATTCTGCCTTAGTAGCTCAATCATTGACATGCTGTGTGTGCCTGGTCAGGGGGAGGGAGGCTTTCTATTCCTGCGCTTCTGTTTTCCTCTTCTGTGTGTCTGTTTGTTCAGACTTCCCTTTTTCTAGATAGGAGCTGCCACTTAGCATGTGTCCATTCAGCCCTGTATGACATCTACGTGCTACTGTGCTACAGTTTTTGATAACAGATAAACTGAATTATCTCAAGAGAATTGATATTTGTACTCCCTGCTAGGGATAAGCATCTGGGATCTCTCTGAGTGTGCATCATGCCAACTTTAAATAGAAAACACAGCTGGGAATAGATGGTCAGGGATATAGGAAATGCAGATACACAATTTGCCTAACCAGTCACTGCACATTCGTTAAACAGGAAGCACAGCCTTGGCTATCCCCAGGGACTGGCATTCTCTTGGGAATAACATTGCTGCTCACTGGATTACTCTCCTGCTTCTGCAGATGAAACTTGAAAAATTGTGGATAAAAACAGAAGTAAACACAATTGAAAGTTATTATTTAGTCACCTTGCTGTAAATCTGAGTGAGGATGAGAGCAGAGTCTGTGCATAGCCTAGCATGACTGGTTGTGTGGTGCTGAAAGGCCATTTGGGAGCCTTTTGTGTCACTGCTGCACCCTAAGGGTAGAGGAGGACCACTGGGAAAGCACAGCTAATCTCTGTCTACACAGGTGCACCTGCTGCACACAGGTGTCCCTACATACACACTTGTGCACAGCTACACATTTTATTTGTGCCATCATAAACATCCTGTTCTTCATTTACTTTGCAATGTGGAAATTTGGAGAGATTTACCTGAAATCTTTGTAGAAATAATTTTTCTCTAGAATGGACTTGTGAATGTTAACCTGACCTGTGTGTTCTCTCAGTGCCTGTCTGTGTGATATACTTTGTTGGAAGACCGTCCTTCCTTAATCTTAAAAACCCTTTTTGTATTTGGCTGATTTTCTATTGATGGTAAAACTTTCTAGTGATTTTACCTTCTTTTCCTGAAGTTGCTTTACAGGGTAAGGTTAACTTGGATATCAATTTGAGAGAATGTTTTCATAGTAGTTTTGGAACCATAAGTGGGAAAATGTTAAACCTCATGTCAATTTTGGGAAACTTGATTGTGGACAGGGAGGAGTAGATTTCCCTGCACCAGTCTTATGAATAATTTGCTTATCTGAAGAGAAAGTAAATCCTAGCAGCCAATGCAACTATCCTCACAGCTGGAGATTCTCCCAAATTACAGAGAAGAAACAGGGAAATTATGTGCCCAGCTCCCTTGGAAACTTTATAATGCTGAACTTGACTATTTTATGTGTTCTGGTTGGAGCTGGTAGAGTCTTCTGGGGACTCAAATTATTTTTAGTCCAATTTTGTCAGATTTCTTGTGCTTTTTCTTCAAAAAAAAAAAAAAAATTACCTTGTAATGGTAACAGAATCTGTATTAGATAGACTGGTCCTAAAATACAATATCATCTCCTTGCTCTTGAGATACTAGAACATGCTCACTTGTGCAATTTCTGATCTCTGAGGATTGCTGGAGTTGGTGTGACTCAAATAGGAATGACACAGAACTTCCTTTGTATTCAAGTTTGAAAACCTTTAGAAGTATGAACTCATCCAGCTATGGGGAAGAAGCCAGCAGGCAAATGGAGAAACCTTTCCAGCTTTCAGTGTAGGTAGGAAGCAAAAGGAGTAAATGTTGGCCCAAAGGGCTACAATAAATAATGAGAGCTCTTCCAAGTATATCAGGGGAAAGAAATACAATAGAGAGGGTAAGCCCATTAATAAATTAGGAGAGAGTTGGAATCAATGGTGATTCTAAAATGGCTGAGCTACTTAAGTTTTGTTGGAGTTTCTTTGTTGTTTGTTTTTGTATGTTTGTTTGTTTGTTTTAATTGGTCTTTAAGAAGAAAGATATAGAAATGGAATATGGACCATTAGGAAGTAATGAGCAACTTGGCACCCTGGCTGTTGATGTAAAGCAGATAAGGGAACACTTGAAAGAATGGATTGCAACAAATCAGCAACTCCAGCTGATGAGCATCCTGGGATGTTTGGCTGCTGAATTCACTGAACTGCTGGCAGGTGTTTTGAAAAGTTGTGGATTAAACAGGCAGGTCCTTCACGGCAAGTCCATATCAATAGTTCTGGGACAGAGAACAACCTTACAAAGCTATCGGGAGTGATCCCCGCAATTACCACTTTACACAACCGTCATATTCTCAGTTTGAAGAGGTGCTAAGAGGAGGTACATGAGCTTCAAGATGCTTAAGTTCAGAAACTGGCTGGACTCACACTGATCAAAAAGAGCTCTAAGACCGTTATCAGTGACCCTGCTAGCCACCCTGCTTCTCCTTTCCTTAAGCATAAACTCAAACTATTATATACATTTATGGGTGACAGCCTACTCTCTTCCCTTTCTGCATGTTAAGAGGTAAAATAAGGAAATGTTTGTGTTGGAAATAGGAATTGCTATCAGGATGAAATTTGAACTTATACTTGCACAGTAAGTGCTCAGAGGACTTGATAGCACTTCTGAAGTTCAGCAGTGAAGTCCAGGCATCGTTTCCATTTAAAACAGGGGTCCCAGAGGAAAAAAACCCACTCATTTAATGTCATCAAGGAAGCAGTTTTGGCCTATCATAATTTATTAATAAAATTCTTGTGATAACGCCCAGGTATGCAAACACTGGTGTGTTAGAAAAGGCCATGAGCAGAGGTTGAGTAGCGACACTCAGCTGTCTCATCTCTTCAGTAATGGAGATCTTGTTCAAGACTAAGGCTCCTAGATCCCAGTAATGAATATAATTGGTTCTAATAATGGGTGAGGTGATACTGGCAAATGAGAGACACGAGGATTCAGCTGGGTTCTTGCAGCCCTGTTCTTGTTAATGCACAGGTCCTTTTACAGTAGTCTAGCAGTGCAAGGAGGTCTGAAAGATGAGGAGTTAGGAGGCTACCCTGTGGCTCTCTGGCTGGAATATTCGTCTCTGCCTATCTAAAAAAGCTGGAGGGAATTGAATACCAAGCAAATGCAGGGGACTGAAATCTCCATTGATGTAAATCAGTATCGTGCCTTTGATTGCAGTGAAACTGTGCTGATCAAGGCCAGCTGAGGACTTGATCCAGGGAATAAATGAATTTTTCCCTTGGTCTGTAAGTCCAACGTCAAGTCCTTTGCCCAACATGTCCCATTCAGTGTTAGAGGAGGTCATATTTTGCCTCCTTCTCTCCACCTGGGCTGTCCGCTCTCCTCTGGATAAACAGTATTTCCCCATTGCATTCCCAGTCCCTCACGCTTCACCAGAATTAAATTCATCATTCATTTTTTATGGTTTATACATAGCAGTAATTTATGTTTTCAAATATATTGAGGTCACACTTTAGCAGAAAAAGACTGTTTCACATTTAAATTGAAGGCATGTTCATTCCATTAAACAGAGATGTTTTGGATAATTTTAAAAGGCTAAAAGTAGTATAAAGGAACATTAAAATAAAATTTGAGAGATGTAATTACACCTAATCATACCATAAAATAATCAATACTGCATTACATTATTTCTGACTGCCTCAATTATAGCTTTTTTTTGTTAAACTCTTGAATATTGATGAGGTCGGGGGGTCACAGTCAACTCTCTGAGGTCTAATGGAGGTAGAATTAAGGTGATGTCCTCTCCTATTATGTCAGCACGAGAAGGTGTGCTCTATACTTTGTCAAACTGGAGTGATAACATGGCATCAGAAGCTGATACCTGGGCAACATTTCTTGAGTGGATATTAGACTGCTTACTAGTAAGTGCTGACTGGGAAGGTGGAGGTGCTGTCTCCCCATTGCAGACCCACTCAATTATACATGCCAAGATGCAGAGGAAATGATGTTCACATCAACAGAGATCATTAACAGCTGAAAGACCAGTGTGTGTGAGGTGACAAGAACCAGTTCCTTCCAGTACAGCCAGAGCTTTCTGTGTTGTCGCTGCTCTCTGTGGGAGATTGAAAAGGCATTTTGTTGTGGCAGTTTGTTTCCTTCTCTTCCCCTTTAGACCTACCCACCCACATGACATATCCCTCACTCTGCTAAAACAGACCAACCAGGTTTCAAAGCATTCTCCCTTCACCAGCCTTGGTGTGTGGACACGCAACACAACAGCGAAAGTTGGACAGCTGCTAGGATTCAGTACAGGTGTCTTATTTTCCTGTTATCTCAGAAGGTGCAGGTCTGTCTGCATCTGAGGGAGTGTCACTCTCCAGCTTTCAGCTGCAATGGATCTGCTTTTGACCTGGTCAATGCTGTTATTCATTTAGGCATCTTGGAGTCATCAGTGGATTTTCATTTGAGAATTCTTTCTGTGTACAGAAAAAAAATCACCTGCCTGGAGACAGCTGTATTTTCCTGTTGCAGTGTGTACCCTTCTAACTGTTTTCATACTATGGGCTAGGGCAGTCTAGCATTTAAAGCAAGGGATGAAATACTGGTTGGCTCATGTTCTGCACCCAAATTTCTCATAACATACTGTTTTGTGCCTTTATGCATATGGTTTAGCATTTAACCTAGGGAAAGGGCTGCGATCTGAAGAGACATTCAGCAATAATCTTAGGACACGTATTTTGCCTTCTGGGGTTGTCTCTCCATCCATACAATGACCATAGGGATTTTTTTATTGACATCTGTTTTGTACCATGGATCCAAAAAAGGTTTCTATGCTTTTAATAAACTGCTTGAAAAAAGGCAACTACATGTCATTTTCCTGGGTTCTGATCATAAATATTAAGAAGGATGGAATTTTAGAACACGACCCAATTGAGCAGTACCACTGCATTATCCCTTCTACATTGCCACAGCGTCCTCAGATTACAGAGCCCATAACAAAAGAAAAGATAATGAACAGGCCCCTATCATTACCATTAATAATAAAAACAATATAATGTATTTTTTAAACTTTCCCTAATGCAACACCAGCCCAGTCATCCCAACAAGCAGATTATCACATCTTCCAAAACATATATATATATATATACATATATATATATATACACATAGCTGAAAGTGTCAGCAGGGAAAACATACAAAACACAGTTCAGATGCCGGACCTCCATCACCAACTGCATTTCTCCAGAGGGGGCAGTTCCCTCCAGAGGGGCCAGTCCCCTCCCATGACCCTTTCGACACAACCACCCCCCCAGGCTTCGTGACTGACTATTAAGTTTTGCTTTCCCTTACAAGAGTCCTGGCCCTGGGCTCTGGCCAGATGTGTGTCCCTGATCCTTATCAATTCTGCTGTGCCAATTGTTAAGTTTTTTTCCTGGTGTCTCTTCCCACATACACCAAACTCTCTGCTTTCCCCTTATCTCACCCTCTTCCATTTACTCCACTCACATTATTTTGTACCTGCTTTGAAACCCAATTGTTAAAGCTCTTGGTAGAAGGTAGATATTTGCCCCAAAGCAAACTGACAGTGGCCCTCCCTCTGCAGACACAAGACAGCCCTGCTCTCCTGATTAGCCTGAATTGCTCTCAATTGACTAACATAACAAACTGCTGCTGCTTTTTCTTTTTTTTTTAATTTGAAAATGGAAGGGACACTATTAGGAAATTTACATTTGCGAATATGATATTTAATTAGCAATATTAATAAATTAATAGAACTAAAGGACCTTGTTGAGACTCCAGATTAATAAAACATGCTCTAGCTGAGTAAATGAGGTGAGCCAGGTGTGTGTTGCCCATAAAGGATACAGGGGAAATCTCACTCATGGAATACCTGTTAAAAAAGGAGTGGGGGGCAATAGCGAATTGGGGCAAATCTTTTTCTATCTTACAATATCTCTCATGCTTCAATACTAACCCTTTCCCTATTCTGCCACAATAGTTTAACAGGAAATTAGGTACAGCTTCTCTGCCCACCTTTCTCTTTGACCTGCCAAGAAACCAAATGAGTCAGTGGCTAGGAGTGAAGGAGAACCAATGCTTGGAGCTCTAAGGAAACAGCAAGGACAGTGCAGGCCAAATGCCTAGGAATATTTGGATCCACATAAAGCAATATTTGTATCCATAGAAAGCAATAAAGGAGACTTAGAGCATTTTCTGATCTGATCCTCTGCTGAGCATGGAGCACACAGTGCCACTTAACTATGGCTGTGTCCAGCTTGCTGTCTCCAGGGCACTTGGAAGGTTTTGCCCCAGAGGGACCCTTAGCCTATGGCACATGGAACAGGTCCACGCAGGAGCAACGTCTCAGTGCAGGCTCAAGAAAGGGTGCAGTACAGCAATGTCGCTGTGGGCTCAGCTGAGAAGAATGACCACATTAAGCAAAGGTCTAGCACAGCATTAGATAAATCGCTGTGAGGCTCATGGGGGTCAGACCCAGCCAGGTGTCCCAGTCTTCATGTATGTCTGTCACTGCTTTGTGGCTTGGGTGATAACTCAAACTCGGGGACGGTCCTCTACCACTCACTGATTCACCAGTCTGCAGGGCACTTCAGCAGGTTGTAATTAAGGCACACCCAATTTGGGGACGACATTTCTGTGCCCCATCTGCCCTGTAAAAAGAATGTGGTACAGTCCTTTTCTATACTGCTTCATTAGTGTTCATATACTGGAATATCAGGACTCCAGGGATCCAGTCAAGCAGGATGCTGCAGTGCCAGGTGACTTCAAAGACTTAACCTGTCACTAAGTCTGGAACAGAAAGAGGAATGTGGTTCTCCATAGTCTATAGATGTATGTGGAGAATCCTTTGCAGTGTGAAGGCTGAGGACCATCGACTGCATGAACATGTCTTAGCTAGTAAAGTACTATTATGTCTTTGTGCAGCAACCTCTACAGCCTCTTACATCGATCCTTGGCTCTGGAGGGAGGGCAAAAAAGAAGAAAGCCCCCCAGGAACCAAGCTAGCAGTCAAAGCAGTATCTCTTCTTGGGCCTGTGTGACATTCACACACATCACTCTGAAGTCACACTCTCCTGCAGGGCACAAAAGAGGTGATTATTTATAAAAGCACTGAGCACTGTCCCCATGAATCACTCTGCCTTGCTCTGCTGTAGTCTCTGCAGTGAAGCACTGGGACACCACAGAACTGTGGCTCTCCCTGCACACACCAAGGGGAGATGGTCAGTCTCAGCACCTAGGTGGGACCCCAGAGAAGGGCAGTGAAGCTGAAGGAGGAGAATGCAAACACATTAATTGTCTGAAATAACTACGAGAGGTTTTTGTAAAGCTTTCTGCATGCTTGACTCTCATGAATCAGCTCTAGACTCAAAACCACCCAGCCTGGTGCTCCATCTGCCTTCCCCAGGAGCACAGGGTGCTTTTCGTCTTTGACATTAATACTTAGTCGGCAAATTTGAGTCTCCCTGTTCTCCTCTACATATTTGGGATATTATAACATGTGCAACATTTGTGGTTCATCCCACACTGTCAATCCTTAAGTGTAAAGTATATGGAAAACTCTCCCAGGGTAGGCTCTCAGTCCAGGAGATTTGGTTTGAGATACAATGATCGGCAGGGTGCAAGCAGTTTCCTTCTAAAATTGAGCAACTGAAGATAAGGAGAGAGATGTGAGTACCTTGCCTGATCCCATGGTGGCTCAGCTGCACTACTCCCATCTCCAGGGATGACTTGTCCACACTCTGTGGTTTGTGCTATGCTCCTGATGCCAACACCTCCACTAATTGTGGGAAAGTTTATTACTAGAATGGCATGTACACAGGCCTCTTGGAAGAGGTGGAGTCCCAGGAACAATTAGGTCATGGCATAGATGCTTGGGTACTCTGGCTGGCAATGTCACCCTTCGTACAGAGACAAAAATATAGTAGATGTGGCAGAGGAAGAAAAAAGAGAAAAGTTGTCTTGGGTTGGGTACCAGGAGCAGAAATGGGTAAGAAAGGCATTAACTCATAGCTGTAGACAGGAATGGAGCTCAGCAGAATGTGGATGTGAAATATGCATTGGGATCATCTTGGGATAAAGGGGAAGTCAAGGAGAAGTCCTAGTGTAGGCAGTCATTAATCTTGGAGATGTAGGCCTTGATGAGGCCCTCTGAAGCTTAGCCCCAAGGTGGGGCTGCCTTTGATGGCAGTGAGCACATCCACAGGCTGTGGAGCCATGCCTAGAGTGAGCAACGGCATCCACGTGGGAACTACCTCCTGCCTCGCCCTGCGTGGTGGGCATTTTGGCTTTGGACAGGAAGGCTGCCTTTCTGAGGGTCCACAAGGTCATCTATGTGGTCTTCAGGGCAAGAATGGGACTGCTGAAAAGCTTCCAGATTAGTGAGGGAGGAGTTGTTACTATAGGGCGTTTCTTGCCGACATCTTGCAGGTTTGTAGCCCTTGGACCTTGAGAAATGGAGATCTAAGGCTTTTGTAAAATGTTCTCTGCAATGTTTGGTCCTGCCTTTTTCCTCTCCATCTCATCCATGGTTTATGAAGCACTAGGAAAATTCAATAGCAGATTTGAAATACCTGGTCTGAGTGTTCATGGCCCATTCCTATGCCTGACAAGAATCCTGAGAAAGATATCCTGATCCCTGCATGCTGCCCCAGGCATTGCTGCTTATCACCCTTTGTGAGGGCCTGACGCATCCCAGAAAAGTGAGCATGCACCATCTGAGCTCCCACAGACATGCTGCTCTGCCACTGCATCTCCTTCCTGACCTGCTCTTCCTGTTCTGGCTCTTACCTGAGCTCAGGTTGCCAGACAGGGTGCTGCTTTTCTGGAGTATAGGCTATTCCAGTGCCATCTTCCTCTGTGACTCAGACCCAGTATCACTCATGAGAAAGACCAGGATCGTAACCTTTTCTTTTCACCACTATCCTGTTTAATCCTCTGCTTCTGATGACACTCGGTGAAAGCTTGTAGAAGCATCTGGATTTGTTCACTAACTGGAACTCTGTCCTGGTACTTGGAATTAACAATCATGTAAACGACAAGGGAGGAAATTGTAGGCAGAGGAGAAACTGTAGGGAGGGTGTTTCCTTTATGCAATACTTGAAGGACAGGGGAAATTATCACATTCTTGAACACCACTCTTAAGATCATGGTGCTCAAAGGGTCACATCAGTTTGTCCTGTGAGTGGTTTGAGGCACAGCCACCTGCACAGAGTCCCACTTCTAAGTGCTCTTCAGGCCCCTCTGAAGCCCTGTGCTCATATGGCTGCTGTGCAGCTGGTGGGGTCTTATGGCATGATGGACTTCAAAACCCCTCAGGGTGTGGTCCCCACAGAGTGTCGTCGCAGCAATCCTATGTATTGCATGGGTGTATAAGGAGAACAGCAGGGAAAAAACTAATTCCAGGCTTTCTGTGTCTAGAGAAAGCACTGTGGTTGCCTGTCCTGAGCATTGGAGTTTGCAATGTGTAGTAGGGCAGACCAGCTGCCGGGAATTAATTTCTTCCGTTCCAGGCACTAACAAAACTCTCAATCTGTGAATAAAAGTCATTCTGGGGATGGTGCATCTTTAGAGAAAGTACTGGGGCTGATTAAGCTGGAGAGTTGCAGACCTGTAGGATTATCTGTAAGAGAAACTGTACAATGTGCATTCGGTACTTTACAGGGTGGTAAATTCTGTATGAAACTGGTTTGGCCATTGTAACTTCCCACACGTATGTGTGTGGGGCTGACTTATCCAGATATTCTCCAGTGTTCTCTTGCAGTATTCTCTCCTTTGTAAAAGGATTGTAAACTCTGATGGGCTTGATTAGACCATCTCTTAATAACTGCTCTTTAGACAGCCCTCCCTCCACGTCTCTCTCAGCTTGGGGTCTGCAACCGGCAGTCCGCCTGGGGAGCGCGGCCGGACCGGACCCGGGCCAAAATCCACACACCCCCGGCCCTGGCTATGGGGCGCTCTATACCCGGAGAGCCCTCCGGGGCTCCGGTCGGGTCGGGCCGGGCCGGGATTCCTGTCGGACCGGGCAGGGGCTGCGGCGCCCCGGAGCTGGCGGGCAGCAGAGGGCGCCCGGGCCACGCCGGAGGGGCGGGCTCGGCTCAGCTCAGCTCAGCTCGGCCCAACTTGCCTCGCTCGGCTTGGTTCACTCGGCAGGGGCTCTGCGTGGTCGCCGGTCCCGCGGGCGGTACCAGCCATTACACTACGTTGACAGCTCGGCGGAGCGGCAGTTTGAGCGAGTGCAGAGGCTGCTCAGCCGCGCAAGTGCTGAGGGAGGCTCGGCGTGGCGCAAAACCAGACTTTGTCTCTCTCGGCTCCTCCGGCACACCCCGCCCGGCCGAAGCCCCTGCCCCCGGCTCGCTCCGCTGCATGGTGATGCAGGAACCGGAGCTGCTGCTCCTGCCCCCATGGTTTCTACAAAGCCTAGTTATATAAAGTTAAATTATAATACTTGGCTTCCGTGTACCGCTTTCTATCTGCAGATCTCAAAGTGCTTCCTAAGCATTAAACAAGCCTCACAATGCCCTCTCCCGCCTTCATGTAGGAGGGTTTGCTACACCCGTTCTGTATTTATTTTAAATGCTGTCAGGAGAAACTGAGGTGCAGAGACGAAAAAGGCTTGCCCAAAATCATCCAGCACGTCAGTGGCAGAGCTGGATGCAGAGCTGAGAAGTCTCCTTAATTGGTTCCCATCTTTAATTCACAGGGTATGCTGCCTTCCTCTGGGAACAGCTGCACCTGGGATCAGCTTTTGGGGTTTTGGGGGTCTAACTGGCCTCTGTGCTGATCTGCAGTGAAATTCCTCCGTGACTAACACACAGTTCATGATAAGGCTCTTCTCCTTTTGGGAGCTATTCCTCTATCCCTGCTCAGAAAGTTCAGGTCAAAGCCTGCCCACTGCATGTGGTGGCTTTACTTTACTTAATTTTGTGAACTGCTGGGGAGGAAAGAGTGGGACCTCAGCTCAAGGTCTTTCTATCAGCAGCTGGGGAGCCAGTTTGACTCTAATGCATTTGTACCTCAGAAGGAACAATTCCCTGGCATCTCCTTTCCCATCCCCCTTCATGAAAGGTCAAGGAAATGAATGGGACAGCAAGATGTGCATGCCTGTAAATATTTAGCAAGCCACTCGCTTTTACATTGCAGATTTTGCTCTATGGCATGGCTGTTAATATCAGTGAGGCATTAGCTACGAAAAGCACCCATCACACTGTTAACACTAAAAGTGCTCCATCAAAGCAGCTCGCTGTGAATTACAGGGCTCAAGCTTGCTTCATTAGCCTGGAGTTTGTCCAGCAGGAACGTCAATCCCAGACCCGCGGTGAAAGAGAAAAAACCCTGGTAACAAATTAAAAGAAGGAGCATTACCTGCAGAAGTGATACTGCCCTGACAGGAGCTGGGACAGAGAGCACCTTTATCTTACCTGGAGAGATCTTGCCTTGACAGAATGCAAAAAGTTGCCCTGATCTGTTACATTTGTATCAGAAACCACCTTACATAAAGAGTGTTTTGGCGGAATGAAGGGACAGGACTGTTTCCTTATGCTCTTTGGTTGTGTTTGCAGAGATTTTTTTGTCTGAGAGTAAGGATACTGAATTTTTTCTTCTGGGGGCAACCCCTCTAATCCTCAGCCCCCCCCC
>VYXF01002673.1:367587-389733 GCA_013397295.1 Polioptila caerulea | reverse complement strand
GCCATTGGCTGCTGCCTGAGATATCCAGAGAGATGCGGCAATTAATTTTCTTTTAATCAAGGTCGGATGAAGTAAATTGGTGCGGCTCTGCAGCCCCTCATTTTCTGTTTTTGCAGTGATGCAAAACAAATATGATCAAATTATGCTCCTTCTCACCTTATTGAATTAGGAAGCGTGACTGATCCAGGAGAGCTGCGATGTTATATACTGTACCAATCCTCACCATCCCCCCTCCCTGACAAAGCCATTGGGAATCTTTCTGCAGGTTTTTTATTTCAAGTTCTGAGGGAAGTGTGGGAGTGGGTGTGGGTGGTGGGGAGAGAGTCCTATTTATTTTTCTTAGTCAGTGGGGTGAAGCTGTATATTTCACCTTACAGTGATGTGTGAGTAATCACAATAAGCAGGTCCATCTGGGTTCAGGAATAAAATCTGACAAGAGAACAAAGATGCTAAAAGAAGGCCTGCAAGGAGAAGGGCCAACAGTGGGGTTTCCATGTATGTCTGCCAGCCATGGACATCACTGTGGGACTGCTGGGCTGCCAGGCACTGACTGGCAGTGGAGGGTCACAAGGGCCTCTTTCCAGCTCTGCCACTCACTTCCTCTGCAGCCTTGGGTACTCCAACCTTCTCCCTTAGTGCCCCAGCTACCCAGGGTGTGCAATATGGGGAATGAAGTTTGCCCTGTGATTCTCAAATGAAAAGCAGTGCAATGAAGGCTAAGCATTGTTTCCACTTTGTCAGCACTGAAGGCCTATTTGGTGTTAATTCATTGTAGCATGCCAGAGCAGAGAGAAATAAAAAGACATCCATGCTCACACACAGAGCTATCTCGTGGACATTTTGCCTCTACTTAGGTTGTCCATATAATCTAAAATGAATGTTACTCTGAATGACAGCATCCGTTTGCTCTTTGTATATGCAGAAACATTACAAATGCTCTGATCAATACCACTGGGGACATCCAAATTGCACAATACATATAGTCCTGTAAACTAGGTCTGTGAGGACTCAGCATCCAGCAGACTCAGGCTGCTGCGCTGCTCTTTATTTCAGAGGGTCTCTGTGTGGGGAAAGGGTAGCAGGAGTAAGGCTGCAATGGTCAAAACTTGTAATAGCCTTGAGGGAATAAAACATGAAGATGCAGCAGGAAAAATGCACAATGCATGGGCTGATGTGTATGTTTTTCTCTGAAAGAAACTCAAGGTGTTTGTGAGCTTGACCTAAAGGGAGTATGTAAAATACTGTCCTGGACATGCTGTACAATAACAACGAGGTTATCTAAGTTTGTGTTTGGGGGTTTCTTTGGTTGGTTGGTTTTGGTTGGTTGGTTGCTTTTATTTGTTTGTTTTAGGTGTTTTGGGGTTTTTTTGGGGGGGTGTTTTGGTGGATTTTTTGTAGGGCTTTTTTGGGGGGGGTTGGCTTTTTGTGGGGGTTTTTGTTTTGTTTTGTTTCGTTTTGTTTTGTTTTGGTGATGGGTTTTGCGGTTTTTTGGGGGGGTTTTTTGTGGTGGTAGTGGTGGTTTTGTTTTGGTTTTGTTTTGAGAGAGAGAGAGAATTGGGAGAGAATGTACTGAAACTGTAAATTTTAATTTACAGACTTCAGAGGACCCATTTCATCCTGACCCTTTGCCCTATCAGGTCAGTGTTGTTCAGATCATGCTTCTTCTTCTTCTTGACCAGAGCGTGAAACCAATTCCAGACAGGCTGATAAAAAGGAAGTTTATATCATTTCTGTCTATTCATTAGATTTTCTATTTAAGTACAAATTAACATGCTGATCTGTCCACCTGAAATGTTATATATACTGCTGCCCATCAGTGTTGAACCTTACATAGACTGGCAATATTGGTGTGGGGTCTCATGAAGGATTGTTTCCCTGCCCAAGGCATAGACAACTCCACATGCTGAGGTGTTTGTTGCATTGGGTGAGAGCAGATCTGGGAAAAAGAGTACAATGGAGATTGTCTTATTTATGGGTGAATTGTTCAACCTCACCTCCTTTGCAGGAAGAAAGATAAAAAGAAAAGACAAGAAACAAGAATTCCTATAGTAAACTCCTGCCCACCCCTCCAAGAAAGTCCTCATCCTAGCAGACCTAAAGGGAATGCAAAGATACAAATGACAAGGAAAACATAAACTAAATAGTACACAAACATAATACTAGGGAATATTTTCTACAGTCTTCATTTTTAACCACCTCCCTCTTCTTGTTCATTAATCCTGCAGTCCTTTCCCTTCTTGGAAGTGCTTTGCTGAGGTGTATGGCTCCTGACTGCAGTCGGTGTTAATTGAAACTCTTCCAGCAGGAGGGGCAATCTTGAAGCTCCCTTTCGTCTTTATAAAAACGCTGTTCCTTCAAAGGGCGTGACTACAAAAGGGCTTTTGAAGCAGCTCTGCGTACCAAATTACAGGCTAGAGTAGGACCCTGGCTGTAATTAATGACAATGTTGAGGGAAGGAGATACTGCTTGTTATAAGGTACAAGTTTAGGTTACATCCAGCAAGATATAAAGAGAAACAAGCACAGTGCTAGTAGAGACTCAAGAAGCTCATTGAGGGATTGAACAGCCTATGTGCCTTCTGAGAATATCTCCTTTATATCTTTTCTACATATATCACTTCACAATATCAGTTGCTAACATCCATCATTGGCCCAGATATCCACTGACCTACTGATTTAAGCCACTGTAATTTCTTTCTGCAATGTTGAGTGCAGCTCTCTACTCCTGTTACCTCCATATCCTCATTCATAGTCCTGAATAATTTTCTCTCACACACATTTCCCCCCAGTTCCTTTATTTTTTCATCTCATCCCTGTCACACATAGATCCAATTATATCGGGGGTCAGCAAGAAAACACAACCCATAACACATGAGCAGCAGCTCAGCAGATTTTACTCGGTACTGTTTTGGCATCCAGTCCTACCCATATTTCTGTGAATCACTGTGCCATTCGTGATCAGAGCTCCAAATGAAACTCAGTAAGAATTTTTATTACTCAAGAACAGTGAAGTAATAGTCTGAACTACGAATCACTGGAGCTGGCAGGATGGGGCTCCCAGGGGAGTGCTGGACAGTGTTAATCGTCCTTTTTTCCCCCACTTCCCCTGACAGTAGGAAAGGAACCACAACTTACTTACAGCTAGCTCTCCCATCCTATATTTTCTTTTAAGAACTCAGATCCTATAATTTCTATGTCCTGTGAAAAGCATTCTTAAGTTTTGGAATAATGCTGTCTTTGTGAGTGAAAATAGATGCTGAAATATTTATGGAGAATCTGAGTGATACAAATCATTAATAACATCTCCCACTTAGATTAGATCTCAGAACTTTTTGTGAAGCAGGTCAGGATCATTATTTTGATTTCAAAATGGTTATTACTTTCAGAGAGGCAGTAAGAGGTGGGAAGTTGTACCTAGGGCCAGAGTCAAGCTTAGAGCCTGGGTTTCTAGAGCTCATTTTTGGGTTGGAGGTCTTTTGCAAAGGTTTTTAGGGGACTAATTACAAAATATAGCAAAAGATACTCCCAACCCTCCTAGACCTAGATTCCACCAGGAGTTAGAGGCTGGCATAGCACAGTGCAGCAGTGAAGGCTTGGTCCAAGGAACAGAGAAATTATGGTTTAGGCAAGCCTGCACGGGCGCAAGTACCACCAGGAGCTTTGGCTGTGTGGAAAGCTTATAGCTGCTTCAGGCTGAGGCTCAGCCTCATCCAGATGAAGACACAGTAAAGAGGGATGTGATGCCAGGAAAAAAAAAGATCTGCTCTGTGCCAACTGTAAGTCTTGGTGAAGAGCACAGCTCACCTCATCTCTGCTACAGTCAAAGCAGTAGCTCTCAGATGGAGCTCTGCCACTCTGCAGGAGGAAGGCAAAATACCTGTCCATGGAGAGTCCCAAATAGAAAACTGAAGACTTAATGAAATGTCACCTTGAAGCAGCATTTCTAGTGAATGCCAGAGCTTGACTTGATGAGTGATGGGATGTTCAATGTTTTGTTCCCATCATTTCTGTGACTGAGACAGGTGGGGAGAGGAGAGGCAGAGGCAGAGGCAGAGGCGAGGACTAGGTTTCCCCTCCACATGTTTAGCAGTGAGATTCCAGGTCGGTTTGGTGGTGATGGCAGAGGAACCTCCATCTGGTTGAGTGCTGTGTCAAGAGCTACATTCAGGAGAAAGAAGATAGTGTTGAGACTTGAAACAGGATATTCTTGGGAGCTGCTGATGGAGAAGCACAGGAAAAGGTGTTCCTTTTTGGGCGGCTTTCATCATAGCAGAGAGGTTCCCACTGATCTCACAGCCTTCTGACTGGCAAGTTCCACAACCAGCATCTCTGGGTTAGAAGAGGGAGAGAGTGGTCTGAAGTTGCTGTTGTGCTGTAAGTCCAGTTTCCCTTCCCCAAGAGGAATGCCCTTCACTCTGCACGCAGGATTTTCTCTCGTCCCATTGAGAGTGGGCTCTGTGCCACTTTATACTTTGGAGGATCATTAGCAGAAATCATTAGCTCTAATACAACCTCCTCCATAAATCTCTCCTGCACCTGGATCATTTGTCCATGCCTAATTTCCATCTCCTTAATTTTATGATTTGTCCCTCATTTGATGAGGGTTCCTTCCATTAATTGTGTAGTAAGTGCTTCCAGATAAAGGGCTGACGAGTTGACCCTATCTTGGAAAGACATGGTTTGGGCTTTTTTCCTGAAGGATAGAGTCCCTCTGAAATATTCTTGCTCCACTTTCAGAGGGCATCACTCCAAATCTTAAAGGCACCACAGCAAACTCCCATAGGGAAAATGCTTCATTCAGACAAATCCTATTCATTGGAGGCACTGCAAGGCAGATGAAAGCAGCAAAGCTCAAGTCCAAGGTGTCCTCTGCCAGAGTAAGAAAAGTCTTGTAGGCATTATCTCTACAATTCAATTTCAGCCAAGGAATAAACCTCTGCTTTTTCCCACTGGACCCCTCCTGATTATCATACTTTGAGTATGCTTTAAGTTTTGCTTTCCCCACAGCAGTTCTGTATCCTCCCACAAAAATCCACTCTGCTTAACCTTTTCATGCTGTGTTAGGCTGCATCAAAGATCCTTAGCCTGTGTGATAATGGGTAGGGAGGGAATCAGTCGAGTCACTTGAAGAAGGGACTTTGTATCAGGCCCACAGAGCTCTTTTTCCAACTTTTCTGAAGATTTTCTGGGTATTCCAGAATAAAGTAGCTCTTTCTCCATGCCTCTGTTGCCATCTAAATAAGATGGTGATACTAGCAGTAGAGTGCCTTGAGAATTTAATTAATTAATTTGCAAATGTTGTGAGATCTTCTGATGAAATTCACTGCATCAGCACAAAGTTATTTAATCTGTATTACAAACTGAGATCCCAGTAGCAGGAGTATCCGAAATGCAGGGAAAAACTAAACAAAGAGAGGAACAACCAAATTTTCTGAGCACTTTGACAAATAGTTTATGCCTCTGGAAAACAGGAACATTTAGCAAATTGAAGCATTTGTCCTTGCACTTATGACTGTGCAAGAGTGTGAGGCAGCTGAAATGGCTCACACTGGGACAGACACAACCCACTGGAGTGCTCTTAGAGCTGAGTTTGACACACTGGTTCTGTTCTGCAGTGTTGAGTATGTTTCTCCCAGCCTCATCACCCCCAGCCTTTCCTCATACCTGTCCCATATTTGACATGGATGTTAGAATATTCGCTGAGATACTTACAGCTTGATCCAAAACTTAATCAGAAAGTACAAAAGCTTCCTTGAAACAACCAAGGCTATAAATGGCAGGGGCAGAGCTCTTGGATTCTCAGCACCTTTCTTGCTTTTCCCTTTAACTGTTAATTTAGTTGTGAGGGTCTGTCTGAGACATTCTTGCCCTGAAGCTCTTTCTCCTGAGTCTCTATCCGCTGTAGGGATAGCACAAATTCAGAAGAAGGGCATAGGAGAGGAGAGAGGTGCAGCGCTAGAAGCATCTTGCACATTTTACAGGTAACATTATCTTTTATTGGCATCCTAAAAAAAATGTCAGGCAGTAGAGTGGAGGATTTTTTTTTTTTTTACATTTCTGCTTCACTGCTATTCCATTGCAAGATTTTTATCACATCTGTGATGCCAGGAGAGGCAGGCAGTGCTCAGTGACAGAACCGGCCATTCACAAGATTTCTGGAGACCTTTTGTCACATCCTCTGGAACAAACTGAGAAGATCCCAACATAATTTCTGTTCTAAAACTGGAAATACCCTGAGACTGAACAAGGCACAGGCTTTTCCAGCGGACTCTGTAGACAAAAGGTGCTCTCTGCTAGTCAACCAGACATACCAAGAGAGATCTTCCCATTTCTTTACAAGCTGAAACAACTTGTGCAGTATTTTACAAAGATTGGTATTTTTAGTAGTCATCCAGGCTATGGAGTGTAACTGCTCTCTCTAAAATCCAGTAAAGACATTTCTATTGCTGTCTGGGTCAGCAGGAATATTTTCAGTGGCCAGGCATTGCTGTCTGACCCAAATTATTTCTCAGAGTCCAGGCAACTCTTCTCACTGATGCATTTCATGGGAGAGTTGACATCGCTTCTCACTTTTACAGCAGCTCAGTCCTCTCTGGTCAAATTTTGTGGTAAGATAAGACCTTTTAGACCAGCAGAATAAACTCTCATACCAGTAGACTGGCCTTACAGTATGTCTTCTCTTTCCTTCCAACGACCTGTTTTTCCTTATTCCTCCCTTGCAGTGCGCAATGAAAACGCAAAAATACAATCACTGCCTTTGTCAAACCTGCTGAAGAGCACGTAAGTCTGTTCTCTAAGGACAGTTGTACTGTCACCACAGAAACCGGGGTGAGAAAGTCCACCAGGTTTTGGATGGCCTGGCTGGTTTCAGTTGTTAAAAACAGAGGAGAAAACACTGCATTGTGACTTCCAGAAAAAACACTGACGGTGGATATCATCATCTCAGCTTTTCAGGACACTAAGGGCAGGTTAAAATCTGGGCCTTAGAGCCCCTGTGGCTTTGGAGAGCTGCGTGTGCCAGAGCAGGGCCATGTGAGTGGCTTTTACTCCAGGGACTACCACCGAGCCCAAGCTGACCTGTGCTGTGAGCACCCCAGAAGTAGATTTTTGCTCTGTGATCCCTCCACAGCAGCTGTGGGGAATCAGCAGCTGAGGTTTCTGGGTGTGTATGAAGGCAACTGGAACTGGGCTGTGGGTTTTCATCCTGAGTACATAAGAACATGGACAGGAGGTTTTGTGTGTGTGTGTGTGTGTGTGTGTGTGTGTGTGTAAGAGAGGACATGTGCATGTCTACAAACTTCTGCTTCTGTGGGAGTATATATGTGTGGGAATGTATACATGTATGTAATCTTGTGCTTGTGTGGGGGAGAGGAAGGGAAAATATGGTAAAGTCATTTGAACCTGTGTGAAGGTCGGGTCTCCTCAAGGTTATCTGCTTTTTTTCCCTTGAATCTGTAAAGTAATGGTATTCACACTCACTACTTGAGAAGTGTTTCTTTTTATAGCTCTTCCAGATGACAAATAATGCCTGTTTTTGAAGTCCTTTTTAAGTCATTGTTCCCTGGATGCAGATACCATGTTTGGGTGCAGGAGAGGAACAGAGCACAGAGCTATTTCCCCTTTCTCTCTGTAGAGAGCTCTACTGGGACTAGTGAAATTCCAGTCAGGATCATCCAAGGGGCTCCAGACTCACAGTATATGAGCTAATAGGACATAGCCTCTCCTTCAGGCCCCATGACACAATGAAAGAGAAGCAGACACCCACCAAACAATGATGGGCTGGGCTGTGGAAGCTGGAAAATCCAGCTGAAATCAGTGGTAGATTTCCTGAAGGATGCTTCCCCAAGCTGACCTGTTGAGAATAAACTGAACTCAGGCTTGGTGAGTGGACAGGTGTCTGGATCTAGCCCCCTTTTTTGGGGGGGGCTGGAGTTGATTAAATTTTGCCCATCATTAAATATTTTGGGCACTGTTGCCCTCTGTGGGCAGTGTGGATGTGCGGGCAGCACACACAGCTTTCTCCACTTCCCAGAGAGGCACAACTAGCCTGATTCCCACCAGGTTTCCCAGCTGCCCAATACAGTGCTGCAGGCGCTTGATGGGACTGTTCTCTCACCACAGAGTCAACCTATGCTCTTTTAAAACTAGCATCTTTTTCCTTGCCTTTCTGAAATGTTTTGATTATTGTCTCTCTGGTAGCAACAGCAGCTGTCCTGTGCCCAGAAGTTGTTCAGTGTTGTAGGAGCACAGGGGTATAGCAGGAAACAGTATGTAGTGCTGCTTCGCCCAGGGATGGACAGCTCGTACATCCCACGGAGCACTGCCGCTCCTCATTGCTTGTGGCAGAGGTTTTGTGTGCTCATCACCAGTGGACAGTGAGCTTACCGCTCTCTCTGGAATCTGGCCACTGATTTCCTCTCCTCCCTGCACATGGCATAGCTGAGCTTTTTCTGCTGGTCAGATCTCAAGGTGTGCTAGAGGCTCAGTGTGCCTAGTGGCTAAGACAGGAATTTTCTGGAGTATAAACAGAATGAGTCTCTCAGGATTTGGGCCAAAGAGAATTGCAGATACCTATGAAGGTGCTCAGCTTCATATTAGAAAAAGCTCCGGAGAAATGGTTTTTGGGAAAAATAGTGAGCACATTGAAAACAGAGAAAACAGTTAAGGGGACAGAAAGATTCAAGAAGTAATCCAGGAGAGGACTGGGAGAAAGCTTGGTTGAATGGATAAATGGGCTGTGAGCAGGAAACGATATCTGACTTAATGTCTTAGTCAGACAGAAAAATTAGATGGTGTAAACTGATCCTTCCTGCAAGGGGTGCTGAACTTTTTTGGTGCCTTTAGAAGGCCATGTTTACAGTAACTCCATCTCGTGACCATGCTATAAAGGCAGGCTCTTTGGGCAGGGAGGAAGAAGCATTTCATGAACACACACACATACACACAGTTCCCTGCCTCCATGGGCAACCTGGCCTTGTACTTACTGGGCTTTTTTTTTCATTATAAGATTGTACTTTGCTTTTTAACATAGAAATATAAAATATGCATGCATATGGCTTATCAAAGATGATAACATTCACAGGTAAGGGAACATAAGTCCACTTTATAGCAATAAATTATCCTCCCCACCCTTCTGGACTGATTAGCAGCTGTGTCTCACCAAAGCTTTCTAGAGTTTTCCTTTTAATTTTTTACCTGAATTGTCTTCTCCATTTTAGCTACACTTGTAGGGATATTTTTATGGAAGTGCCTACAAGGATTCATGATTGTTTTTCCCACTGAGCCCCTGAAATTACAGAGTCAGTTTTGAGATGCTTGCCCTAAGTGTTGATTATCAGAGAGTATCATTTTAATAACAAGAGGCAAAGTTTGCACTAGATTTCCATTCACCTACAGGAAGTTACCCCAGTTTGCAAATTCATCAACTAAGTGTGCTTTAAGTCTTAGGGAGACTGAGATTTAACATTTAGGGCTCTTCAATTTAAGTTGGGATATTAAAATCTAGCTATAAGTCTGCTGGACACCCTTTGATATGCACTATTATATAACCTGGTTTATCATATAAGGCAGTGAAACCAATAAACTATTTCAGTCCACAGAAAAGCAGTGTGTCTCCAATAGAACCAAACCAAATTTATTGGTATAAGGGTATGATTCAAGTCAAACCTTAGTTTAATAGGTAACCAGTAAAGTTGCTGCAGTAACTATCAGTGCAGTTCCAGAGTAAAATTTGCCTGGTTGAACCACGCTGGTATTTATGTTGGTTTGGACAAATGTATTTTACTTTGCCATTTCAACTGCGCAGGAGTATGGTCAGGTCCTGTGTCCCAGCTGGGGAGCTGTAATAATTCAGCCTCTTGAGATAATCTGTACATACCCTTAGTGTACTGGCAAACCTTTCCTACACATTTTCATGACATTATTATCTACTTTTTCAAGTACGTGAATCAGTTGTGGACATTCATATTACTTCATAATGGTCCCAGAGAGAAACAGTTTAATAACAGAGAATAGGTGTAGTTTGCATAGAACCAAAATTCATAGTTTTCCCCTAAATACACTGAAGGGATTATCTGGGTTTGTGAATCATGATTCAGATCTTAAGAATGTGAGATACACCCCCGAAAGCAGATGGTTCAACAGTTACTTAAAACTCTTTGATACCACTTGGGACCTTTCCAGTACTTCTGGTTAAGCAAGTGCTCAGCTACTCCTCTACCCTGTGGCTGCCATGTGCAGTAGAGCCAAGGGACATATCAAGACATCAGACACTTCCCACTTTAAATACCCTGCTGACTTTAGCAATATAAACAGCCCAGTCTTTTTACATCCAAAGGTTATTCCCTGATTCCTTTCATCAAATTTTGTATAAGTTCAACTTTAGCACTTGCCCTGACATCTGAATTAGAGCAAGGCCTTTGGGAGCGGGCCTGGGACCATTCCTGAGTCGTTTATAGTGATGGCTCCAGCATGCAGACTCAGCTGGGGTTACCAAGGACCTGCTTTCAGCTTCTGCCAGGACTGAGTGCATCGCATGGAGACTGCATGGAAGCGGGTCCTTGGGTGTGCTGGGCGTGTCTCCTGCTTGGAACAAGCTCTGCACTCACTCACCGTGGTGCAGTGACCTTTGTGTTTCCATAGGTGTCTCAGGTACAGCGTGTTTGTGACGTTGGAGCAGGAAGGAGAGCTACCTGGAAGCGGACCAAAGCAGAGACAAGTAAAGTCTGCCCAGATCTGAGTATCCTGAGAATGCACTGCGGTGGCTGCTCTCTGCATGGCATTCCCAGGCGGAGCTGGGACGTGCAGTTGGGTGGGGCTTCCCCCCAAACTCACAAAGGACCTGTAGCTCCACATACCAGCCAGCCTAGGATCCAGTACTATCCTCTCTGCTTCCTTATTTCCTGCTGTTCTCAGATGTGTCTTTCACAAGGAAATTGAACTTTTAATGCCAATAGAGCCAGATTGCACTATCAGATCTGGGTGGCAGAAATGTGTGGCAAAGTCAGAAGTCTGGATCTGGGAACTGAGAGTGGGAGGGCGGGATGTGAGCTTTTATGAAGGTGAGGAGGTTCTGCTGGTATTGGTAGCATACTAGAGGACAAATGTTCCTTTCCTTTGATCTGTAGCCTGCCTCACCCTGTAGGATTTTCACAAGAGGATTTATCAGCGTGTACGTTTGTTAAGTTGAAGCCAGAAAGGGAAAATAGTCCCTTCAGTCTTTGCTAGTGGAAATTGCTCTGTGTGAAAACCCAGAGCACAATGAGAAATAAATAAATTGAAACCCAGAGCTGAGAAATAAACAATCCCACTGGGAACAGTGTGATCACAGGAAAATAAGAACCATAAATTGCCCTTCTCTGAGGTTTCAGGGCTCTTAAAAAACATCAAATAAGTCTCATAGCTCCTTCTGAATATAGCAGCAGTGATCTTCTCCTACTGCTCCTTCTTCCAATTTTACAGATTAGGATGTTGAGGTAGAGTGACAAAATAGTTGAAGTGGCTGTTACAGTGTTTAGAACATATGTACACCTCACAGTTTTAGAGATACCTGAGTAGCCTGATATCAGAAGAGTATGGCTCTATTAGTACAGTGATCTGTCTGGTATAATTTTCCACTGCTTGCTGTACTTACTCAGCAGTAGCTTAGGTATCTTTAACTAGCATTGTACTGTGCAGCATCGTCATACTCTGTAACCCAATTCATTTATTCATAGGACCAGTGTGATTTTCTACCCGACCTCTTTAATATCATGGACAGAAGAATTCCCCCAGCCCCTGTTCTAGTCTGAGCAAATCAATCCAGATGGGACCTGGCCATATTTTCATCTCTTCAATTTCAAGTTCTATATTCATTTTTCTAGAGAAAATGTTCCAGGCTCATTCTTGTAATCCAGCTTCAGAGTGATGCTTCTTGGCTTTGCCATGCTACGTAACCCCAAGTATGGCCTGTCTTTCCATGAGAGTTCAGAATATAAGAAAAATCTTCTGGAGAGAGAAAGAGGCCATCAGCTAAGGGGAGAGGGAAGGCGGGTCCTCCTATCCCTGGGGCCTCTGGGGGTTCACTGTGACTGCAGAGAAAGGGGCTGGGAGGTGCATGAACCAGGCAGCAAGGAGAGCATGTGTTAAAGGCAGCATTGCCAAAAAGCGTGTCTCGTTTGGACTTCACATGTGCGTAAAGGGCACTGGCCTTAACCAGGTTATCAAGAGGATCTTTTCTCTTTCTGAAGTGCAGGTTTTACTGTTGAGACAAGCACGTGCCACAGATGCAGGAGGTGGCTGTGAGCTCTTCAGAGGGCAGTGGTTTGCAAGCAAACTAGCCATAAATACATCAGCCAGTGGATTAGTAAGTGGTGTGGGTGGGTGTAGGACGTGCATACATATACATGCAGACATGCATACACATGCATTTCTGTCTCTGCCAAGCTTATGCTCAGTGGTATCATTGAAACAAACTGCCAGACGAGTTAGGATCTTTGGGTGAAAGTGTGTATGTTTGAAAATATGGCAATAACAACATTTCCTTTGAACAGACCACTGTATAAAGATGCCATTGCATTGCAGAGGCTCACCAAAGAGTGGCTTCGATCAATCTGTGTGCTGAATCTGGTGAAACAAGTCTGCAAATGGAATTTGTTGGTGAACGGATGGCAATTACGTTGCAGCTGAAGGCAGCTTGCAGACTTGAGGCTAAACTCAAAGGTCTGAAGCACATTTAATTATCATTACTGCTGCAAAGCCCCCTTCACTTTGAGTTGGTATCACACTGCTCTGAGTAGAGGGGAACAGGTAAATTTGGAAACAGAGGGATAAAATGTATTGGCTAAAAATCAGCATTTTAGTCTCCCTTATTACTTGCGAGCAGTGGCTTTCATTTTTGAACACAGATTATAGAGAAATGCTCTTCTCATTAAAAAAAAAAAAAATCACAGATTTCAAAGGGAGAGGAAGACCCTGGATGTAGTACAGAAGCATAGCATGCAAAGATGTGCTGCAGAGATACAATGCTTAAAGGAAAAAGTAGTAAGTGTCTATGGGCTTGATCCAAATGCCTACTGAAACTGATTAGAGTCCTTCCCCAGACTTCAATGGGATCAGGCCCTTGATATTTCGTAAACACAGATATATATTTAAAATTATTTTTAAAAGTTAAGATGATAGAGAGATTGTCAACTTACAGCAGTGGTGGTTAGATAGTGTAACACCCTCCTCCTAAGAGATTCTACATCAAGATGATCAGGGAATTATGTGCATAAAATAAATCCTCAGGCTTCAAGATAAGAACACACAGCAGTTTCTTGCCATATGGTTCAGACTAAAATTTCTTGCTAGCCCAGCTCAGATTCCCTTCCTTCTCCTTCCTGATATGTTCCAGCTGAGCTCAGCTATTCCTGTGCTGGTTCTAAGCATATTAAGAAAAACCTATGTCAGTGCCCACTGTATTTTATTTTCTGTTATTATCTGAGCTACACAGGCAACCAAACCCTGGTGCTGCTTCCTGTTACACTCTGCTGGTGTCCCAGTGTCCCTGTCAGCACCTCGGGTCTGTCCATGTGCAGTCAGGAGCAGAAGAGGGACCTCACTCTGCTGCTCTCTGCAGGGATTTCAGCAAAAGCTGAGCCTCAACTTTACTGCACTCACACTGGAGTCAGTCAGCTTTGTTGTATGGGAGATTTAATATTGACTTCAGCAGAACACTGGAAAAATCTCACAGGAAATAGCTGATTAGAGAAAAGTAGTAGTTTAGGCTAAAGTGAAGAGAAATCTTCTCATTCCATTGGGATAGATGATTTTGCTCAATTTTTTGCAGGGACCAGCGTGGCGTGTCTCTATTTTACATGAATGAGGCGAGGGCAGGGGTGCGGGAAGGGAAAGAGAAAGCAGTTAATTTGACTGAATAAAGATAAAAGAATGCAAGCGCCACCGAGTTTGTTGTTTATCTGGACATTGTGTAATGTTGCAGAATCAGATGTGGCACGCTGGCTTTTGCACAGAAATGCCCAGGGAGAAATCCAGCCTTATTGCTATAAATCATGAGTTTTGTAGAGGGGACTTCCTGCTCTCTTCTCCTCCCCAAAATATATCCACTTTGCAAGCAAATTTGTGGCACTCTGGGCTTCCTAAATAAGAGAAATTTTCCTTTGATCTGAGGAATTAATTCCTGTTTCCACCCCACTGCAGGGCAAAAAAAGGGCATGGAAATGCCCGTGTGCCTTAGCATGGAGACTATCCTTTCAGGGGAGAGTATGGGTGCTTGGCAGAGGTGAGAGCCCAGACAGTCCAAATTCATCCAAAGTTAACTTAATCCTTTTTGTTTGGGATGGAGGTCTGTCATTTAGAAACAAAGAAGGGAGGAGAAAGCCGCAGAGGTTATAAGGAAGAGCAAAGCCCAGGGATTGTAGAAGGTCTGTGAGGTCCCGCCAGGTCTGGATTGATTAGTATTCAGTATTTATAATATCTCCATAATGGTAAAACAAAAGAAAACAAGCCCAGAGAATGCATTTTTAATCATCAATCACTGCTCTTTGTTTGTCATGAATGAGCAGTGAGGGGAAATAGTCTCCCATAATCACCTCCCTTCACATCTCCTGCCACACAGGCCTCGCTGGGTGTGCTAAAAGGGAAATAAATAAACAAGCAGCAGATCTCAAAATAAATCCCAGAGACATGGGTGCTACGTGGGTTATCAGACCCACACACAGGGGTCTTGTTGAGGATGCAAAGTGAGAGAAGGACATTTACAAAGCATAAAAACAAAGACAAAGCATGCTACAGCATTAAATGCAAGAAAAAAAGGAGGATTGGAGTTACAGAGGGGCAGCAGGTGGAGGAAGCTTTTCAGAGAATGATCAGTGGTGGAATAATGAGCAAAAGCATGTTGGAATAGAGACTTCTCATAGGATAGAAAGCTTGAAAAGCATCAAATCTAAAAGAATTTCAGCATTTTCAGTATCTGAGGATCATATCATTTTAGAATTTCCGCATGAAAAAATTATTTTTCTCAAGGATAACATTTGTGCTAGAAAAATAAAATTATTGAAAAGCCTATTGTTTCTATTAGGAACCCCCAAAATCATGTCTTATCAGGGACAGCACTATGCTGAGCTTCTCCAATGGGATCCCTGCTTTGATCTCGCAGCAGTTCTCACAGGGCCTTTATTGTAGTCCCAAACGTCTCTCGGGAGGAAGGGAAACATTATAATTCTCCCCTAATAAGTGAGATAACAGGCTTCTGGGAGGGTAAGGCCCATATTTTCTAAAGCATGGTTGGTGACTCCACACCCACTTGGTGCGTTTCGACGAGTGTTCCCAGCGTGACAAGAGAGCGGAGCCATCAGATCAGCCTGTAAGGAACAGACACACTACATCTGAATCCTATTGAAAAATAATAAAAAGGTAATGACTTTGTCATTACTGGACATGGGTTTGTCTGTTGGTGAGGGGGGAGGAAGGGGAGGTTTTCTGCATTCAGGCTATAAATAATGTTTCCCATTACCCTGTGCCATTCTCCTGAATTTCTTGTGCAGCCCTTGGTTTGCTTCTGTCTCACTGGGCCAGTGCGGAACTCCCAGGCCATCCTGCCAGGCTAGAAAAGGGAGAGGGCCAGGGAGTCCCTGTGTCTGTGTCCCACTGCCAACGTGGCCCACAGAGACACTGAGCAAGACAGAGATAATCAAGTCACCTCCTCTTGCCCAGGACATGGGTGCAGGTGACCAGATGGAGGGGGGTCAGTTTCAGAAAAGCCCATCAATAAATGTTCCCTGCTGGAAGTGTTCTGTGATGCCTGGGAGAGGGAGTGAGGAAGGGTCTTTGTCTTGTAATTAACTCAGCTCTGAGCACTTTTAGCATCTCCTTAAGCAACCAAGACTCGATTACAAACCCTGACTTTGAAGAGTTTTTAACCATTTATTAAAAGGCCAAACTAAATTGCCTAGTGCAATTTAGTCTTTAACCAAAGATCTGTCTTTAACCAAATTCAGGGCCAAGAGTTGCATTTTTTAGTTGGAGACACTCAAAATTGCACATTTTAGTTCAGCAGGTGAGCTTTGCTTGGGAAATGTTGAAGGGAGGGACCTAAAGAACTGCTGTGACTTGGGACCTATCAGGAAAATTGCAGCATTTAAACTAAAGGTGTGTTTTTAAGTCAATAGCCCAAAATGTAGATGCCTACAAGGATATTTTTAAAACTGCCTTTATATAACTAGCTTGATATAATTAAGAACTGATTTCAGCTCAAACAGAATAACTCCATCTTGCACCCAAATTGAAGTCCCCACACTGAGAATTGCATCTGCTGAACTAAATAAGTTAGAAAATCAGGGCAACTTCATGCTGTAAACAGACTTGGTGCTGTGGAGGATATTCCAGTTCTGTGTCCAGCTCTGCCACTGATTCATTGTGTCCCTAGGCAAGACTCTTAGGTTTTCCATCCATAAAGTGTAATAAAATCTATGTAGGTGCCAGGTGATGCAGTACCTAATTAATTAGTAAATTAATATAATGAACTTCAACTTGAAGGTCTGTATCAGCACAAATGAATTGTTAATATAAATTTTTATTATTTATTGCTATTTAGTTGATTATTTTCTAACACAGACAGACAATTACAAACATACTTCACACTCGAACTCCAGTTTTATTATTGTTGTTGATTATTTATTACTGTTTCTTCCTGTATTTATTTGTTACCTTTAGTAGTCTCCCTTTGGACTAAGCCCCAAACCAGTGGATGTTACCCAGACACATGGAATAATGAAGTCACTGGGAAATTCTGGGGCAGAACTGGGGTTAAATGCAGGATATTTCTTGTTAAATGTCAAGTCTTTTGCTTGAACCTTTATATATATTTGAGGCAAATAAAACAGGTAGGGACAGATTCTGAGGAGGGTAAATTCTTGTACACACTCATTAATACCACCCAAAAGTCAGTATCAGTCTGTAGGCCTTTAATTAGGTCCACAAGGTTTCAATATTTATATAACATACTTGCATACTGATATTAATCATATGTATTTCTAAGCAAAGACATTTCAAAATGCAGAGCCTGATCCTCTTCAATATAAATAATTCTTGCCCCAGTACTGCCAGCGTGAAGCAATGCCGCCTCTGTGCAGAGGATTTGGAGCAGGGTATGATGGGGATCTAACCAATTTCTTCTTCTGAAACGGGCGCATGAAAAGAAATAGTTGCCTGTGACAAAAAATGACCACATGATACTCCTTGATTACCTGTGCCACTCCAGTGATAAAATATGTGAATATAAAAAGTGGATAATATTGCACTTGCAACTGAGAAAATGCCTCCTTGTCCTCTGCAATTACTTTTAATTTTCCATTATGAAAGTAAGTAAATACACAGGCTTTTTAAAGTGCATGTCTGAGTGATTTCTTCATTCTTCCTGTGAGTTGTGAAGCAGGATCAGAGGACAGCACCCTGGTCTGCGTTGGGTTTGGAAAACGTCACTCCTGATGCCTGCGTAGTCCACATGGGATAGGTGACTGGTTCAGTCCAGTTTGGTTGTCCAGCTCCACATTTACTAGAGATTAAGTACCTCTTTGAGGAATTAATGTGGCATGTAGGCCTATGGAAAGCATGTCACCTGCTCCGAGTGGGCACGAACAAGGCAGCTCAGCCTGAGTATTGCCATGAGCCTCAGAGATACAGGAGCTCCCTTTGCAGTCCTTCCTCCTCCCTTCTCCTGAAAGGAGAGGGACCTGAGGACAAAGTTAGAACCCTCAGCATGTATTTCCCCGCTTCTGGCATTTTAATCCATGCCCTTCTCATGTTGTTTTAGCATCATTTTTTTTGTGTGAATAATTTTTTAAGGGTACATAGTTTTCTCAGGCTGCACTTGCACAGCATAGCCAGATGAAGTGTGCTGGGGTATGTGTTGGGTGTGAATAAAACACACTAACCTCTACTCTGCAGTAAAGACACAGCCTGTATGTTTGACCAACAACTATTTTGTCATCAGTCTAACTGTTGTGTTCACTTCTGTGCTGAATGGCTTGTAGTACCTCCTCATGCTCACATCTCACTGTTGTCCAGCAGCTCACAAGGGGATTTGACAGACACTCACCTTGTCCTGCATGTCTACACAGCTGCACCCACCCCCACTCCATGGTGGAAATGAGGGCTCTGAGCAAAAGCAAAGCAACTTCTATAAAGTTAGGCTTAAGAGTCAAATTTCTTGGTTTAACCAAGAGCTGTGGACAGCAGACTACCTAATAATGAGTTTGGATGCTATTATTGCTAATTGCTGAGTGATAAATAGCATAAAATGTGTCCTGCAACTTCAGTCCATGGAAATGCATTTGAAATATAAAGCTCAAGAGAACCGATGTCTTATGGACATTAAGCCTGCAGCGTGCAGGATGTCCTCTCCCCAAGGGCAGCGACTAATGGCATCACTACATGCTATGGTAGCTAAAGGAAGGCTGGGAATAGATGAAACCTCTTTGGAGATGGAGGAGCATGTAGAACCTGAGCTGCCAATGATCTTGTGCAACTGAACTGTTTGTTGAATGTTCAGGCAAGCAGGAACTACTGAAGATGGGAACCATAACTGTGTAAGGTCTCACAGGTTTAGTAAATGCCAGCAAAGAAAACCGTAAGAGGAAAGGAAATGAAAGTAATGTCCAAGATTCCTTTTGGATTTTTTCTACTGTCATGTTGTGTGCTTGAAACAGAAAGGAGCAAAACTGAGAGACATTTTCCTTAGATGTCTTTGGTTAAGTATCTTCAATCCCAACGAGAGATATGATCTTGTTCAGGTTGAATCCTGAGCAGTAGCAGTAGGCAAAGACCCCCGTGGGCAAGAATAGAACTGAATCTGTACTGAAGCATTCTGGCTCGCCAGACACATCTCAGTCTGCTTCTGTTTGAGGCTTATTGTTGAATTTTCCAGTGCTGTTAAACCATATCATGGGCTTGTTGAGAAAGTAATCACCTTTTAGAGGAAATCTGAATGAAATTGGGTATGTTCAGAATAAGCAAAAAGCTTTAGAGATTGCCCTGCTGATGGCCATATTGCTCCACTGATGGCCATATTGCGCCTTTCTTAGTCTGCGTTTCAGACCCACTTTTCTGACAGATGCAGATGCCAGCACGTTTGGTTTGGGGGCAGTATTGACACAAGAACACAAAGGACTTGTGAGGGTGGTGCCTCATTACAACACTAAATTAGCTGGAGAGAGATTACTGCACCACTTAAAAGGAACTCCTGCAATGGTTAAATCTATAGAACATTTTCATCCACTGTTCAACACGGAAGTAAAATTGCTTTGGGTTGATGACAGGAAGATGCTGCATAAATAGTTAAGTATGCATCATTTGCAATTTGCTAAATTATTTTCTTTCTATCTAGAATGGGCTGTGTAAGGTGTCATTACCTCCTGTTCTGTCTGGCTGAGGAGCTGTGCACTCTGGGGCTCGTACAGTGAACATCAGAGGATTGAATGGGCTTTGAGTGAGCTGTGGTCTGCAGGGAGACTCAAAGCTGTCAGAGGCACAGCTCATAGGTGTGCGAGCCTCCCACCGCATGCCAGGGAGCACAGGCACAAGAGATCTCTGGTGAGAAACAGGACCACCACAAAAACACTTCCCAAGTGCTCCTCCTAACTAGGCCAGCTGCACAGCACTTCAAAATTAGAAAATTTCCAAACAGAAGGAAGACCATTCAGTCTGCGTTCAACACTCTAGATGAGAGAAATGCAAAAACGTGAACAAGAGAAAATAGTAAGTAAATGCAATTAAAAGTAACGATGCAGGTTTAATTAAAGGGCCCTATTCTCCCAACCCTTCATTCTTCAGGGATGCCTCATAAGCAAGAATTCATAGCTTGGGACCTGCTCTCTTTTAATTTTGTAAGAAGTTGGGACATTTACTTTCAGAAACACATGGGTTTTAACTTGGCAGTGTCTCTCCAGCACACCAAATTCAAGAAGTCTGCTGGTTGTATTTTCAGCAATTTATAAATACTTGCCACAATTGTTATAACAGTCTCACAGTCATATTTACTTTAATAATCCCATTTTTATGCCTTTTTTCCTGCTTTCTTACTGTGACCAGGTAAAAATAACTACAGAATGGCATATCCCAAACAATATGCAAACATACAAAAACTCAGATTTTGCAGAGACAAAATATGTCCACACAATATGTCCCAGCATTATAAGTTTGGCCTGGTTACTAGAAGTCTAGTCTTTACAGGGACGTAATATTTAATTCAATTGATGAATATTGCTAAACTTGACTGTTCAAAATTCATGAGTCAGACTCCACTCCTCCCTGAGCTGCCAAATCACAGGATTTTTGCAAAAGCCATTAAAATTTTATTTCTTTGGAAGTTTCCTATTTGTTCTCTAGCTTCTGAGGCTTTTGACAGCACTAGACCACATTTCCAAGTGTCCTTGTGTAAACGCAAGTGCTAGAAACAAGTCATTCCAGGAGCTGGGGATCAAAAGAGAACACCAAATACTGGAAGACTCACAATAAAAGCTCAAGACCTGGCACTGGTCCCACAAACGCTCATGTATGTGAGTCACTTTTACTCACATGAGAAGTCACACCAAAATCAGAGGAATTAGCCTATTATTATTAATTATTATTATTTATGTGTGTAGCAATAGCACATAGGAGTTGTGGTTATGGAGCTGGGCCACATTGTGCAAGGCACTGACAAATCCAGAACAAAACCATGGTTTCTGCCCCAAAGAGCTGATGGTGTAAACACCGGACAAGAGGCAACAGGTGGAGACAGACAGGGAAGTGCATGAGAAAGCAAGAAGCTCCTGCAAGGGCTTCTGTGTGGGTGTGCTGATGTGGAGCTCCCTGCTGCCAATGTGCAAAATTATCCAGGAGTGCACAGGTTTGTCCAGCCTAGGGCCCAAATCCTGCAAGCCCTGCGATGGAGGCAGTTCCATCCCACAGACCTACTGCCTGGGCAGGCAGGCAGCTGTACCTCCAAACCCCAGTGCTGAGTGCATGGTGCCAGTGAGCACAGGCTTGTGGCTCCTGTAGAGGCAACCAGGGGATGAAGGAAAAGGTCTCTTCTATGGAACCGCCACCACAAAATGTGCACATGCAACTGTAATGTATACTCACTGTCTCAGTGAAATGAAAGGTGGAGCTGGAGAAAGTAGTTTAACACAGAAATGTGATGCCTGCCTGTTGGAAATTCAGGTGCATGAGAACTCTTTGTCTCTGATCCTGCAAAGACATCTCCCAAAACCAGCCCAATCTACAAGGCTGCTCATAGCTTGCACATTTGTTTCTTGGCATTTTCTCTAGGATCCAGACCCGCAGAAGTTAGTCCTACGTGCAACTGCCAGCAAAGTCAGCACAGCCAAACTGAGAAATACTACAGTTGTCGATCCAATGGATCACTAAATTTGAGTGAAATCCAGACAAAGAACATTAGCAAAAGAAAAGTAGTGAAGTTTAGAAGTTTGTAAAATAGCAACTGAACATCATGCCTAGAAAAAGCAGCAGTAGAATTAAGCGGCACACACAACCTAGTGATTCGTCATCTCCATGGAGTTTAGTCTCAGGCAACTAAGGTGAACAGGGGTCAGCAGGCTGAAAAATAGAAAATTTTATAAAATTTACAGTGGTTCTCTGGGAAGGAGGACATGTGGGGAAGAGGAACCGCTGATGCAGAAACAGAGTAGGGGACAGGCAGCTGCTCGCGCGGGCTGGGAAATGGGGACACTTTCTCGCCTTTTCTCTTGCCAGGGAGGGTGATCCGGTCCGGGTTTTGCAGGAGCCTCTCCCTTGACTGCCTGCCCTGCCTGCCTGGAGACCGAGTCCGCTCCGTGCCCGCTCCCTCCCGCCGCTCCCCCTTTCCCCACCCCGGGCGGGCCGGGGCGGGCGGCGGCGGCTCCAGGCCGGGTTTTGCGCGACGCCCGCCCTCCTGTTAGAAATAGGAAAATTCAATAATCAAAGCAAAGGGGAGCGCGAGGAGGAAAAATCCGGGATCAGGGCAAGTTTGATGGCGCATGCGCGCTGCTGCCTCCATCCCAAACACACACACATTTCCCTTGACTTGGAAAGTCAACCAAAGCAGCCCCAAGTGCAGGTAAGCCCGTCCGCTCCCGCCCGGTCCCGGCCCCGCCGGCGGCAGCCCCGGGGCCGGGGCGCTGCGCGGGCG
>VYXF01002673.1:315429-361793 GCA_013397295.1 Polioptila caerulea | reverse complement strand
GGTCGGATTTGTCCTGTGTGCCTTTGACGGAAAAGGCACGTAGAGAGAGAGAGAGAGAGAGCGCGACAGAGGGGGAGAGAGAGAGACGTGTCACTGCTTTGGAGCTCATTATCATTCTTAATAAGTCTTAAGGAATAAAGAGGAGCATTGAGTGTAAATGCTGGGTAATCCTAACACTCCTCAAGGTGAGAGGAGTCTCGAGGACACAGAGAAAGAGAGTGAGGAGGAGGGGGCTACTGTGGCAGCAGGAGAGGAGGTGTGGATGAGAGTGGGTTTTAGGGGAGTGGGCACAGGTCAGTCGGGCTTGTGCCTCGGGGACGCTTTGGGTTCGTTCCGCAGTCCTGTGCTGGGACAAGCCGTCTTCAAGTTTGCATCCTAGAGATCTCCCAAGTTTGCACCCGAGCAGCCCAGCTGGACCTGGGGGCTGAAGTGCTGGCCTGTAATGGTGCCGTTGTCTGGCGGGGATGAGTTTGAGAATGAGTCGCTGTCCCGGTGCTGCCGGGCCCGCTCGGGCCGTGCTGTGCCGGGCCAGCTCGGGCCGTGCTGTGCCGGGCCCGCTCGGGCCGTGCTGTGCCGGGCCAGCTCGGGCCGTGCTGTGCCGGGCCCGCTCGGGCCGTGCTGTGCCGGGCCCGCTCCCCGGTCCGGGCCCGCTTCTCGTGCTCTTCGCTCCTTTCCGCGTCGGGCTGCTGGGATGGCTCGACTCCCTCTCTTTGCCTGAATTTCCTGAAGCGTCTCCATACGCGGCTCGGACACTAGGTGGCTTAAAGCACAGGCATGGCTCTGTTCTGCTGGCAGCTGCCAGCGTTCATTCACTCTTTCTGGTGGGCTCCCTTATCCAAACTACAGGCTGACAGCAAAACATGGAGATGTCGTTGAATCCGTTGTGGATTCAGATATCGTGCAACCTCCTTGGCTGTGTGTTTGCAGTAGTGTCTAGGGATATGAGCCCTTGGAGAAGGAAGAAAGAGGACACTGATGAATTCAGAGGCTGGGCTTCTTGCTTTGATGATAAGGAGTCAGGAACCTCCTGGTGTTGCTGAGTCCTTCCCTCTCCAGGCAGATTTCACCATACCCATTCTAAAGGGTGTGTGTTCCTTTTGGAAAAAAAAAAAAACAACCAAAACATTTCAGGTTTGGCATCACCCTTTTTACTGTGCTGATGTGTAATGGAAGATACTGAGCTTTCAGTGATGCCCACTGGCCCTTCTCTCTGGTCTCTTATCTCAACTCCAGTTGCAGGCAGAAGGGATTGCTGTAATTGGGAATTTGCCTAATGCATCCAAAGCCTAAAGAAGGGGAGTGAAATAGCACTGGAAATTTTTTTTCCCCTCCTGCAGTCTGTGTTGTCTCTCTGATTCAGCACTTAGCTTCTGACTGAAGTAGGAGCTTTACCTTTTTAAAAACTATTCCAAATACCTTGGAGCAGGTGGGAAGGAGGTGTGGATGCTGAGTTTTGATCAATTGGCAGAAGCCAAATGCAGTGAGGTGGAAGTCTTGCTAAATGCTGATTTTTCTGTGCCCAGGTGCTTGACAGCAAGGTAAAGTATTGCATTGGTAATATTATTTGGTATTATTAGTAATGGAACTATGGAGCTTGCCTGTACTTGACAGAGAACTGCTAAGGAACTTTATTAGGCCTGAATTCATCCTGGTTTCTTTGGTAGTGTCCTTCTAGCATGCCTCAGCCCTGATCTGGAGGGAGCAGGAGGAAACTTGAAAGCAGTTTTTGTGCATCGTCTGTCTTTTAAACTCCTTCCTGAGACAGCTAATGAATTGTAGCAAGGAGGCTCCGTTTCTTGTACGGAGGGATCTGCCTGCAACCCCTCTCACTCACTCCATCCACGGCTGTTGATGAGGTGTCAGCTAATACCTTTCACGCGTGATGGAGCTGGTCTAGAATAGGACACAGAGGTACAAGCGTCTGTGCTCACAGGATTAGCTCTAGAGCCATCCAGCTGCCAGGGCCTCGTGCATAGTAACTACTGGAAGAAAAGGCATAGCAGAACTCTCAGTTGTTTGGGGCCTTTGGCTCCTTGCCTGCCATGGCATTTTGGGGTAGTTTTCTCTCCAGAAGGGATCCTATTTTTGTTCTGCCACCAGTGATGCTGTTTTGAAACATTGGAAACAGCTCCCAGATTCTAAGCCATAGGGCTTGTCATTTCAATGACAATACAACAAGTCACCTCGGAGTTGGTCTGAGGCTGCTCCTTATCCTTCTGTGTGTGAAGTCAGCTGGCAAGGTTGGTCTCAGTGCTGGGAGAGCAGCACAGTGTCACACACACCATCATCCATCAGACTTGGGAAGGAAGGAGGTAGATGAACTCTGCAGGTTTTTCAGGGAGTTTTTTGTTTTGAATGCTATCCTTTGAAAGAACAGTGGGAACTGGAAAACTTAAGAGAGAGAATCCTTTGATGGTCTATTTGGAACTGTGAAAAGGGGTCTTGTTTCAGCTATTAAAACGTGTTGTGTAGTGACACTTGGGAGGGGCCTGAGGAACTGTGCTAAGAGTGTGACCACCCGAGCATAAGTTTGCCTGCTGGGCTTGGAGAAAAGTTGACTGGAAAGTGTGTCCTAAAAGTACAAGATAGCCTGGTTCTGATTTCTGCTTGTATTTGAAGTGAAAGTTGACTTTCACTCAAGAGCCAATTCTTTTCTTCCCTGGTTTTGCTTCTGCTTCCAATAGCAAAGGTACTGGGACATTTTATTTCTAAGCAGCATGAACTGCCAGCCCTACACCTTCCCCAGTATGGATAGGCAGAACTTTCTAAATAAGAAGACGTGAATGTACCTGGCATAAATGCAAACTGAGCTATGTGCCTGCTACGAGTCTCTGGCCTTGAGGTATCTCCCTCCTGCCCCACTCAGCCCACCCCCATGCCAGGAAGAGTGAGGGCTGCAGAGAATCACACTTGCCTGCGTGGTGCATGATGAGGCTGGCAAACAGCTCCCAGCCTGGCTGCCTCCCCACGGGAGCTGTGTCTGCAGAACATCCTCTCCAGAGGGCTGCTGGTGATGAGCCCCTCCCTCGACCAGTGCCTCAGGCCGGTCCAACTTTATACGAGGGGAGCAGTGTCCTTTCACGCTAGTGAGCCAGCAGAATCTCTCCCAGGGGTTATTGTAACCTCTCAGCAGCGATTTGCAAACAGGCATTCGGAGATAAAGTCTTGCTGCCGAGCTCAGGGCCAGTAAGGCAGATAAGAAATGCGGCAGGTTTATGAAAGGGAAGGTGTATGAAATGCAGCCCGCATCTCCCATTTCACTGCACTATGCCAAAACACACAGTTTCTTATTTCAGTCACTGTGATCTTTCAAGGAGGTTAATTTCCATGACGAACTCTGGGCCACGTGCTTGGAGGATTTATCTAATTAGACTGACACTTTTCTTTTTTAAAAAAGAAAATTAAGCAGCACCTTGGAGGACTTAAATATTTTAAACAGTGGGAGCAGCAGTAGGTAGTGTGATCCCTGCTCACAGAGCAGGGAGAGAGGAAATTTCCCCTTTTCCAGTCTCCTGTTTAAGACTTCGCCAAACATCCCTGTTTACCTAATTTTCTTACTTGGTGCCTGGGTGCTAAAGAGTATTTTATCCTGCCTGAGTCCCTAAAGCCTCAGCTGGCTCTTTAACTCGTGTAAACTATTGCTGTTCTGGGCTGTTACGTATTCAGGATGGAGCAGAGGGTAAAGGAGAGACCTACTTATGCTCCTTAGCCATGTCCTAGAAAAACTGCATCCTCCCAGGGCAGTGAATGATGTGCCTGCAGCCATGTAACGACTGAGGTAGGTATACGTCTCTCTCACTGTGCTTGGGTACCTCACACTCCTGAATGTGTGTGTTGTGGAAGCTGGTGTGACTGTCCTTGCCTTGTCTGTGGTCACAAAGAATTGTGAGTCCCAGGAGAACCTTCTAGCCCTTCATCCAGCCTTGCTGCAGTTGGATCATGTTTGGTCTTCCTGCTAAAAATGCCTTTCAGGCAAGAACAGGGACTGGGACCATGCTGTAATGAAAACAGGGGATCTTAGGTTGAGGCAGTTACATGCAGGCAAGTCCCGCGCTTCCCTTGCACTGGATATTTTTCACACTTGCAGGCACAGTGGATGATGCTGGTTTTGTTCCCACCAGAGGACTCCTGGAGATCCGCTCACACTCTCTGCCTGCTGCTTTCCCATTATTTGGTAGCTCCTTGTGTTGCTGTGTGTGAATCCGGGTTCAGATCACTTTAGGTCTGGTACTGCTCCAGCTGTTTATCCTTGTAAAGGAGCTGGAAGGAACATCTTCTCAGGGCACCATATTTGTTGCAATAAACCCATACAGCTCAGACCACATTTTCTTGCAGCCCAGGTTTTGGAGCAGAGTGGCATCTGTGGGGAGAGAAATGTCCATGCAAAAGGGGAAGCGTAAGAGTAGCCTTGTGAACTCTGGTGATCACACATTGAATCCTGTGGAGCTGTTCATGAAGCAAGACTCTGCACAGAGTGAGAAAAATACAGCAGCCTTATCCAAGGAAATGGTCACTGGGCATGCCACAGTCCCGAGCTGATGCACTGAGGAATCTGTAGTGGATTGAACCTGAGATTTAATTTTAATTTGTGTTTGGTGAGTAAAGGAACAAAAATAGATATTTCCTTTCCTACCCTCCACCTAAGCAAAAGAAAAAGAGAAAGAAAAATAATAAAACCTACCAAGCACTCAGAGGGCTAACCAATAGGAGCTCTGTTGGCTGGGAGCAATCGTTCTGGCTTGGTCAGCCATCTCTAACAAGTTACGGGTTGTATAAACTCCCAGCTTACAGCTGTAAATTTACTCAGTTTCAAATACAGCCACAAGCTGGCTCAGCAGGATCTCAAACTGTCTGCTCCAGTAGCCCTGCTATGCTCGAAAATCACATTTGGGGGGCCCCAGCTTTAGACATATGGAACTGTGGAGGGCCAGATAATGGGCTGCATCCCACACAGCTCTAGATTGAAAGGAACTTCCCCAATATAAACCATGGTGTTAATTTATCCTTTCCTGGCTTTTAGCTTCCTTGCCTTGGACGAATGCCTCTTGATCCCCATAGCTGCAGGCCCACTGCCCCCGTGCCTTTTCTGCCCCTCACCTTGTGACAAGGAGCTTGGTCCAAGATAGATTCCCTTGCAGAGAGTTTGCAAAAACACCACCTGGAACAGCATCTCTGCTGGATGCTATAGTAGGTGGGCAGGATTTGGTCCATACACAGCCCTGGGCCCTTCCTGCAGTGACTGATCAGTCCTTGCTGAGGTGGAGCTGGTGGGTATTTGCTTGAGTGTCTGAGAGCAAAAGGAGAGCTCTGACTTCAGGGTTTGTTGCTGCAGAAGTGACTGATCTCTCTGAACACCTGTAGTGTTGCAACATTGCATACTCCTAGATAGCTGAACTTTTGGCTTATACTTGTGGAACTGAATCCTGCCACAAACAGCAGCATGTTACTTTATATTGAAAGAGCTTTTAGCCCAGTTACACAGTTAACTTTGGCCACCTCTTACATGTTCAGAAATTGGACCGTTTACAGCAGTGTAGGGAAAGAGGGACATATGCACCTGAGCCAAGATGTCCTCTTACTGCTGACTACATTTCCTCATGTTTCAAATGGGGAAGCATTTTGTCTTGGAATGAGACATCAAGTATTGTCATGTTACTCTCACTGACACCTTGGTCTTCAGCAAAAGTGAGGTGATATTTTCTGTTGCCTGTAATGGGCTTGGAAGGTAGAGATGGCTTGAGGGATGACCAACCCCAGACCTCCTCAACATGCATCTGGCAGCCTCTGCCCTGGGGTGCTGCCTGGCTCTCTGAACCAGCTCCTGTCCATCTTCACTGGGGCAGAATGGTGATGTCAGAGGTTATGGGGATAGTGTGGTTCCAAATGCAGCAAGTGTTCGCTCCTGAATTCAACTCCCTACAAATAAATGAAAATGAGTGGTTGCAAATAAAAGATCCAGGAGAGGTTTCCTCTCCTCTTTCCTCGTCTCCCCTGTGGAGTTGTGTTGGCTCTGCCTCTGGCTACTGAAGGGTTAAGGTGACTCATGCCTCTCTCACCAGATATGCTGGCAGGAACGATTCATCCCAGCCACTAATTGGTGGTGTTTGCTCTGCACTTTCTTGCACTGTTTTTGATGAACACAACCAGGAGCTTAGTGTACAGAGGCTCCCAGCTGACAGCACTGGGCTGGCTTTACCAAGTTGTCTTTGCTGTGTGTAAATTCAGCAGCGGGATTTAGAGGTGGCAGGGGAGGACAATCATGCCTAGCATCACAGCTCCTGGCCCCTTGGCTCCCCTTCTTCAGAATGCTCTTACCTATGGGAATCTTTGGGCTCCAGGCCCATATCTGCTCTAGTCTGCAGTTGCCTTTCTGTACCTAGACAGTTGTTGGCATTGGAAGCCAGTTCAGAGCCTTGGGACAAGGCTGCAGAGGTGGGAAGATAGGTCCTATTGATAGGTTCTGTAGGGCCTGGTCTTACCTGAGAGCAGGGGTATGACTTCGTAGAGCTTGGGAGATCTGTTTCCAAGACCATCTGGCTGCAATCCTGGCAGATTCTTCTCCAGAAAAGAGGCTCTGACAGGCCCTGTGCCACAGAGTGGTGAAGGTGCTGGTTCTGTTATGTGGAGTTGACCTAATCATTCTTTCCTCTGCCACTTGGAAGCTTGTGCAGGACTTCCCCAGCACAGTCTTTCACTGGAGTTGTTTCAGGTAATAATAACCTGCTCATCTGTAAGCTTTTCTAAGGGGCTTCACATGAAGAAGTCTGAGATGGTTTTAATTTTTGCCATGCAAGCAGTACAGAAATTGGCATGTCTTTATGGAGTCAGTCTTGAGAGTAGGCATGTCCTAGCTCCTCAGTTCCTGCGTCACAGAACCCGTAGGCAGCAGCAGAAACTGAAATGTTCCCCAGGGGAGATGCCAGTTTATCTGTGTTGCTGCTGGAAAATGCATTCAAATTTCTACCCAAACAGGTGATTGTGACATGCAAGAAATTCATCTGAGCCCATCAGGGCTGCCACTGCTCTGATACTTCTTTACTTTTTTTCTCCTTATCTCTGGTGATCTACCCAACGAACAACAAAACAAATCCAGATGGGAAAATTTGTAAACCAGAAAGTCTGGATTCCCTGTTCCTGGAAAAGCATGATCCCTTGTTCTCAGCCGCCTCCATGTGTCATGGGGTCTGCCATGAAGAGATGCCAGAGCTGTTGCAAGAGGCCCGGCCTGTGTCTGCCTTAAGGAAACAGAGCAGCAGTGTAATGCCCTGCATGAGTGTGGGTTTCCAAAGGAGATATGCTGCTCTGGGGAAGCAGGATTTGCCCTCGTGAGACTTGTTCAACAAAGGCATCTGTTCTCTTTCTGTCCATTTCAGGACCTTGCTCCACATCACTGCTGAACTGCTTATGCCTGTTGAGGGAAATTTTCTGCCTCCTCCCTCTCCCTGACTATTGATAGTCTGGAACTAAATACATATGTCTCATTAAACACAAAAAGAGCCAGGCCAGGCCCCCACTGCACAATGTGCTGCCTGTTATCAGCCTGGAGAAAGGGAGCAAACAGGTGTAGGATAACAGTGCAACTGAGAGAGACCAATGTGCATCATAAAATAAACAAACATCCAGTGCTCCAGCTCCCCCCAAATGCACTGTGTAGTTCCAAGGGTCTGCAGTGTGCTTTAGAACGTGCTCTGAGCAAGGACCCGCTTGGGGCACTGTTTAATTTGCAGCCAGAAATGGGTTGATGATTTCCTGCATCATAAGTGTGTCTGGAAGCCCTATGCCCTTTCTGTTGTGCTTGGGGCTGCAGGAGCAAAGGGAGCTCCTTGCCTCCAGAGCTTACAGTGGTAGGGAAAGAGGCCCCTTACAGGATTGACCAGCTGTGAGTCTGACTTGGCTCATGAAATCAAAAAAGTAGGCCTGGGTGAAGTACTAAAGAAGGCATCTGAGCCTTGCCTTATCATAAGTAAAAGCTGTAACTTTTTACTGTGACCTTCACAACCTTTACTGTTTTCAGGGAAGAGTCCAATCTCTGTGGTGTGACAGTCTTTCCTCCTACGATTTCTTAGGTGAAGATATTTGTACCAGGATTTTATTTAATTTCTTTGCACCTCTTTGGGCTATGTGACTCTTCTGTTGCCCCTTGTGCTTTGGGACTGGCAGAGCTTGCTGTGGTGCTGTGGCATTTTTGTTGCATTTAGTGAAGAAGAGGCTTGGCTTACTGTACCCCAGCAGCAGCCAGTGCTTTAGTGACTCAGCCCCTGGAATTAATGCTTACCCAACAATACCTTTTGTCCTTTGCCCAAAACTTCTAGCCAAGAAAAAGGGAAAAAGGAGGAGGGAGAAAAGAAAGAAAAGATGAAATTCTGCATTTAGTTGTCCTTTCATCACAGGTGGTGCCAGTTGGTTTTTGCTTTATTTGTACAGGGTGGGGAAAAGAGAAAAAGAAAACAAGGTGGAACTCGGACAAGGCCCAGGAAATGTTTGAACCTGACAACAAACTTCCTTTGTTCAGAGGAGCAGAGGAAAGAGAACAGAAAAAAGGGACAGAAGACCAGCTGAAACCAACCTTAGTCCTGTGCTCTCGTGCAGGTTTCTTTTTTCTACTCTTTATTGTTTGGGGTCTTTTGTATTGCTTGGTGTCTTGTTATAATTTTATTTGCACAAAGGCTTTTGTGTACTGCCTTCTAGAATGTGGACAGATGAAAGGTTTACTGGGGACACATTTGTTATTTGGATGGGACGGACTTGTCATTTGTTCTATCATTTATCTATCATGATCTATCTTTTATTCATGCTTTGCATGATCTTTCTCCTCCAGCCATAAAGATCAAGATGGCTAGAGGGAAAGCATGAAGGACCATGCTTCTCAGGAGGAGAGACAGATGAGCAATTTAGGGGCTAGGCAGACAAATCCTTATTAAAATACAGAAACCAGTGGGTTTTGTTAAGGAGAAAACGAAGAGAACCATGAGGGCAGCTGTTAGGGATACTGCTTAGAGGACTCATGAGTACCACCAAGTGCTATGACACAGACCACCCTTTTTTTCAGGTTGGCACAAAATCTCTTGGTGAATTATCTTACAATGTTATTCTTCAAAAAGAAGAATTGGGAGGTGTGAGATAGCTGCCCAAGGGGCACTGGAAATTAGAGTAATCTGTCGCAGTGTGGGACAAAATGGATTCTGGTGGAGTTGGGTTTCGGCGGGGCCATTACACCCAGTTCATTGGTGCATACTGTAGGTATGACCAGGGCCATGCAGCACTCCTGGAACTTGGTTGGAGCATGTAAAAGTGTTTTTCCATCCAAACAGGTGATGACAACTCACTCCGTCAGGCCCCTGGCAGTCCACATGTGTTACAGCTAGCCTGGGCTGGGGTGAAACTCAGGGGATCTGTTTCCCTCAGGAGATGCTCTTCCCTTGGAAGCTGTCTGGTACCTTCCCAAATTATCCTGTACTCCTTAGCTGTTGGCTCTGTGCAGTGTTGCAGTGGTCTGGTAATGCTGGAATAGCTGTGTAGCAAGGAGTCTGGGATGAAATGCTGTTCTGTCCTTTCTTCTGGAGCTTAGAAATATGCTACACAATGCTCAATTCACCTCTGTTATCTCATTTGGGTGGCAAAAAACATCATGTCAAAATGAGTGAGCAAAGTTGTGGATATCACCTGTATTGCAGATGCTGGCCATGCTCTCCAAAAAAGGTTAAATATTTTGACTTGGCTTAAAGTGGGGAGGTGTCCAACTTGCAGTACACAAAAAGGAAGAAAGAGAAGCCGAGAATCAAAGTCTCCCTCTGGAGCTGGACTGATGCAGGACTTTTCCTGTGGTGTCCCGTGGAAGTCTTTCTATTCTTTTGATAATGGCCAAATCACTACAATGCCTACTATATTAAAGCATCAAGAGATGCTGTCAATTAAAAACTTGCCCTGATGCTGGGGAAATTGATTCCTTGGTTTGTATTAGTAGAAATATGGCCCTTTCTTTCCCGTGCAGGTTCCCTCTGAGTTTCATCAGACAGCTCTGGAGCTGCTCTTTTCCTGACTTCACCTCTAAGCCTGGGCTGCAGGACACAATCCCAGTTAACTCAAGAGCAGAGTTTGAATTCAGTGAGCCCTAGGGGAAAGCTGGAATACTTCCACTACAAAATAGGCTATTCCAGTTTTACACCAAGGTTGGCTGCATTCTGACTTTGCCTTAGTTATCTATACAATGGAGATAATTAAACTTGCCGGCAACATGGCTTGTAGCTGAGAATTAAGGAACAGTTTGCAGCGCGGGATTGAAGGCAGCTGTAGAACACAGGTTGTATTTTTGGTGCTGGTGTATTTGTCTGGAGTTTAGAAATTAGGGCCCGAGTGAGACTAAGGCAGGTAAACACACTTGCTGTATTTTCTCTTCAGAGGCGTTCCAGGGAAACTTGCCCAGGGGTCTTGAGGGAAGAGGCTGGTACTTGGGTGCTGGCAGCAGGAGCGGTAGTGGCAAGTGAGCAGCCTTTCTGCCGTCCATTCCAAGCACAGGAGGGACTGTGGGGAATGATTTCAAAGCCACCACTATGGAGATTAAGGGGATGAGAATGTAAATCTCAAGTAAAAAGGTAATTGAATGTAATAGCAAACACTGCTCGGTCTATGTTAATTTTAGCTCTTCCCCTGGATACAAGGCGCTGTATTAGTGTTTTATTACCATTTTGTTTGCACTAATAAAATAGTAAAATTTATTTCAAGGAAGTTGAAGGATGGTTTTACAATGCAAATTTGAAGAAATTGGACTTTTCATTTACACCACTGCTATTTTAAACCCTGAAGGGTGTAAATTAGCCTTCTGTGCCTGGGTGAAATCCACTGCTTCCACGAGCAGGGGGAGGATTTGATGTGGGGGAGAAGAGAACAAAACCAAATCATCTGAATATTTCAGAGAGACAGAGATATCTGATGAGGAGAGAAAAAATCTGACTGCCTGTGCCCACTGAGTGGAAGGGTGGGAGCAGAGTGGGAAGAGCTGTTGAGAAGCAGGTTTATACTGGTGAGCAGCTTCAGAACAGGGCATGGAGGTTCCAGTGGACATGGTGTGCCCTTCCCTGTGCTGGCCATGTGGTTCCTCCTGGTGAAGAAGGTGCAGCAGCTGGGGCTCATGTGATTACCAGATACTGTCAATGACAGACAGTTCCTAGAAGGGCGAAAGCCTAGGGCAGGTTTTGCCTTCTGGCCCGGGGGACCCACACTTCCCATGCTGCCTATACTTCTCTCTTGCTTTGCTGTCTTCATCTTCCTGCCATAGCCCAGCCCACCCAGCTGCCGGGCACTGCCTGGCCCTGATTCCCCACTGAGTCACAGTGCTGCCAGGGAAGGTGCCTACAGCCCAAGAGGCTGGTTCAGTGACCTCCCCCTTCACCCAGAACTCCTCTGTGGCATGAAATAGAAAGGGATGGGCTGATTATCTGGTCCCTTTCACCTCCGTAAAGTTGTTTATATCAGTGCTGTTCTCATCACACTTTTGCCGGTTCTTGGCCTTGTCATAAATGATGACATAAAGGCTGAGCCACACCGAATCAAGTCCAAAGAACCTTGTTTGGTTCCAAAGGTCCTGCACTGAGCTGACCATATATCTCATGGAGGGGGATGTCTCAGGGTGTAGAAGCATCCAAACACAGCAGCTTTCTTGGACTTATCTTGAGTTTCTGCAACAGATCTGAAAATCTTGTGGGCTAACTCTGAGGCCTTCATGCTCCTTGTGCAAAGGAAAGCGTGGAACGGGAGTTGTAACATCCCTTTTTTCAAATCCCAGAGGTTCCATTCCCCTGCTGGGGAAGGCTTTGAGTTCCTGTTTTCAGGAACTCAAATCATGTTCACCTTGCATACACCTCAGTCTTCACACAATACTAGCATTGAAGGGAACCATGCTGAATTTCTCCTCTATGGGAGACTTAAGATATTTTTTCTTAATCCTGAGTGAAATTGCATATTTGTTCATTGTCCTGAGATGCTTGCTTGAAGCAAGTCTGTGTATTGTATTATGTACCTCCCCAACTCACATCAAGCTTTTTACAGTGACAGAGGTACTGATTTGGGTATGGAGCTCTTCGAGAACCCTTTTCCTTCTGCTATCCAGCAGACTGATGGACACCTCAATCACTGCTTATTCCTAGGCAATTTCTCTTCAGCAGTATTAGCGATTTAGCTGCTAGCCCAGTCACACTGCTGCGGGCTGCTGCTTCTGTGGGATTAATTGCTCAGGTACCCCTTAGCTGTCCGTCTGTCTGGTCTAGTTGTTGCCCTGCATTCTTGGCCAAGTGGTACTGAGTGAACTGGAGAAGAAAAACCTGCTCCAGAGATCTGATTTTGCAGAGAGGTAGATCTCCCAGCCCTCCTTTGGACTATGAATATCGTCTTTTAATTTTATCCTCAGGAGGCCTTTCAGGATGGAAGCCACTGTTCACCCCATGCAAAGGCAGGATAGGTCTTTGACTTGTTACTATTTATGGTCTGGATAGCTGCAAATCTGCTGGGAAAGTTGAGTCCAGGCTCTAGGTCCTTTGTCCATGCGACTGTGCCACCACTTCTAGTGTCTGGGTATTAAAGGAAGCTTTCAAAAGTTTAACCCTGCAGGCTCAGTTTACAGCACAGTCACCAGCTATGGGTTGTATCAGGCAGCCCTCTTAAACTCCATGCCCTGCTTCTTTGGTGGGTGTAGCAGAGGCTGAGCCAAGACTGAGGGCGTTACCAAAGAAAGGAAAGACTTATTTTTGGCATTGAAATGGTTTCCTATTCCAGACGAGTCTGGGGAGCAGCGTGGTTGTGTACCCAAGGATTTAAACAGTGCATTAAGCAGAGGGGTTACACTCCGGGTGGATTTCAATCAAAAACTATAATTACATCAAATAGCAAATGGAAATGGAAAAAGGGGATTACTGACTCGACCCTGAATGCTGTTGGCTGCTGAACCTGCTCCTTTATTTACACCCCCTCTATTGCCTGAGGTGGGGTGTGTATGTGTGTAGGCAGTAAGGCCCCTCCTCCTTTTTCCATTTCCTTCATGCATCTGATGAAGTCAGAGTCCCTGTGCTGGTATCAGTGCTTGGAGGAAGATTGGAATTTGCATGACTTGGATTTGGGACTTTGCAGGGCAGGTTTGATCTCCCTGGGCAACTCTTCCTCGCTCCAGGCAGGAAGAAATGCCCAGCTCAGGCAGTCGTGGGAACCCCCAGGTCTACCAGCTTTCTCTCTTTTTCTGTTTTGCTATCAGACCAGTATTTTGGACTCATAACTGCTCATCCTCAAGGCAGTTGGAAAGCTGCAGACTGCGAACAGGAAGTTCTTTCTAACCTAGAGAGTTGGTAGTGTTTAAAACTGCCCTTGAGGTAGTAGAACTGTTCTGTGCCTGTGTTCAGACTCTGAGAGAGTCTGTCTTGTTTGGTACGGCCAAGCCAGTACTGCCTAGCTGGGGAATTTACCACACACCTGCACTCACAGTTCAGGCTCCCGGGCTTGCTCTCTGGTTTGAGCTGCTTCCTGCAGTACTTCAGAATACTTTGTGGATTCCAGTTTGTCACTTCTGCTTCTGGCACCATTGCACCTGTCACCTGCCTTCTGATCTTTGTGTACCTCATTTCATTTGTCCTGTTCTCCCAGTTCCTCCTTGTATCTCCCTTCCTTCTTGTCATCGACAGGTTGTGTCTCTACACGTCTGTTGGACACCTGAGTTTGGGAGATGTGTAGTGAGTGTGCTGAGGTGGCTGGAACTGTGTACCAGACAGGGAGGATAAGGAATGCAATTCCCCATTGCCTTCCCAAGCCTGCTTTCTCCAGTGGTTTTCCAGATGTCTAATCCCAGGTTTCATAGCCCAGCCCAGCTCCTGTTTGATGGGATCTCTTCGCTGCTCATTCTCAATGGGTGAGATGTGCTGAAATGAAGCCTTCATTTACACTGCAGAAAAACCTTGCTTAATGCTGTGCTGTTCTGTTACAGCATCTGCTACACCTTTGCTGAGTGTGTTGCCCCTTTTCCGTCTGTGGCATGCTCAGAGCTGGAGGATGTGATGTGGTGTATAGAAGAGAAACCTCAGTACATTCATGGTTGATTTACACATGGTTTGAGAAGCACTGGAAGAGGACAGTGCTTTCCCAGCTCTGGATAGTGGCAAATCCATACAGAGTGAGACTTTGCCAGTGCAGGCTGCAATTTCACAGCACTGACCTCACCTTATCGTGAACACTTTGGGAAGAAAGGTGCTTTGTAAATATAAGAAAATTGTCTCTTCCTATAGACAGATGTTTGATTTTGTAATACAATACAGTGACCTGAAAAAAACCCAAACCCTATCCAAATGTAGATTTCAATAAAAATAATTTAAATACAGTAAGGAAACTCCGTTCAAAACTGAAATCCCTTTTGGCAGGTAAGGGAAAGAGGAATGTTACTGATTAGACCAAACTCCTCTTTGTTATACAAACAGGGAAAAAAAATATTCAAGACCAAAGTATGATCTAAGACACATTTCCAATTCGGTTTTTTTTCAGCATTTTGCTGACTTTTAATTTTTTTTGCTCTTTCTCTGCAGTATTTAGAGTCTAGATATAGTGGTCTAGGGGACTAGTTCAAGGAAAACAAACCCTTAAACAAACTGATTATCTCACTGTTCAAAAGAGTTACAGTGGGAAAAATACATGGTGACAGGTAAATTCTTACATGAAACATTCTAAAATTTATCTTGATTTTAGGTTTGTTTTGTTACACACTCTAGAAGACAGAAAAATCCTAACAGGAAAAATGCTGTAAGAGACACAGGAAAGCTGGACTTGTCCTACTTTGTGCAAGCTTGAATTTACTCCTCTCTGTGCAAAGTCCTGTTTCGGCAGCCGTGAACGAGCTGGAGCCGGTGGAACTCCCTAGTTCAGGGCCTTAATTGCTTTTATGATCCAACTGTGACCCTTCTGCTTCCTTTTTGCTTTTCCTAACTGTTCTTTGGAAATGACAGCCCATTTCTGTTCCCTTGTCCTTGTGTAAACCCCAGTTACCTTTCATCAAATGATGTGATCTGAGCAGATGCTGAATAAAAGGTTTGATTTTGAAGGGATATCATTTGCAGATGTGGAAATATCTGAGCAGAGGGTGAGGTTGAAAGAGAGGAGCAGCATGTTGAGATTCAGGCACCCGTTGTGGAGAGGTGTTTAACGCTTCCAGCTCTAGCTCTGGCCTTCCCAAGCTGCAGGTACTGAGACATTTGGAAGACTCGGGTCTGTACATTTATTAAGGCAGATGTGTATGAACATTTCAAGTTGCTGTAACATTCTCTGTTTCTTGGGGCTGGCTCAGCCCAGCAGCTGGCAGCCAGGGAGGAGTTCTACCCCCCTCCCCCAAGAGCAGAACTCCTGGCAGAGCAGGCATCTCACCTCGGGGAAGGGATCTTTGGGGGTTACTAGTTTTATCAGCAGTCCATCCTTTTCACAGAGAAGGAAGAGAGGAGAGAAATTTCATCTGGCTCTGCTGATTCAGTGGAGTAAAGAGGTGGAATTCATTAGGAAAAAATTGTTTATGGCACAGCTTTAGCCAGAGGATCTTCCATTTTAATGTCCTGCCTTTTTATGATGGATTGTGTGAAAGACAAAGCAAGCACTAGGGGCTGCTTGGTGTTTTTGTTTTTATGTTTTCATTAAAGTTTAATTGCATGACTTGTGTGATGTAACTTCTGGAAATGCCTGTTGCAGTTGGTGGCAAAATGATTTTTTATTTGTTGTGTTTCAATCAGGTGCAGGAGTGTGAAACCTCAAAGAGGTATTCAGACATGCATGTAGAGAGAAAATATATTTATCTATAGGATAGCTTTTGATTAATGAAAGAGAGGAACTGAAACTGCTGTGAGAGAAGAATCTCCTTTATTTGAAAGCTCTTCTGCTCTATCACTAGAACAGAGAGTAGGGGTCTTTAAAATTAGTATTACTATAATTTATATCCACCATAAGGACGCTCTTTGCCTCCTGATCAGTAATGGAGCCTTAAATATAAATGGATCCTTATCTTGCAAGCGCTCAAATATTTTCTTTACTCACATAAGGTGTCAAAGGAAAGATTTCTATAAGGAAAATGGGGCATTTACATAAGTACCCACAGCATCAAACAACAGAGAATTTGTATTGCATAAACAACAACAACCACACTAAAATCATACTGCTTTAATAGTTTAGAAAAAAATATAACAAAAACATTGAAACTGTAATAGATGTTGCTCTGTGTATCGGTATCGATTTCATAATTTGTGTTGCCTTAATCTTGGGTGGGTGAAGATTAAGAATCTCCACGTAGAGTTATGTGTGTGCAATAAGTGGGAACATCCTAAGCAGCTTTCCTTTGCCCGGAGATGATTTAGGGCAGAGCGTTTTCTCCATAAAATCTGGGGTTTAGAAAAACAAAAGAGGATATTTATGAATAAAAATCTTGAAAGGGAAATATCAAATAAACAATGAACTGGAGGAGAAAGCACTTACTTTAAACAAGTTTTCCAAATTCATGTTGTGGACATGAGAGAAAAGTGACCTCCACATGCACATGTGAAACACTTCTTTCACACTGTCCAACACATCAATTCCCAAAGGAAATTTGGAGCATAAGTGCTGGAAAGGAGGAGAAGGTAGAAGTTCTGTTTGTGTTCTATGATCTAGAGCCTTTTATGTATATAACATTGATACCTGTTTAATCGGAGGTATGGTACTTAAACTGATAATCTGCACTGAAACAGCTTTTTTGGCTCAGTTCAAATTAATTGGTAACAACCTTATTTTTATGTGGATTTTGTAGGAAAGAGATAGCTCTGTATTAAGCCATTACAAGTTTGTATGAGGTGTCTTACAGATATATTTAAAAATCCATGTTTTTAATACTGTTAATCAAGGATGAAAAAAGAATAGAAGGAAATTCTCTCTGTAGAGCATTTGTGAATGAAGGTTAACATGCTCATAAAATGATGATAAAAAAATTAGCAATGGTCACCTTCAGCTTTGGTTTCTTTGAAACAGAGCTGAGCTTCATCAAAGTAGAAAGCAGTTCACTCAGACTTGGGGAAAGAAGTCTCACCTAAACCTTTCCCAGCAAACGTAGGGCTGAACTGCTTTTGACTAGAAAGAAGTAGGGCTTTCTTGCTTCCCATTGAGTTTCTGCTCAACAGTGAGAACTCATTTTTTCAGAAACTGCACCCATAACTTATGGCTTCTTCCTGATCCAGGTTAGTACAGGTTACTAAAAAGACATGCACTTTTTTCCTCTAGTTATCATCCCTGAAAAATTCCCTCTGTATTAATTTCTTCTTAGTTGCTATATTTTTTTTAAAACAGATTTTTTTTTTTTTTCCAGATTTTGCAACTGTACATACTTTGTACATTTGTTTTGTCTGTAAGTAGTTTGTTCTGGTCTGTAAATGACTATCCAGCCCATACAGCAGAGCAGGCAGTGCTAAAGCTGGACACTGCACCACTTCACAGGGCATCTGAACTCGTGGGTCTGTGTGTAGGAGTGGTACACTCAAACTGTCTTGTTATTTCAGGAGGCAGAAAACTGTCTCTTTTCTTGCTGGTCATTCTTTCAGTGAGTCTTTCTCTGAACCAAATAGTAATCGAAGCTGGTCCTGCTAAGCAGCTTCCCTGTTGTAGGATGTCATCTTTAAAAAAAATAGTAAATTAACCCCCCCCTCACAAAACACTAGTTCTTAAGTGGAAATAGTGCTTTCCCCTTAGACTGAGAAGTTTATTTAGCAAGGAAGGGGATAACCTAGTGGTTAGAGCACAGACAGAAATTTTGTAGCTTTCACTGAATTGTTGTATGAGTTCGGTCTGGTTATTTTAACTCCTTGTTTTCCCACCTTCACTCTGACGTGAAGAATTCCTCTGTGGCATGCCATGCAGTAAAGCTGGAATTTTGACTGGGCAACAAATACGTCTGCATATATGGGGATTTTATGTCAGAAATCTGAGGATATCTCTGAGTTCCCATGAACTTGCTCTTCTTTTTTTTTTTTTTTTTTTTTTCCCCGGAAATAAACAACTGGAAGCGTCTTAAAAGGCTTGAATTTTGGGAGGAGAGGTCACNCCATGAACTTTCTTTTTTTTTTTTTTTTTTTTTTTTCCCAGTGAAGTAACTCTGGCTTTTAGAACTGAAGTAACTCTGGCTTTTAGAACTAGCAAAAGCAATTAGTTCAGTCCAGGGACCAATAGGTGGAAACAAGTCATTTTCAAAAATGGATTTGGTTGTGGGGATCTCTGGGGCTTTACGTAAGGCTGGAATATCACTTCTGCAAGCAGTGTCTGTAGGCACTGGGTTTGTTGTGCACTCTGAGCACATCAGGGCTGGCTCAGCCCTGGGCTCCTTGTGCCCTCGGTGTGAGGGCAGAAAGCTCTGCTGCACATCACTCCAGCACAAGCATATGGGTGAAATGGACCCATAATGCATAATTGTAACAAGTAACTAGAATACTGCCTATGCATTTCCAAAATTGGCTGGGTTAATAAAACGTGCTGATTGCTCCCTGCGGATATCAAGGGACTGGATGATATTAGCAAGGGTCACCAGTTCAAATCTGGGGCAAGTTAGCAGTGACTGCAGCAGCCATGTTACAGCCCTGCGTGTTTTCTGTAAGTTCTTACAGGCAGGTATCTCTATCACTGCTGTGTTGGCAGCTGGGTTATAAACGGAGGATGGCTCTGTGTGGTGCTGACACAGGGCTTCAGAGACGGCAGTGCTTTCCCAGTTCTGCTTGGGATTTCATTTGCCTTTCCAGTGTAAGTTTAAAGCATGAAGCTGCTTATCCGTGTTCTCTGGATCCACAGTCCTTAAGTCTCACATATCACAAGTTTGTCACCTCATTTATGTAGAACAAACAACAATTAATTTGATTATTGTGTTCTTTTTTTTAAACAAAGATGGTAGATTTCCAAGTTTCCATGAGAAAGGAAAGGTGGGATATTCAGCTGTTGCTCTTGCTACTGCTGGTTGTGGGAATTCAGTCTGTCCATCCAGGACAGAGGTAATTTCTGTCTTGGGAGGTAAATTATCATCACTATACCTGCATTGTGGTGCTACATCATTTTTAACGTAATGTCTTGAATAGTAAGACACTACAGGATTCCTACCTGCACCTCTGGGTGAGCAGAGGGTTCCTGGATTTGTGGCTTATGTCTCCAGGTTGATGCTAGTGAGGGTGTCAGTACGCTCGTGTGTGTAGGAAATTGGGGGTTTCTGGCTAGGCTCTCTCTGCAGTATCATGCCCCTTCAAGACACATGGGAAGCTTAACAACATGACATGCTGAGAAGGAGGGCAGCTTCTGGTCAGGTACTTGTATTTTTGCTGCCTTAGCTGCTGTTATAAATTCCTCACTCTGGCCTTTCACTTCTGATATTTTTCCCTTGGCCAAATCAAAGACGGTTTTGTTACCTCCGGCTCCCTGCAGATGCGGCAGCTTCAGGCAATGAAATATGCTCCAGCTTTTAAAGGGAGGACAGGGAATCTGCTGCTGAGAATCTGACATGGAGAAGGGTTCCGGGAACAGGACCAAGGCTTTTGCCTTCGTTCAGCTCTGGCTGCATCCATGTGCATGTGCAACACCAACAAGCCTGCTAGTTGTGTGCCAGGAGGATAGATCAAGGTGCTCTGGAGTGCTGTAGGATTTACAGTTTGGATTGAAAAACATACAGCAGCCTGTGTAGGTGGCACTGAGACGTGATTGCCTCTCCTTGGCACTCCCCACTTGGGCAAGCAAGGTCAGCATGGCTCCTAAATGAATACATTCTATAATAAAATTGATAGATTTGGGAGCAGTTGTAGTATTTGTGCCTAAAAGGAAAAAAGGGAAGTAGCTGAGTTTGTCTGAGCTTCCCCTGGAACTAGATATGGAGGAGTATAGTCCTAGTGACTGGACATGTATTTTTATGGTAGATTTGAGAATGTGCTTTAGGTTCCGGCAATATTTCTCTCCTTGTTTTTCCAGTGGTGCTCAACAAAGTTGGGATTTCAGATTCCCATTTTCAAACCGTTCAAAAGCTTTAATGTATCTGTAGGACTGAGACCCAGATGATAGTGCACAGGAGGGAGAAGAGATGAGTGTTTTGCTGGAGCGATGCTATGGAGTATGCTCCTGCGCTTGCTAATGTTCAATGTCTGGAACTGGACAGTACTGAGCTTACCATGATCCCTCATTTGCAACTGTGTGGCTGCTCATGAAACCGGGAGCCCAGAGGTGCTGCTTTGGTCTTTACTGTCAGTGGTGGGAGCCCTGAAGGGCTGCACTGCAGCACAGCAGGCTCTCAACTCAGGCAGTTCCTGGGAGAATCCCTGTTCTTTCCCCATTAGTGATTGTCTTCATGTTTGGGAGAAGAGGAGCGTAAAGCCCAGCTTGACTGAGAGGCAGTGCCAGGGATTATGGAATTAATGTGAAGAGTTGAAGTAATTCTTCATATCCTGCTACATGATCATCATATCCCCATGGACCTGGTGGACATCATAGGACTTGTTTGAGAGCTGAGAAGCTGAGCGAAGGTCTGGAGGTTTCTTAGAGCCACTGGGTCAGGGCCCTTTGCACTCTATAGGAAATGCCCTTACCCCCTCATGTACGCCTACATGTATAATCCAGCAGCAGCTGTTTGAAGTTGGAGAAAAGAGTGGAAGTTTATCCTGGAGGGCCTGCCCCTGTCAGCAGCCTTGGGTGTGTGGAGGGGGGAATCTGGCCAGCAAGCAGGTGAATGCACACAGAAATGATGCTGGAAGCCAAGGCTAGTCCTGCTGATGTGGCCCTTTCTCCTGCAGCGGATCATAAAATATGGCTCAAATTTTCATTACTGCCTCTATTGATTATCTTTTGGGACAGATGAATTATAGAGAACATTAAATTTAAAAAAAAAGGGAAATATTTGAATGAGTTTGGGAGGTCGATGCCAGAAAGGCTGATGCACCAAGCCTTACTGGCATTTTCCTGCTTTGTGGATCTGCTGGGCCCTTCCCACGGTCTCCCTTGGGGGAACCTGCCCAAGGAGCTCCCCTTGTTCCTTTCAGCTGCCCTTGGGGAACAGCAGGTTCTGCAGTGGACACGGGCTAGGCCAAGGGACAGCCCAGAGTTGCAGACTGTGGCTGGAAGACTTGGGTGCTCTTCCAGAGTCCGGCCCCATGCCACAAGTTCTGCCTTGTCTGGGAGGTCACCCCGAGGACCTTCCAGTTAAACACTAATTCACAAGTGTCTGTCTGGCACCTGCTATGGGATTCTTGAACAAAAGGGGAGAATGAGGGGCTGGGAGATGTCCAGGGAATGAATGGGAAAAAGGCAGGTCATTGCATTTGGTGACACATTTGGATCTGGTGTAAATATATGTGTGGAGGCCAACAGTGAATCATAAAAGTGGTGATGGGCTTTGCAATGTTTCCCTCCTTCCCTGCACCAAGGGAAAGGTCATTGCCCTCATCTCTCCTGTGCTGAGGGGTCAGTGCTCCTCTCTGCAGGATTCATGGAGCACAAGAGCTAATTCTTGATGGGGTTTGTGGCCAGGGATCTTTGGCTTCATGTAAAAGAAGTGTCAGGATTGAATCATCCCACTGTTAGTGTGGCACACTGAAGTCAAACCAGCCAGAGAAACTTCTGGCTCCTCACTTGGCTCTGGCCAGCTCTGATTTTGAGGGTGATCCTTAAACTTTGTTCCAGTGGACTTTCCGGGCCCATTCAGTTTTTCCAGGTTGTACCGTATGCCACACAATGCTCTGTCCAGGAGTTGGCTTGGTAAGGCTTTGTCCTCAACTCACTTCCCCCTGCCTGTATTCCACAAGAGGGGTTGAAATCCTGTAACCTGAAATGCTGTCAGCATGCTTTCAGCAGCTGGCAGTGGAGAAAAATGGATGTTACCCCTTTGAAAAGAACCGCAGTTCAGAGCACTCTTCTGTTTCCCAGTGGCAGCAGGAGAGTTCTGGAGCAGACACACAGGAGCTGTGTGGCTGTAAAATCCCTTCTCTGCGCTTTGTTCCTGGATTGTTTTCTGTCAGTCAGGCCAGCAGCCAGTGCTCCTGAGGAATTCTCTGTTTTCTTTTCTCAGACTCAGAAGAATGCAGCCAGGGTCCCCCTCCAGCCACCCACAAGACAAACATCCCCCTCCCAAATGCTCATCTGTGTCTGGGCACAGGGTCCTGCATGGCACAGTCCTCCTACCCCACTGCTGCAGAGAAATGTGGGGGGACACCCCTTGTCCCCTTACCATCTCCTGCCTGCCACCAACACTGGCTGCTCTCCCACAGGTCAGATTGAGCACCTAGAGCGCGATCCCTGCTTTTGGGATATTTTCTTGTGCTACAGGGGTGCCCTTTCTTCAGCCGTGCTTGCAGGTTCCCAGTTACCTGGTCACACAGCCATTTGGGTGAGTTTTGGCAATGCACTCTGCCAGCACTGCCTCTGCCAGAGCCCCTGCCGATCTGGAGGAGCACAGGTACTCCGGGTATGGTTGGAACACTTGGTGCATTCACTGGTGTGTCTGTGTGACCTGTGAGATGAACCAGCTGTACTAAGGTGTGAGCATTCCCCCTTGCTTGTGGGAAATTTTGGTGCCGGTGGACAGGACCACCGTTCTGAGTGCTGAATGCACAGTTGCATGTATGTGTTTCCCTTCCTTGCAGATCCCTGCTGATTTCACAAGACATCCACCAAGCTTTGGCTTCACCTGGGCAAATGCAAAAGGTGGTGGTTTCCATGGCTCCACAGCCTCACTCGGGTGACACACCCTTTTTGTGTAAGCTGGCTCCCTGGAGTCAATTGTTTTTTGGCAAACAGCTTCATAAACTCCTCCAACAATTAAACTGGAAAGAAAAAAATAACCAAACCAAACACAACAATACCCATGCATTACATGTGAGACTGCAAACAGGTTGGAGCAATTCCCCCACCAGCTCTATCCCCCTAAGCCCCCAGAGCCAGGCAGGGGAGCAGCCCCAGCTGCACTTGATGGACTTCGTTTGGGAGGTGCCTGGGCTGCCCCTACTCACCAAGCTGCAGTGAGCTAACAAACACGGAGGAAAAGGTCATGTTATTCACCTTTATTTTTTCAAAGCTGCAAACGTCCCTCTCTCTGGGAGGGGAGGCTGCACAGATGCCAGCTCAGATTAATTTAAATATTTACCAATCCCATTTTTTTTTTTAATTGTGTGTTTGTGTTCTGTTTGTGTCCCATAAAATACCTGGTGTTTTGGGCGTACCCCGTTTGCAGGGTGCATGAGATCACACTGAAAAAATGCAGTGAAAAACATTTTCATGCCACGACACATCAAATAGGATTTTGAATTAAGACGAAGATTTTTTTTCCCTCTCTTTTTATCTCTGAAATTTGGGTGAAAGGGTCTTCTTTTTCTGTTTCTTTTTAAAATTCTTTTACTTAACTGGGAAGAAAAAATGTCATGGAAATCCTTTAAAAGTTACTTTTGCTTTATCTCACCATGTCAAACATCAAAGGCTGTTGGTGCTGGTCAGAGCCCCCATTAGCGTGTGTTTCTGTGCTGTTGGCTGGATGGTAGTGTGTTCCAGCAGGTAGGCAGTGAGCAGGGGAGAAATCTGGAGTGTGGCAGCCAGAAACTGAGTGTGTGACAGCGGCTCTGCTCCTTTCCCTGCCTGTCGTTCCTGTCTGTCAGACTTGCTTTGGGGTGAGTGCTGTCTTTGCTGTTTGTGCAACCCTGGCACAGGAGTCTCGTCTTGTTCAGAGTGCTGGACTTCTGCTGTAACACTCCCAGGTGAGTTTCCCGCTGAGCTTTTCAGGGCAGTGACCCTTTGTTAAGTGTCCCAGCACCCCTGGGCACAGATGCGCCTGGGTTTGTGTGCCCCAAGGGCTGAACATGGCCCAGGACCCAATCTGGGCCCTGGCATGCTGTCCTCTTTGGTATGGGATTTTCTACATACTTTTGACCATGGAGACTTAATGCTCCCCTGGGAGGGAAGTTTTCTTTGTGGATTCAAGCAATGAAAGCACTACTGGCATTCACTCCACCTCCTTTTAATTGCTTTCCATGCCCATTGGGTCATAATCTGATCCCATCTACATCTGGGAAAGTACAGAGCTGTTCTGTGGAAAAATGGAGCATCTCCAAACAGAATAGTACTGCTGGGATCAGGATCCGGCCACCTCGTCTCTTGGCCCAAAGCACAAGCCTTCTGGAGGGGCTTTTGGGCACCTGTAAAGGATCCCAGGTCGAGCCTCCCCACCATGAATGACAGGTCTGGAACCTCTGGGTCAGGAGAGACTTGGGGCTGAGGGGGCAGAGGCGGTGACACCCCCATAAACTCATGGACCACCTGGGAAGTTGGGACAAAGCCAGGTGTCACTATGGGCACGCTGGGCACAGCTGCTTTGTTAAAAGCCTCAAGGCTGTCACTGGGGCAGGATAGGATACTTGTGTGTGTATTTCTGTGCAAGGGGGCATCGGCACTGCTGGAATGTGAATCCCATGTTCCTGCTGTGCTGTGAGAAAGGGAAAAAAGAAGGGGAAGAATCAGGGTGGATGTGCAGGGAGGGCAACAGTTGGCTTGCCTAAGCCACTAGCCAGAATTTGAAATTGGACCTGTTACTATTGAGGAATGTAGGGCAGTGGAGGAGAGATGTGTGAATGTGAACACAGCTCTAGCCTCAGTGTCCTAGGAAAGTGCCAGAGCACAAGATGGCAAAGAGCAATACTTACCCCACAGCTCCAACTCCACCACTGCACTGTTTGATTTGATCACTTATTACTTTGCTATTCCTTCTGCTTCTTGATGTAATTGTTACAAAATCTCTGTGCTTTGGGAGGGGTCCAGGACTCCAGGGCCCAATTGCATCTGCCCTGATTCAGAAAGTGGGTCATGCTGCTTGGTCTGGGAAGAAGATAGTCATCTTGCTTAGCATGATATTTATTAGGAGATAGAGAAGGGAATGCAACCACGCTGTTGCCTAGAAAATTGCTCTGGGGGGATGGCAAAGGACTTGTGAGGGCAGAGCATGTAAAGTTCTTGCACATCCAGTGCCTGCTGAAGCCTTGCCATGTTCCCTGTGCCTATACTGCCTGCTGCCTTCACGTCGAGACGTGGTGAGGATGGAAGAACAACACTGGAACTGGGGGTGAGGAAGGGATTCGTAGCTGCTCACTCAGCAGCTGCCAGGCAGCAATGGGCTCTTTACGTTTCTTGGAGCAGAGACTGGTGAGAGAGGGGAAGACAGTATCTAGTTTCTTCACAAAGACCTGCTGTTTCTCAGCCAGCCTGAACTGGTCGGGGTTTGATGCTGGACAAGCGACCAGCACCCTCTCCAAATACTTGGCAAAATATGACATAGTGCCCTGTAAAGGCAAGAATTCTCCTGCAAAGAGCAAGTAGAAAGCATTGATCCAAAGCCCAGTGTAATTTACTCTGTGCTGTATCTATCTCTCATTAAGCAACAGAGAGAAGAAAACTCAGTAAACAAAGCAGATGATGATGGGTCCAGCATTGCTGCAGCAGGGTCTCACAGCAGGGACTGCCTGACCTGGGGCAGGGAGGCTGGAGGGGTGGAGGGGAGGTAGGAAAGCACAGCTGATCCTGCCAGGCTGGCTGGGCCTGTGCAGCTGCTTGCTGTGAAATCACCCTCAGGATTATCCAAAGGAAGAACTGGCAACTCGAGTAACTTGGAGGGCCGGATCCTCAACTCATTTAAATTGGCATGACTTCACTAAAGCCACCGAAACGGCACTGATTTTACACTAGGTGAGCATCTGGTGCAGAATCTGCTGAAAGAATAAGACAAAGAGGGCACGAAACAGAGGTTTGGTGGAGCCCACTTACAAGCCTGGGGACTCTTGGGCTGCCCTGAGTGGAGGGTGGATCAGCACATCATTTCCAAATGTCTTGGATAGCTTGGAAGGGCTCTGAATTCTCAGGAGGGAGGTGGAGAAATCTGCCTCTTTGTCTACACTTTGCCTGCACATGTTGTTAGGGATTGGTAAGAGTGTCACCTTGCCAGTGTTTCCTGCTCATGACATTTTAGTGGCAGTGTGATGAGAGGAGCCAGAGACACTGACACCTGTTGACCTGGCCTGTTGTGGACCCTAGGCACATTCTCATGGGTGCTCTAAACCTGGCACGTCTTTTCCTGTACATTCAATATCACTTGTATCCCTTGCAGCACGAAATGCCCCTGACACAGGCTGACCAGCAGCTGTGGCTTCAGCCTCACACCCCTGCCACCACAAGTTTTAATTCTGCCAAGTCTGTGAGATGATGAGAGGAAAGTTCTTGCTTCAGTAAAGGACAGAAGCCAGTGTGCATGTCCCAGTTCATGCTCCATTGGGCAGTGTTAAGCACATGCCTGCAGAAATTGTTGGTTCCTGGTGTGGTAGGGCAATTGTTTTCCCAACTCTGCACCTTGTTCTTAGGTGGGGGTGTTACGGGATGTACACAAGAAGGTATGCTGTCACATGTTTTTAGAGGTTGTTTGGTGAAACATCGGGCTCTTGGGAGCTGTTGGGATGCACAGAATTCCCTCCACGCACTCACGTCCGGGGTGGATCTGGATAGAGTTTTAGCAACTCCCATTGAAGCAGCTCAGGGCCGGAAGTGAAGAAGGGATAAAATATCCAGCTGAAACTCCTGTAGGATGTAATTACCTGAGCTGGAAGCTGGCCAGGACAGCAGGCATTGTGCATCATCTGCTGGTGGTATCAGAAGCACCCAACATTGCAGGAAAGGTGGTCAGGCCTGAGGAGTGATGTTCGTGTGAGGATAGGACCTCTCCCGGGAGGCTCCTCTGTGGGCATTTGGCAGAACAGCTTTTGAAATCACTTGGGTTTGTTTTTGTGGCTGTTCTGTGCAGGTACCATGGTACCTATAAAATGCTCTTGGGAAGCTCCAGCCCATGGATGGGCAGCCTTATCCTGACACCCATTCAAATGCTCCTACTTTTTGATTTAAAAGAGGAAAAAGCCTTGAACAAAAAAAAAAAAATCAAAAAACAAAACAAAAAAAACCTCACCCCAACAACAAACAAACAAACAAGGAAAACAAAACAGCCCCCCCCCCCAAAAAAAAAAAAAAAAACCAAAACAAAGCAAAAAAACACCAAAGGAAATTGACTTCCCAAAAATTACACTAAGCTAACATTGAAGGCCTGGCACAAATCCATTGCAGCCAGGAAATTCAGAATTAACCAGTGCACTCCCATGGCTGCTAGGAAGGGCTGTATTCTGGCAGGACAGGCTAAAGCTTTTGGACTTGGGGATGAAAGTCCTTAACATGCCTCTTAAGGTATTTTCATGCACCTCCATGTATGCCAAATACCCCAACCCAGCATTAGATGCAGGGACAGCTTTATTCTTTGGGGAGAGGCTGAACAGCAGGCTCCTGGTGCTCAGTGACATGTGACAAGTGACACCAGCTCCTGACTAGGGCTCCTTCCCCAGGGCTTTTCCCCATGGGCTCTGTGTTGGTGGAGCAGGGATAGAGCAATGCAGCGGGGACCTGCAGGCTGCTGCTGAGAATGCTGGGGAGTTTTCACCCTAGCCCAGATTGGCAGTGAGGACAAAGTTGACTCTTCATTCTCACTTGCACATGACACAGCATCCCATAAATCAGTGTGACTGACAGCCTTAGTTCAGCTCAGGTAGAAGGGAAGGGAGGAGCACTGGCTCAGGGCAGGGGCCAGCGCTGGGGCTGTGTGAGCAGCAGGTCACAGGAAGAGCCTCCCAGCAGAAATTGCATCTGGAGCAGCGAGTCAGAGGCAGCCTGAGCTGGCAGAGTGGGATGGAGGGAGACTGGCAAGATATGGGCTGCCTGCTGTTCGCCTTGGGCTGATGCTATCAGTGCTGAATGTTTGCGCTGGCTCTTTTCACTCATCAGTTTTGGAAAAGCATGGAACGGGATCCTGTACCTACAGCTGTGGAGGCTGGCACCGAGAGTGTGTCAGAGGGCCAGCCAAGCCTCTACTGTCCCCAGCTGTCCTGGGTTGCCAACCTGCCTTTGCCATGAATTTTCACAGCTTTGGGGTACTGCAGACAGCAGACCTCATGACGGAGCATTGATAGTATCTCATTTCAGAGGCTGGGGGAGGTCGGGATGTGTTAAGGCTGAAAATATTTACAGGTTTTGAAGTTGAAACACAAACAGGAAAAGCCCTTTAAAAAGTGAGTGTAGTGGATATTCAAAACAGGGATTGCCATGGAAACGCCACAATATTTGCTTAAATTGACACAAAGGTTGCTGGTTGCAGGGTTCTGACTTCTTTGGCTCCATTTTCTTTGGCCCGACACCTATCACAAGTTGATCTCAACAGCCCTCTTTTGTTTTGCTTCTTTTATTTTTGTCTGATGGAAATTTAAAAAAAAACACCAACAACAGAACCCTCCAGTCTACAAATCCCACCTCATAGAAGAGCCTGAAGCTTCTGAGCTTCTGACAAAGGTTGGAGCTAAGACATTTTATAATTTTGGAAGTAAGGTAAAAGGGTTTTTTTATTTTAATCTGTGCATTTGTTAATGTCCTTCAATGCAGGAGCAGAAGGGAATTGTCTTAACTGTCTAGGGAGAGCAGAGAGAAGGGTGAAACCTGTTGCAAAGGTAGCAGTATGCACCCAAGGAGCACAGACTTTTGCAGTCCAGCTCTTAAACCAAAATTTGAGAGATTTAGCGGTAGTTCTCAGTTCTGCCTCAGATTTTCCAAGTGAGCTTTGACAAGTCCCTTAATTACTGTGGGCCTCACTAAACTGCAAATAGTAATTCTCCTTTGTCTCATCTGGTTGTATGTGTAACATTTTTGGGCATGAGATTTGATGTGGGGGTGGACAAGGAGTTCTGTGCTGCTGGATTCCCCCCAAAGGAGGGATGGCAGTACAGGCTCACGTGGGCAGGAACGCTCAGCTGGCTACAGGGGGAAGCTCTTTGCCATAAGTGGCTTAGTACTATAGGCTGCTTCTGCCACTGATTGACCTGGATTTTTTTCTGGGGAAAGCTGGAGTGTGTGGCCCACTGAATAGTCACCTGGGTGGTTCGTAGCTTGGCTTCTGAGTTGCTAGTACCACACAGGGCAGACAAGGACATGGGGATGCAGGGTGTTCAGCAGGGTGTGAAATGCTTTGCCTTGCTGGCCTGTTATGTGTGACCAAGGGCTCAGGTCTGTGGGTGGCTGCAGCATTTGAGGCTGGCGTCACTGCTGGTGCTCATGATTCACCTGAGCTTCGGTAGTGCTCAGGAGGGAATATTCATTTCCTTTTGAAACTCTCCTCAGGGAAAAGAGACTTCACCAAGGGAAGGGAGGCCATCTAATTCACACTGCCTTCACCTGAGACCACCTCCAAAACAAAGAACCTGACTCCTCCCCTGGCTTTGTACACTGGAATGGACCTTGAAGCCTGTGACTTCTCAATGCAAGGTACTAGCTTTTGTTCTGTGATCAAACTGCTCTGAAGCAGGACTGGAGTGAGTGATTTTGGCTCTCCAGAGCCTTCATTCCTGTTCCTGGGAAATCTCTAGCCTGTGAAGTTTGAAAGAGCAGTGGGAAGTCAGTGGCTTAGGTGGTAAATGCGTGGTGGGATGTTGGTTTCGCTTGGGCTAGCTTTCAAGTAGGACTGGGTTTACCCCTGCCATCACTGCCCACCTCAGAAGAGACACCCAGCTGACACAGCAGAGTGTTGGTTTGAGCAGCTCTTTCTCTTCACCTTCTTCCTAACGAGCTGCTGTGCAGTATTAACAGTTGGCTGAGTAGTACACAAGGGAGTCCCCTGGGTGAGCATTGTGTGGGACAGTTTCTGACTGACTTGTTTCACAAATGGAGTTTGAGGATGTCTGTGGTCACGGTGGGTAACTCAGAGAGGTTGTGAGGGGGTGGGACTCTGTGTTTCTATGTTTTACTTTCTTCTCTGCTTGGCTGCCGTCACAGCTTCTCTGCAAAGAAAGGTTTGATACAACAGTGGGATAATACATTTCTTTGCAATGGGTTGGGGATTTGGGAGATACCTGGTGGCACTGCCGTACTGCTGCAGGTAGAAGGGGCTGAGGATCCTTGCTGTGTATGGCCTTTGCATGGCATCACATGTGCTCTGTAGGGCAGAGAGGTATTGTCAGGGGCTATCTCCATACTGTGCTGACATCATTTAATGCTGCTGATGCCTGAATGAATATCAGCAAGTGAAGTGCCTGAGGGGATTCTGTATCATCATGTTCCTCTATTTTTTGCTGCTATGCCATAAACGACACCTGAGCAAAGCAGTGTGTCCAAAGCTGTTGTGAGTCAGGTGCAGCTGAACTGGAAGGGTCTAGGTGGAGAGACTGTATTGGCTTAGCAAGAGAGGAAATGAGAAAAGTCACAGGGCCCAGATGTTGTTCTGGGACTCCAGCAATCCCTCTCCATTGCTGACTATGTGTGGCACAGAGGAATTTACTCATGTTCTAAGTGCCTTACCCCTACCTGAAAGAGCAACAGCCATGATACTTTAAGGCTCAGTAGGTCTTAGTTCTTGCTATGTGTTCAGAGCCTACAGACCTGAGTGCTTTCAGTAAGTCTGCCAGTAAAGAGTGTGCTTCAGGATGGGATAGCGGTGAGCTGTGCCTTCCCATACCTTCCTGGTCCTGAAACACCTCCAGGATCTGGCATGCTTTATTTGTAAAGCCTGATTTTGAACTATTAAGGTAGCAAACTCTGGCCTTTATCCCTGTGTGAGCTGTTCTGGTACTTGTGTCCCCTTTTAGAGCAATGCCTTCCCAGGCCTCCAGAGGCAAGAGAGCTTCCCAGATAGGAGCTCTTCCTGAGGGAATAAGGTAAAGGAACATGAAGAACCTTGACATTTTACCAAATAAGACACAAATTCTCAGGTTTGACTGCAGCAGGTGAATTTTCCACCAAACACCCTTATGTGCCTCTCCAGAGAGGTCCAATATCCAGGGGGAAAAACTCTGCTGAGGAAGCTGCCTCATAGGCTCTCGGTGATTTTTCCATCACAAGGAGCTTTTCCTGTGACACCTGTCACAGGTTTCTGCTTGTGTAGCTTCTAATATTGAAAACCCTGCATTGTCCATCTGACCTGGGATGAGCAGAACCTCTGAGACAAGAAGGTAAGAGGAAGAGACTGATACATCAGGAATTCTTTAAGTGCTGAAGTGATCCTTGAGGTTCAGGTTCTTGCAAATCAGTTATCCTTTTCCACGTTTGTCTCCTCCGAATACCTACTGGATGCATTTCTGAGTGTCCTTCAGGGGCTGCTTCCTGAGGGACAGTAGCTCATTAGAGACAATAAAAATATTTCCCTGGACTCCAGCTGTTTTCTGAGGTCCCCCTAGTTCTACAAACCTCACTGCAGTGAAGGAGATGCATTTAGCCATTCAGGCTTTGTGATCTGTCATGCTCTGGACTAGAAAACCCTGTGTCCCAGTCTTCTGCCCTAGAGCAAGTTGTATGGCTTCTACTTTCAAAACAAGCTCAGTTTACTTTGGGCTACAGAGGCTGTTTGCACATTCTCCAGAGCCCATCCCTAGGCTATTATTGCTTTTTCACTGTTTATAAGCACAAGCTGGCTATTTAGTCCTAGAACTATAAGGGTTAGAGGGAGTTTTCTTGTTCAGTTAATGAAGGTAGACTTTTATGCAGGAGGAACAAGGCTAAAAAAAGTGTAGGAAAAGGATTAGAAATATCTGCTCTGTCTGTGTTTGAATTTGCAAAATATTCCCCCCTGTTCAAACCCTAACGTAAAGCTAAATTTGGGGGTTAGCTTGGACTGATGGCGTTATTTTTGCTAGGATCCTTGGGATTACCACATGAGCACAGCTGCAGAGGGAATAAGATGGGAACACTGCCTGCTGCAGAAGTGCAGCTGGGCCAGCCCAGCCAGCCCTGACAGCCCAGATCCTGAGCTGGGCTGGGGAATATGAAACAGCCTTGCAAAATCATTGTGGAAATTTACCCACCTGTGTATGAAATCGACTTGCCTACCTTTGCCAGGAGGAGTTTAACTTGTCCATTAAAATACACCTCTATTTATGTATTACATGTTCTGTGAGAGAAATTTTTCCCAGGCAGTTACAAAACTCAGTCTAGACTGTGAAGTGTGGCATCTGGTGGTAACATGCCATATACATATATCTGAATACAGTATCTCCTGTATCACCCTGCTTGGGAGTTAATAGCACATATTTGGATTACAGCGAGGCTTTTCCGTTTGCAGCACACTATCCTTGGATAAACACTTGGCCTGGTTCCTGCCAGCACTGGTCTGAATGGGGCTCTACCCTGCTTGCTTCCATCCGGGTACAGCCAGGCAGGCATTTCCATGCTGCTTGTCCTGACCTGTGGCCCCACACTTCAGGTAGGCTGGAGGCAACAGTTCCCAGGCAGAGCTCTTCCGGCAGGATTGAGTAGAGGGGAGAGAAGATGTTAAAAGCCTGTCTGGGTAAGAACAGGGTTGTCACATCCATCTGCTCAGACCCTGACGAGCAGCTGATCCATATTGTTAACATATTGCCTGCCATATGGGCTAGCTCAGCTCTCCAGGAACGCTTGGGAGACCTGACCTCTAGTGTGACAAGATGTGAGCATGAAGGACGGGTTGACAACAGCCCTTGGGTCCTGGAGTGTGAAACCATGTTTCAGCCATTTCTGCTGCCTTCCCCTGCACTTACTCCCGCGCTGCCTTTGCCTGCCTCACTCCCTCTCTTCTGTCTCTCTGAGGGGTTTTTCCCTCCCTCCCTCCCCTGTTTTCTGCATCCCTGGTCTGTGCTAGATCAATGACCTTCACTCATAACCAGACTGGACAGTTCTGACTCCCTCCCCCGGGCCTTCGATCAGATGTTTAGTTGGCGGCTGTGGAAAGCTGAACGGGGGGAAGTTGAAGGAGGGGAAAGAGGATCACGTGTTTGGCAGGCCTTGTGGCTGTCCTTACCATGTCTGGTCTGGGAATGGGCCTGAAGACTGAGCCACTAAGGTCCTTAGCACCTCCTGCTCATTTGGGTAACAGCGGACACTCATATAACCTCTTGATGGAGGGTGAAGTCCACCAATGGGGTCTAAGCAGGTTGAAAGGTCTCAGATGTTTGGGAAAGGGCCTTGATGCCAGAGTTCAAGGGGGGAACACTTAAAAGGCTCTTGAGAGACATGGAATGAGTCAGTTTCAAAATAAAGGTAAGGGCAGCCCAAAGCCCTTGCAGAAGCCCTGCAGTGCCCAGCAGCTGGTGATTTTGCATGACTCATGAGGGGGAATAGTTGTTTGAGGGGCAAAAGCTGAAGAGGTGTTCTGGCAAAGAGGAAGTCGGCTGAACAGGATCCCTCCCAGTGCTGAATGAGGCCTGGCTACAGAGCCTGTGGTGCAGTTAGGTGCAATCACACGTGTGTGGATACGTGGAGCAACTTAGCCCTAAAGAGGCCCAGGGTTCAGTGAAGGCTGGCAGTTGCCTGGGTGATGGTCTGGAGACCACACCGGAGACCAGCCTGCCCCAAGAACTCAGATGGATAAAGGGATGTTCAGTGCAGGAGGAGACAGGACTGGACCAGGCCTTCATGGCTTCAGACCTTGCTTTCCATGTTGCCAGCAGTCATTCTTTTGAATTCGTGACATCCTCAGTTTCCTGGAACCGCTGCTTATGAAGTTGGCTATCTCCTTCCTAAGGCTTCGGTCTTCACAGCTGAAATTTATAGGGGTTAAATCCTGCTGCTTGGGAAGCAAGCACCAGTTTTACTGTAAACTTCAGTGGCATTGGGATTTCAGCCTTGGCTCCTTAAAAGGGGATTGGGATGTTTCCCAATATTTTTTATCCATCAGCTCTGTCAGACCGCAGGCATGACTCATTTGTCTGTTAGTATCCCCAAGTAAGGGTTGCCTTTTTTTTTACATGCCATGTCCTATGAAACTCATTATCCTCCAAAAAGCTGAGATTTTGCCCTGCTCTTCATAAAGGCTTTAAACCAGTTCAGATGCTTTCATTTCTCTTCTTCCCCATATACCTGCAATTGCAATGATCTTTAATAGTGTTTATTTGTAGAGAGGAGCCCACTAAAATATTGCAAAATAAAACAGTGATGAGTTGTGGTTTATTTACTCAAGCTTCACTGATGTAACAAACCTGATTTTGTGTTGATAATGACTCAGAAGCAGAGTTGGGAGGAGAAGCCAGATCTCCTGATTCCTTTAACCACCCAACAGTATTTCTTCCTGTCCTTAGATCCAATGGCAGTTCTCTGAGCTGGGATACAGGCAGTAGTTCTGTGGCAGCCTGATGAAACAGCTGGCTGAAAAAATAATCAAAGTGCTTTGCGAGTTTGCAGGGTTCCATTAACATTTAGGAGCACATTCAGCTCTGGCAGGCACTGTGTACACACTGTCCGTCTGTCTGACAGGCAGCTCTCCAGCCAGCAGAGTTCCTCAAGGAAAACCAGTAGGAAAGCACTTGTAGCAATCAGTGCTAAGTATGCACATGAATGTTCGAGGGAAATGCATGTTCAAAATGTAGATTGTAGAAATCTGTTGATAAAACCGAAAAATTTTAAAAATGAACAAATAGTGTAAAGTGAATGGTAGCAGTTTTCTGATGCCTTCTGCTGGGAGCTCATTCCAGAGCTGGTGCTCAGCCCATGGGCAGTGCTGGAGGTGAGGCTTATCTCACTACTTGAGCTGGATATGGAAAGGCTGTTTTAGCATATTGCCTCTGACAAATTATGTGGTAATGCTGAGGCTCTCTTTTGCTATTACTGCAGTTATATATTAACTATTAAGACCTACAGGTAAGCCATCTGCTGATGTACCAGAGCTGCATTTCTTGTCAGCAGAACTATCCTGATTTTTGCCAGGGCAGTTTACAATCTGTCCCAGTGTCTTTCTTGTGATTCTTGCTGAGTTTGTCTAAGCTGTACGTTGGTAGAACATACAAGAGAAAAGAGGAGAGGACAAACTAAGGTGAGTTTGAAAGTAAAATGAGCAAACAATATTGCTAGCCTTGTCCTTTCAGAAGTCAAAAGCTACTCCCCTCCTCCCTGCAATTATAAGACTTAATAATACCAAGGTTTCTATGGTTCAGCATGCACACAGATCACATTTCAGGTTGCTGTGCCCTGAAAGTGGGAGAACAGAGGGAGCAAAGGGAGGGATAGCACTGTACACACATTGTTGTAAAAAACAAAAATCCTATGTAACTTGCAAGATCTCAGACTTTAAGAAAAACATGAAGATTTACAAGGTGGACAAGGGTTGTCACATAGGAGCAATTTCTACTTGATTACCATGTCCCTGAAGTATGCTGACCTAGAGAACAGCATACTCAGGAACCTGGTTGCCATCTTCCCTTGCCAGGGCTAGTTAAAATAGGAGCTCAAGCCAGCTGCCCTGAAAGCCAGGAATGATTTTTTTGGTAGACTTGCTTTACCTGGGGCTGTCTGGCAGTGGAACAGTGCAGATCCCTGAGCTGATCACACGTGGTATGGAGCAGAGGGGGTTTGTCCTCTCTACATCCATATTTGAGGAACTAGGAGTTGGATGTCCTTGACCCCTGGTGGGGGAATAAAGTGAAGAGAGCTGCTTGGCATCTTCTGCTGTAGCAGCACAGCCCACAGCTCTGGCTTTCCCCCCAAAAGGCTCCGTCCTTTGCCCATAAGACTTTTGTATCCCTGGCTTTCCCAGCCCAGAGGGAGCTGCTGGACCATGATGGGTGCTCCCCCACCTGTCCCTGACTTCCTAGCACTACCAACCTGCGGGAGACTAGCCAGGGGGAAAGAACTGGTATCCTTCCCTAGAACCGGATATCCAGGCAGAGCCTGAACAAAGAACAGGGACCATTTCACATGCATTTGGAGAGCACTGAGCTCTCAGGCTTTTGGTCCAAGTTTTGAAAATCCACACAATATTCCTCTAGCAGAGTTGCCTCTCCTTTCTCAGCTGCAGAGAAAGGTGAAGGTGTTTCCCAGGACCCCACCAAGTCAGTCACCTACCAACCTCTGTCCTTGCTCTTTGAACCCTGCCACACTGGCTGCCCTCCCATTATCCTCTTCTGCCTGCTTCTTCCTCATTCCCCTGTGCCACTTTTTATAGGTTCACCAGAAAGGAGGGGAGATTTTTCTTCCCCTTGTTTGCTTCACACCATTACTCCCATCTGTTCATCCAGGCTCTTAGTTCCTTTGTTTTTCAGAGTCATGTGGATTTGGGCGCAATTTACATTCTCTGGGATGCCCTTCTGGACAGTGCTGGTGTGGGAAGGAGGTCCGGTTCACAGGACAGCAGCAGGGGTGGGGGAAATGTACATCTTCAAATTAATCAAGATTTTCTCCTCCAGAAATGCTAATGGGGGAAAAGCAATTAAAGCAGCCTGGTTTTTATTAAGTAATCTGTGTTAAGAGCTTGTAATGAAGTTTAGTGCCGTTGTGACTCGATATTTCAGCTTCATCGGTTTGAGTCAAAACAATCCAAAGTGGGAAGGGAGCATGGAGGTGAGCTGCTCCCCAGCATCTGTAGTGCTGATTCTTGTTCCAGCTCGTTCTTGCAGATTTCCAGTGCAATACATTGGAGACCATTCACTCTTTATCCTGCCCAGGGTGAGAAAAGGAGCTGTAAAATCTGCCACACAAACTGGATGGCTTCTTGTTTAAAATACCAGTTCTTAATGTGAGGATGGCCGTGGCCCCTTGGAACAGACTTTGCCTCATTTTTTGGGGTTAGTACTAACACCAAGTTTTCCATAGGGAGCAATGAGAGAACAAGGGACAGCAGAAGTGAGGCGACACTGAGGAGCAGTGAGACTCCCCAGCTGAGTGCTGCATGCTTCTGGACAGGTTCATAAACCTCTTCTAATGTCTGGAAAAGTTTTAGCTGCCACAGGATGGGGGTGATACCTGCCATTTCTGTCCTCTGTACCTCCAGGCCCTTGCTGGCTCCACTCAGAAAAGCTCGGCCCTGTTACCAGGGTGACAAACTGCTGGGGGCTGTGAACAGCTGTGGGAACAGTCCCATCTCCTTCTCCTCTCCTTCCCCCCACGCCCAGAAAAGGCAAAAAAAAAAAAGGGACAAAGTCCCTTTAAAGAATTACATGCCAAGCCTCTGCCATCCTGTTTTATCTGAAGTCCAACCGCATGTTGTTCCAGGGCCGATCCGCTTTAGCTAATTAATAATCTGACAGGAGCCACCCAAGGGATTAGCTGCTGAGACGAGCTAGACCAAACCCCCAGCAAATGAGCCCCATGCTCCCTGGGGACTCAGAGGTGACTTTGGGGGGCAGGGGGTTGCACCACATGCAGAAGGGTGTCAGAGCCCTGAAGGGGATTTATGGCATCTGGGAGGGTGAAGGAGGAGGTGAGGGGTTACAATTTATGAGATGTAAACTAATAAATCAGTTAGTTGAAGAGGGGAAAGAGGGAAGCACCAAATTAAAAGATAACGTCTTAAAGGAACAGTGTAAATTGATGGTGCTCCCTGTGGCAGGGGACACTAAGAGAGTTCCCAGTGCAGACCAGTTGTAGCTTCCTCTGCACTGGCTACCTGGGAGAGAGGAAGAGAGAGACTGCAAAGCAGAAGAAAAAGGGGTATTGATGGGGATTGGGAGGAAGAGAGATGCATCTTTTTGCAGTTTATGCAAACAGTTGATGGTTTGGCTTTTGTGGCAGGTGCCACCTCTTTTGATTGCAGAACACAGAGTCTGTGGTGCCCCTGCCCTGGAAGAGGTCAGTGGGCAAGAGGGGCTTGGTCATCCTCTGCACTTAGTCATCCCATTCAGTTAGGCTTTATATGGAGGAACACTTCTCAAATGGGATTAGTGGAGAGGATCAACTTGGAGCAAGACAAAATTACTATCAGGAAAGCTGCCTCAAGACAGTGTGATACATTTTTTTCTCCAAATTTGCCTCTTCACTGAGTCTTCAGATGACTGCAAGGCTTGGAGTTTGCTCCTGAAGAAAGTGCTTGTTCTGGAGCCTTGTAGAGGTCTGGAACTTCCTGGTGGTGAAGGTCCATTTCATATTCTCTTCTGATTTCAGGAGCTGTTGTTCCTGCTGAGCAGGGCAATGGCCTTGGGCACAAATTTTCTCCTGCCTCTTCCACTGCCCCGTCCCAAAGCTGGTTTGCTTTTCCATACCAGTCTCTTTGGGTGCCTTGAAACTTCTCCTTGCCCACAGTTCTTTCTGAGCATGTGCCTAGGCCTCAGCTCTCTCTAGGGGCTGCTGTAATGCAAATGGTAATGCAAGATGGGATTTCCAAAAGCCGCCTTAGGGGGATTTGTAATCCCTGCCCCATGACGGTGCTAGACACAAGTGGATGGAGAGGGACCTGTGTGAGCCCTCTCTGCAGAGCCAGAGCAAACCTCTAAGTCGTTGCCAAAGGCCAAGCTTTTGGCATTGTTCCTTGCAAAAGTAGGAGACTCCCTTATTTCCTCCATCTCCCCCTAGCCTGCAGCAGATCACAGGCAGCACAGGCCTGGGGTGTGAGGCAGTGGCTGTGCAGTGGCCAGCTGTCCCAGAAGCCAGGTGAGCTCCTCCTGCCCCACCCCACCCCATGGCCTGGAGCCAGCCCAAGGCCCTGCGTCTGGTCTGGTGTGAGCCACAGGCAGCCCTGAGGTGGTCGCTGTGAGTGCCTCTTTGCTGAAGAGGTACTGGGATCATGTGGATGTTGCCCTGGGGGAGCATAGCGCAAAGCCTGCAGATTGCTCTTCCAGTGGGACAACTGCATCAAGCCAACAAAACTCATCTGACTACCTCAATGTATTTCCATCTAGAGAGCTACCTTGCAGGGTCCCCCACACAGACATGTTGAGCTCAGATGGCTGCTTCTTGAGATCTCGAAAGGCAGAGAGTGGAGAGGGAGCAATCCTGTGCCGTGCTGGAGCTGAACTGTGACTGTGAGACACCTTCCTGAGGGGCACTAACTTGGGCCTGGGCTGCCAGAGTGGTCTGGAAATCTGCCAGCACTGCACCATCCCATCCCATCCCATCCCATCCCATCCCATCCCATCCCATCCCATCCCATCCCTCATCCTGCTCTACTTGGGCAGTCTCAAGTGGGGAAGCTCTTCCGGAGGCTGGGCTGGCAGTCACACCATTACAGCCTCTCACATACACAGCCGTGGTTTGGCCTCTCTCCTGCAAAGCTGCCAATAGCCCACACTGCTCCTGACCAACATCATTAGTGCGGGTATTTATATTTCATTAACAACATTAAACCAAAATGGCATTAAAAGCAACACCAGTGATAAATAGCTTATTAATAAACAGAGAATGGGTTGTGCCACGCACAAATTCAATCCTTTCCTAAATATGTGTCTACCACTAAAACCAGCCTTTTAACTCCTGCTAATCTGGAGAAAATTGAAGGATGTTTTGGGGATGGATGGTACTCAGATGAAGGCAGGGGGCACACAGTGTCATATAGTTTGGTTCTTCCTAAGGCAGACTGGGGTGGGAAGATGAAGATTTCTCAAAGTGCTTTTGTATTTCCATTGTTGTGTGGGACTTGTTTGGTTGTGTTTCTAGTGTAATTTTGATTGTGTTAAAACAGCAGTAGTATAGAAAGCATGAAACAAAAAAAAAAAAGCAGAGAGACTGAAGATTCAAGTAAGTGTTTGCCTCTCCTCTGTTTCCCCCACACTCTTTCACACACCTCTGCTGGCTTGGACAGGACCATCCCCAACAGCCACCAGCACAAAATCTCTTGCTTGCCCCAGACCCAATTGCACTCTTCCAGTGATGTCTGCAGACTGCCAGCCCTGTCCTCATTCATCCCTATGTGTTTATTCTAGGGATTAAGAATGTTAAAAATGTGGCTTTTCTTGTAAGCTTGTCAATCAGCTTATTATTTTTATTTTCTGTTTGCCCCCAACTCCTTATTCTGCAAAGGGACTTCCTATGCTTCTGTCCCACCCTGAGTACAGAGGCTCTTTTCTTGCTCTTCCTGCTCCCTCTTTTCACAGTAAATTAATTAACTCAGAAACTTGAATGAGTCTGGAGTTGAAGGCCCCCCTCAAACCATCTACAGGTTTCTCAGCAAGGTTCCTCTCTCCATACACCTCCTGGGCACTTTTCCAGTGGGGAGGACAAGGTATAGGGCTTTGCCCTGCTTCATCATGCTCCTGCATGCAGCACAAACTGCTGCCTCCTTTGCATCCTGTGTCCAGTTCTGGGCCCCTCAGTTTGGGAAGGATGTGGAGACACTTGAGCGTGTCCAGAGGAGGCAACGAGGCTGGTGAGGGGCTGGGAACACAAGCTATGTGAGGAATGGCTGAGGGACCTGGGGGTGTTTAGCCCAGAGATAAGGAGACTCAGAGGTGACCTTATCCCTCTCTACAGCTACCTGAAAGGTGGCTGTGGTCAGGTGGGGCTTGGTCTCTTTCTCCAGGCCACAACTGACAGAACGAGAGAACACAGTCTTAAGGGTTTCCCTTAAGCTGTGCCAAGGGAAATTTAGGTTGGATATTAGAGAAAAGTTTTTTTACTGAAAGAGTCATAAAGTACTGGAATGGTCTGCCCAGAGAGGTGGTGGAGTCACCATCCCTGAATGTGTTTAAAAAAAGATTGGATGTGGCACTCAGTGCCATGGTCTAGTTTAGTTGAGGTGTTAGGGTGTGGGCTCAACTCGATGATCTTAAAGGTCTCTTCTAACCTCGTAATTCTGTGATTCTATGATCTAGACCCCCTCCCTTGCTCCCAGGGCATTTGGGTCCCCCCACTCTCCTACACGCAGTGTGTGTTCAGCAGCATGTGCACCCTCCATCCCAGGCATGTTATCTCCAGAAGCAGCAGGGCAGCATCAGGTCCTGCATGCTCCTGTACCATACTGCCCGTGTAAGCACGCCTTGATGCAGCTGCCAAAGACTGGGCAACTCTCGAGTTAGTCATGCTCCTCTGTGTTGCTCTGCCTGAATACCTTAGTGCCTTAGGCTGCAGTGTTTGCAGGCTTTAGACAGTAACTTTGTGGTCTCCCTGCTTTGGACTGATATACTCATCTCTCAGCTTGCATCATGCAAGGGCTTTTCGTGGAGAACGAGCCCTCTTCCCCAGCCTGATCATGTCGGAGTTGGCATCAGACATAATTGTCTGCACTTCTATTCTGAGGACAGTGGTAGTCCTGAATGCAGGATTTGAGATGCAGCTGGCATCTTTCTGCTTCCTCCTCTCCTCATCCTTAGGTCCTTCTGACACAGGCCATGCACAGGTTGGATGGGGAGAACAAAAAAATTGCAGAGCTGGCTGGAGTCACCTCCATGACCTGTGTCTTCCATATGATGAAGAGCAACCAGAACCAGAACACAAGACAGGGTGTTTTATCATTTGTTTGCCAGCCAACATGGGCAGTATCATGGGTCACATGTCTCCTTGTTAACTGAACTGTGAAGCATGTGCCCTGGCAGAGGCATGTAAGAGAGGAAGCTCATCAGAACCTGCCTGTTCCCACTCAGCTGATTGTCATAGGGTCGGCCCCTTAGCTGACATGAGCACTAAGATACTGGTGTATTCAGAGCAGGGAGGGGTGGGGAAGAGAAGGGAAAGAAACTAGGCATCAAGATAATAATTATTTCCCCAGAGCCGTGAAGGGAACTCAAAGGTTGATATCCAGCAGCATCTCTTTGTCTCTTTGTATTGCCACAGCATCGAGGATAAATAAAAAACTCCTGATACTGCTTACCTTCTGTGGTGCCATCCCTTCCTGCAGAGAACTTGGCAGAACAGGGTCAGGGTCAGGAGGGAGAATTGGCTGTACTCAAACCCATTCCTCTAGGGGCTTGGAAGGACATAGAAAGTGGGAGATGTGGCGTGGGAGTTGGCCGTAGCACTGGATGAACATCTTGACTGTGGATGGACAAAGAACACAGAAAGAACACAGGAACCTGGGATCTGCTTAACTGTAGGCAATAGAGATTCCTACAGCCAAAAGAAAGGGGAATGGATCAGACAGAAATGCCCTGCACCATTAGTAACCATGAGCTGGCAAGGGGAGGGTTTCTGAGCTTTTGAGTATTTCACCCTGAAGCCATTCCTGAAAAATTCCTTAAAGAAACGCTATTAAACTGTCCTATCCACTGGGAAGACCACCCCTGCCCATTGACATCTGGTGCCAGTAAGGATGGTGTCAAGGCTGCTTAGGATTGAAGGTGGCCTCTTCCCTTAGTCCTTCTCTATTACGGTGCTTCCTTTTCATCCTTTTGGAAGGATCTCTGTAAAACATGAATTACCATCACATGCCAGATCTTGGGCTTTCTCTCCCATGAATAACCAAACAAGGATGTGATGTCTTGAGTCCTGCTTTTCACTATGGAGAATAGCCTCTGTATATGGGACTCATGGATAGAAGGAAGCATAAGCTTCCCCCATCTGCTGAGGCATATGTTTCATAGGAAATTGTTACATGCTCCTGGGAGGACACTCTCTGCCACTTTGGAAGGTTATTGGGAAAGCTGTCTCACATCAGCTCTGTGTCTGAGGGCTAAGGGAGCCATGTCCTATTTCATACACTGACAGCATGAGAACAAGCAGGCCTGAGCTGGTGCTCTGTGTCCAAAGGGTGGCTTCCCACAGGACATGGAGCCATGCTGAGGGGGAAGCTGATCCGTACCCAGCTCCCAAACTACTGCTGTTAGTGCCCACCCCAGCAATTCTGCAAACTCCACAAGCTGCCTGTTCCATTGCAGCTCTCTCTATGGAGTGTCTTCCCTTGGAAGGATTTTTAATCAAACTTGACTGAGGAGTGCTGAAAAACATGAGGAAGTAATTACAAATATGAATTTACAGCCTCCTGGAGTACCTCCCTCCTTCTCTCTCTTTGCATAACGCCTGTGTTTACCCTGTTTCCTACCGTTACCAGTCTCATTCCTCAAGCCCTCCTCCACTTCACTGCATCTGTACAAAGCCCGTGTGTCAGATTTGTGACCCTCAGTGCTACCTCAGAGAGAAGAGTAAAGGTAGAGCCAGCTCTGGGAAAGATTGTGGCCCTCACTTTTTTCTGTGAGGCAATAATAAGCCAGCAGGAGGACAGTCCCAGGAGGAAGTTGCAGGTTCCCTGAAGGAAATTGGCTGGAACAGCCTCCCTGATTGTCTGCGATTTTCCAGCTAGATAGGCCCCAGGAGAGGGGGTAGGCTGGAGCAGGGTGGAATCAGCCTGGAAATCAGGATGGGCTGGATGCTTCCTCCATAAGGTGTTATTTTCTCATGCATGCTGTTCTTGAGAGTCTTTCTTTTTATTTATTTTCATGTATGCAATCATCATTCTGGGAAGGCTCTTAGCTTGGCTGACTGCAGGATCCATAACCAGTGCCTAGGGATGGTCACATATTCCAGTGCCATTCACAGGTTCCATACTGGTGTTGTTGGCTCTTGCTCCCTGATTCCAGGTTGTGTCCTTGTTTTGTTCCACGTGGGCATGGAGTGAGTCTGTGTGTTGCCTGTATGGAATGGAGAGCTTTCACTCCAGAGACTCTGAGCCTTTCGCGGCAGGGAGAGTGAGGAGAATTGTGTGGGTGAGACGCCAAGCCCAGTCCAGTTGCCTTGGGCAGGAATTAAGGGGCAAGGTGTGAACTGTGTGTGGGGGTAGCAGAAGAGCTAAACCACTTCTTCTCTCATCTTCACTTTGCTTTCTTCTTAAAGCAGTAGAAGAAATGGCTGGCAAGTTACTGGGCACTTGGAATTTCATGTGACTGTTCAGACAGCTGCCGGCCTGTGTAGGGATTAGGAAGAAATGTGAATTTTTTGCTGGAGTTTAGAAAAAATGGGTAAATTTGTACGGATGATCCTTTATTTCCAACCTGNTTTTTTTTTTTTTTTTAAGGTTATGCCCTAGGGGTAATTTATTTTACTTGGCCCTAATGAGGCCAGAGAACCAGCTGTCCCAATGCAAATAGGGGAAGGCATTCCCTGCCTTTCTGTCAAGCATTGGGAATTGAACAGAAGGCTCTGGAACCCCTGGGCTTACCAGGTATGTGATTCAAATCTAAGTTTGAGTGGCTGGGACTCTCATCTTCTGGACAGTCAAAAGAAACTGACCCCAAATACTTTTCCCAAATCTGCTATCAAAGAGGCTGCTGCCATGGCCCTACATTGGGCTGTTTGGTGATGAAGGAGAGAAGGGGGAGTAGCATAAGCACTCCCTTGGGATCCCCTCTTACACTCTCATTTTCCTGTAACCACTTTAATTTTTTTGGCTAATTAAAGACTCTGAGCAGTTTTCAGCCTGTGGGGTTTCTTTTATTTGGTTCCTCAGCAATTAACTTTTTTACTGAACAAAGTTTTGATTGAGCTGGGGCCCATGTCTTGGTTTAAAATTTCTCCATAGCCCTGTGAATCCATGCCCTTTCCTATCCTATCCATGGCTCAGTGCCACCTTCTCTCCCATCACTGATAATTCTTCCCAATGCTGTCTCCTGCCTCTGTGCTTTCTTCTCCACCTTCACTCTCACCAAGCCCCTTGTTCTGCAGAGAAAAGGAGGGCCCAGGAGCTTTTCTGCCTCATCTTCAGAGGGCCAGGAGCCCTGCTTGTTCCAAGTTGCAGAGGTTTTCCCATGACATAGTCCCAATGGGCTGGGAAGAACCTGAACTGCAAGACCAGCCTGTCTGTAAGCAGCTGTGCCTGTCCTGCTCTGGTGTCTCTGGGTTTTTGTGGGCTCAGTTCCCTCCTTGCCTGGCGCCTAAGCCCTTTACCCAGCACATTTGTCCCCTTCCTCACATTGAGAACGGCCATGGGCTCCTGGGTTCCCTTAGTGGTCTGTGAGGCTGTCCAGGTGGGAGGCTACCCAAATGCCAGAATCACCTGGCCCAGAATTCCCCTGCAGTGGAACCTTGCAGTGCCTCTGTGTTATCTGAGAGCTCATGCTCTGCTCTTAGAGCTGGTGCCTGTCCTCACCTGCCAGGGATTCCACTTCAGATGACCAAGGTCATAAACATGCACACTCAGCTGGAAGAATTGGCCTCCTGTCCTGAGTGGCCTGATCTTTCTTATCTCGAGCTCTTTTCCAACTGTGTTGGCACAGCTAAAAGCACATCCTGTACCTCGCTCTGTACCAGCTCCTCCGTCTACCCCCGCCATGCAGAGAAAAGGTGGCCTTCTCCCACTCAGCTTGGCAACTCCTTGCCCAGTTTTGGAGCCCTGTAACCCCCTTAGCCCCTGCCAGGATAACAAGTGTTGGATATATTTGTTGTTTGGAGGCTAGGTGCTTTTTTGTTGTTGTTTTCCTGAGAGCCGTTTCCTTCCCTGTTGTGTGGCAGTGTAGGCAGCTGTCCCTTTCAATAAGGAGTGTCGGCACCAAAGTGCCGCCCCGTCCTCGGGCTGCTTTCACCCTCCCTCGCCCCCCCAGCCCATTCCCTGTGGTGTGTGCCCACGCTAGGCAGGCATGCACGAGCTTTGGCTTGCTGGGGGAGCGCACCTGCAGCACCTGCACACACACGCCAGTGCTGGAGGCTGTGCCGTGCCTGCTTCCCTTGGCATCAGCCAGGCTGGGGGGGGGTGGGCCACTGTTTCCCATCTGTCCGTCCATCCAGCCTATCCCATGCATGCTTCTTTTGGCATCAGCCAGTCATGGGTTGGCTTCCCGTTCCTCTGTCCGTCCATCCATCCATCCGTCCATCTGTCTGTCCGTCCGTCCATCCATCCACCCGTCCATCTGTCCGTCCGTCCATTAATCCATCCTCTCCCACGCATCCTGTCTGTGCACACATACACAGTCGTGTGCCTGCACCATGCTGCACCAGGCACTTTTACCCTGCCCATCCAGCAGCATGCAGGATCTGTATAAACTTTGTATTAAAAGGGAAAATTTTGGCTCAAAAAAAAGAAAGAAAAAAAAAGCAAATGAAATACAAATTAAAGCCTCCAGCCTACCCTGTGTGCATGCACCAAACTTTCTGTCATCTGTAGAAAATACCCAACCTCATGCCCAAATGCTGGAGGTCTGACACAGTTGGAGTGCAGGAGGGAGAGAAACCGCGGTTTCCAAGGACTGATTAGATGGCATGCCAAGTGTATTAAATTTTGCAGACATTTTAACAGCAATATGCTAGATAGTTGGGTGTCCCCTGAGGCTGCTGGATTTTTTATATCCTTCAGAGAAGGTCAAAGCCCTCTTCTGCCTGCCCCCTCCCTCTCTCTGCTGTCTTTCTTTCATTCCTCGTCCTTTTCTCTCACTGTCACCATCCCTCACTCTCTCTCTCTCTCTTACTTCTTTGGTGCACTTTCTCCTTCTCTTTTGCTCTGTGCATATAAAGTAAAATATCAGTAATTTGTGAGTTCCCCCATGAGTGGAAATTTGTACTCCCTGTGGTCCTCACACAGAGATGTGTATGCTGGGGCTTTCCCCTCTCTTTTCTGCACTTTGTTTTGGGGAAAATATGTTTTGCTCCCATCACTCCCCAAACATCAGTGCTCTCCCCAACCCCCACCCCCTTTTTTTTTTTTTTTTTTTTTTTTTTTTGAAAAAGGAAAAAAAAGAGCAGGA
>VYXF01002673.1:281777-315365 GCA_013397295.1 Polioptila caerulea | reverse complement strand
TTTTTTTTTTTTTTGGTAGCAAAAGGAAAAAAAAGGGCAGGAAAAGAATCCATCTGGCATATGAATAATTGAAATGGCTCAACTCTGTTCCTGTTGCTGTTGTTTGCTCTCAGTTCTTCCTCCCCCGCCCCAACCATAGCATCCCCCCGGGATATGGGAGTTGGAGGTAAGGATGTATTGATTCCCTTGAGGGAGGTGGTGAGGGGGGTCAGCGTGCAGCTCATCCCATTCCTCCAGAGCTCTGTCCTGAGTACAGTGTGTGGCTTGAGTGGCACAGGGGATGTGAGGGCTGCTTTCCCCTGTGTCCATGTGCAGCCTCCCCTGGCTGGCCCCAGGAGTCATTCCCAAGGCAACTCCCAACAACATCCCACGGTGCCGTCGGCCTTTCTGCCAGACTCGGGCTGCCACAGCGTGCCTCTCCGAAGTGGTGGCAGGTTTTGCTCTCCCCACAGCATCTTCCTCTCTGCCTGCTCGCTCCAGTGCTCCAGAGCCTTCCTGTGCGATCCCCACTCCATGGCAGAGCTGAGCAGGATGGGGACGTGCTGTGCCAGCCCTCCCCGCAGTGTTGTGCAGCTCTCTGCAGCTGCTCTGCACAGCCAGTGCCTTCCCGTGGCTCAGAGCAGGGATCCCAGGGCTGAGCCCTCTCCCACTGCCCTAGGACAGAGCTGCTGGCAGTCGTGGAAGTCTACACTTCCCTCTCATCCTGCTCCCTGTTGAGCACTCTGAGTGTGAGGTTAGTGTTAAACTTTTTAGAACACGTTGTAGAAGTCTTAAAAATAACATCCCTTCTTCCAGCTTAGGGTCTCCAGTGTGTACTCAGGTTGTCCAGCTTAGCCCCAAAATGCTGGACCTTTTCTGCTCCCAAGTGCTTGAGCCAGCTGGGGTACCCGTGTGCCTGGCAGCCAGGGCACAGCTTTTGCTGTCTCTTTAAAATCATTTAGAGTAAAACCAAAGAACTTTAGGACATTAATTCTGGATGAAGATGAATCTCCAGATGACAGCCTGATCCATATCCTTCCCCACAAGGCAGCTTCCATTTTCCTCCTCCCTACTGCCTCCTGCCCACTCTCTCCTTCCCCTGTCTGTCTCATTTTCCCTTCTCCTTAGAAAGGAAAAACTGACATAAGGTGTTGAACCTTTAAATACACACATTGAGCTCCTTTATTCTGTAGTTAGTGGGCTGCCTCTGATGAGTTGTATGTTTTGAAGCAGGTATTTGCTGTGTGTATTTGTGTATACTTGGCAGGCATTGACTTTGCGTGGTGTGTTTTTGGGGGATGTTTGTATATTGTTGGGGTGGAGTTTATATTTAGGCTCTGTTTTTTGTGGTTTGGGTAGGTAATGTATGTATGAACGAGATGTGTGTGTTTATCAAGCTGTTTCTGTGTGCTTTTATTCTGGCTTTGTGTTTGTTGTGTGGGCACATACCTCTATAGTGTGTAGAAAGTATGTATGTAGATTTGTGTATGTTTTTCCTTGTGTGAGGCCAGTGGAGGAGTTTGGGCTTGAGTCATAAGGATTTTGTGTGTTTTAGGATACACACTCTTTGTATTACATATGAGTTTTGTATGTAGTGTTTGTGATGTTTGCTAATTTCAATAATTCTGGTCTTTGGAGGGATAGACTTTGGTGAGTTTTGAGTGTGTTTGGAATGTGTTTTTCATGACTGTGCATTTGCGAAATTACAAGAGCAACACTGAAAAGAGGTTAGAAAAGCGATAAATAGCCTGCTGGAATATTCAGAGGTGCAAATGTCTCATTAGTAACATTACTGGAGTGGGAGGTATTCAGGGCCAGGAAAATTCCTACTAACTGAGAGAGAATTTCTTTTTTATTTTTCTTTCTTTTTTAAAATCTTTATTTTAAAAAATAAAGAGAAAAAAAAAGAAAAAAATCAGAAAAAGGAAAAATATTTCAGATGACATTCAAATCAGGTTCATCATATATATGTAGATACATAGGCCTTTTTCTAAAAAGACTCCTACACATGATCTAAAAGCTGCATGTAAAATATTTGGTAACCCAACACGTGGTACAAATAATTAGATATTTAGATCTAATAAAACTGGTTTGATGGGGAAATCACTTTCTCCTGTGCAGATTTCCATTTGAAGGCAAGTTTCGGTCCTTGTGTTTGTTTTTTCTGACAGTAAAACCTAGGGTTTGGCACCAACAAAAGATATTCCCTGTAAATATCTAAATATCTGTTCTCTGCCATAAACATTGTGAGATGTGCCCAATCATGTCAGAAGAGCCTACTTATGCACTTTGTGCTTTCATGTTACCTGCAGTGCACTTTGTAGGGAGGAGAAATGCAGTAAACTCTAAACCGAGAGGGTGATTGCTGTTCCTGGGCAGAGCAGCCACATCTGTCACCCAGGCTGTGCCACAGCAACTGGGCGATGGCTCTGGGGCAGACCCCAGTCACAAGGGGTATTGGTGTTTGCCAAGGGCAGCCAGAGGCCCTGGGCAGACACCAGAGGTGGGCAGAGAGCTGGAGACGTGCCGAGCGTTGGCACCCCCAGCACGAGGTGGCCCCATGCGAGGCAGACTGTCAGCAGCTTTGCTCTGGCTCCTGGAGCCAGTGGACCCCTGCTCATCCTGCTGCCATCCAGGTTAGATAAGAAAATCCCTTCTCCTTGTGCCCCTTGGCACAGGAGCAGGGTCCCTGTCGCTAGCACAGGCATTCAAGTGGCACAGGGAGTGCTGCAGCAGACAGAACGATTTTCCCTGGTCTCATCCAGGAAGAAGTGTTGTCATGCAGCAAGTTGCCTGTTCTGTCTATTGATCATTGCTAACACAGTTTTCACCTGGAAGTGCCATGCTCTAGGCATTTTGAAGGGCGTTCAGCAAGGAGATGTAGGGTGGGCACTCTCTTCAGGGATGGGATTCTCATCCATGCCCAAGCTGTGTAAATCCCTAAGTAACAGTACCATTTTCCTGGGGGGAGGCTTTGATCTTGATTTACTCAAGTGTTGTTGCAAAAGGAGTCTGGCCCATTGCCTTGTGGAGGAGGTAAAATTACCACAGATAAACCCCAGTCAGCAGAGTGGAGTCTGTCTGCTTTTGTTCTGTGCTTAGGCCTTGTGGCACTGGATGTGCGGTGCTGGGGCAAGGGGCCGTGCAGCAGGTATGGCTGGGTGAAGAGTAATTTCCTGCTTCTCAATTAAAATGTATGTAAAAATATGTGTAAAGCTGGTTTGAGTTAAATGGAGGCAACTATTCAGATTTTACCCAATTTTGAGTGTTAGATTTTAAAATAAAATGAAATTACAGTTGTAGGTGACAAGGTGGTAAAAGCAGAAAGTTTTTATTTAAAAAAAAAAACAAAATAAATACTCAAAGGAAAAAAATGGCATTTCCTTCTGTATGTGAACAACTATATGGAATAACTTTGGATTTGTGAAAAGTTTGACTGTTCCTTCATTTACACGTTTCATCGCAAAAAGTTTTGGTAAAAACTGCGATTTTGCTTGAGTGGAAAGATTTGTATTTAAAATTCTTTTAAAAATATGAGTCATAGTTTATTTTCCTGTAGACTTTCACAGCATTGCTAACATAAACTAGCATTGCATCTGTTGGGTTTTGGAGGGTTTTGTTCACTGAACTAAGCTAAGCAGATTTTGAATAGGCTGGGAAGGCTGATGTTGGGATGGAGACTTCTCTGGGAATGGGAGGCTGGGAGATCCTGTGGCAGCTGTGTCAGTTTTTAGTGCAATGCAGCCCCTCTAAGTACCAAGCTTTAGTTACAGCTCAGGGTCAGGATGCGTCCCTCCCACAGAGCCAGGATGCGTGCACATTGCTCCCAGGATGATATGTGTTGCTTTTCCACACCTGTCCCTCCAAAAAGTGAGTGTAGCCTAACACACAGTATAACATCTTTATGGATGCTGGGCTTATACTGAGGTGTGGGGGAGACTCAGAGTGAGAACAGCATAGCTGAACCATCGGTTTTAAAAGCTTCCTTTAAAAAACAGAAGAAATTAATTCACAGTCTTCCCAGAAGAACAAGATCGTAGTAATTGGCACCTGGAAATGTCAGTCAGATTTCCCCTCCTTGTCTCCAGCACTTCGATGGTGTATTTGCTGCTGGATGTGACTTAAACAAAAAGTTAAAAAATTAAAAAATAAATAAAATAAATTTTAAAAAGCCTTTCCTTCATGCATATGGAGTTTTTGGGGAAAAAAAAAAAAGGTATTTTAATGCTTTCTATTAAATTGGGACTAAAAGTGGTGTCTTAATTTGCATTCATTAGCATATTTGCATATAGATCACTGAAATGGTGGAAGAGGAGAAGAGTCTATAAATGAAAATTCATTTAAAGGCACAGGCATCCTTTTATTTATTTTCAGTCTCTCTCCCCTTTTCAAGCCTCCTCTTGACCAGTAGCTGGCTGGTATTTGCCACATGGAGAGGGATGCCGCCTGGAAGGAAGGCTCTTGGGACACAAGCAAGGGGTTCATGGTGGAGAAGTTGAGTTTGAGTGCCTGTGGCCATCTCAAAGTGCCAAGGACAGGCCGTGGTGAGGCACTTGTGGCCCCTGCATGGGGCAGGGTCTGCTGTTAAACCCTGCACTTGTATCTTAACATGGGCCACTGACCTCCTGCTTGAGGAGAGCAGTGTGCCAGGCTGCTGCTGGGGACAGTGAAGGTTTGGGCCACGCACATCCAGTACCTTGCTAAAGAGGTTGTGTGGCTCCTTAGTCAGAGAGGAAAGATGCACTCATGATTCAGACCTGTTCCCTGGAAATCTGTCACTTGGACTTTAATTTCTTTGCTCTGCTTTCACACACCTTCCCATACATTCTTTCCTGTAAAAAGATTCTCAGCCTAAATTAGGCAGAAAGCTTTTATAAACTTCCTCAGGCTTTGCACTGATTTGCTTGTAGTCAGTTATAATAATAATAGGAACAATTTCTCCTTTAAAATAAATTTCCCAGTTGTGTTTCCTTGTGATGCAAGGCACTTCCACACTCTACTTTTTGTCTTACATGATGTGCTGCCTGGCTGTTACAAAAAGTAGTTTGAGTGGCTCCCAAGTGTTTTGTTGCAGACTGCAAATGTTTGTAAGCTGTGCTATAGATGGACCAGCCAATTTGAGATAAAGACTGTAATGAAGACAGATAAATCAATAATGAGAAACACTCCTTCCTATGGAGTTGAGAACTCAGATAGGAAGGAGGACTAGAAACATTCCATGAGGAGTGTCAGGCCCAAGGTGTGTGACAGGGCAGAAATTGAGTGTAGAAGAGCTTTGTCCCAAGACAAAGATACAATGGGGACACATTGGATGTTCACATCAAATTCCCAGCCTTTGAGGAGAAATTATGACAGTCAACTGAGATAAAAATGGGAATTCAGGCCGCAGTTTACACTGACCCAGGCTGTTTTTAGCAGCTGTGATTTGATCCTGGCTACAAAGCCACTTAATAAGCTTCCAGGCCATGTCGCAGGAGGTAATTCTGCTGGGCAGCAGTATACCAGGGTGCCCTGTCTGGCTCAGAGGGCTCTGGGGGCAGAGCTCTCCTCCTTGGGGAGTTTACCTCCAGTGAATTGGATGTGCTCTCCCTCTCTGCCACCCACATACACACACGTATCATATGCAGCACAGTGAAGACAGTGGGATGATGGAGTTAAACTGGAATGGTGAAATCGGATGGCCAAAGGATCAAGGGTATTTGGTCTGTCCTGGTGCCCAGTGCTGACATTCAGGCCTTGGCTTAGCTGGGGAAGGAATGATAAGTCAGTGTAAAAGTATCCAGGAGTGTTTGTGACCCAGGTGAGGTTCTGTGCTGTCCCCACTGCTGCTCCCATCTCCTGCTGAGACAATCCCACTCAAGGGCTGGAAAGGTGGGGCCAGCTGCAAGCTCTCTGAGGTGTCCCTTGAGCTCAAGGCAGCCCCAGCATGCCAGCACTTGAGGCTCAGGAGTCAGGGGAGGGTGAACAGGAGAGGCTCCCCATGACGGGGCAGGTGCCCGCTGGCCGTGGGTGCGGTTCCCTGGCCTGCATGGATGTGAATGGCATTGGCTCAGGGAGGGCTGGGGGCCGGGGGAGCTGGCGCTCCACCACTAATGAAAATCGGAAACCGATTGAACAGCACAAGGTGCCCAGGCAGCAGGTTGTGGAAATGAGGAAGGGAAAGAGCGGGGAGGGGGGTGGTGTGTGCCTAATGGAAGCTTCTGCGAAGCGGATGTCGTATTGATTGCTGTGTGTCTATATTTATATATTATCAAGTATATAAACTTCAGCAGATGTATGGCGCATAGATAAATAAAATGCATGCTGAAAAATTAATGAAATGTACATGCAAATCCACCACCATCGATCACGCCGGCTGCCAGAACCAGAGGGGCTTTTTACTTTTAGGCTTTTTCCTTCCTTTCTTTCATATGCTCTCCCTCCTTCCCCTCTAGAAAAACAAACCCAAACCCCAAATTCCCCTACATGAGAAATTCCTTGTACAGGCCTGGATAAAATGTGGTAGGATTTTGTGAGGATCTCAGTATTTTGTCTGAGTGCTGGCAGCAAGCTGTTGTGGGCAGAAGGCAAGGCAATGTGGCAGTGCAGGTGAGGAGCTGGAAACTGAGAGGGTACTTGGGAGGTGGCAGAGTGGTGTTACACCACAAGCACGTGGCCTGTGTAAGGGCAAAGAAGTCAGGGCAGATGCAGGCTAAGTGAAAAACATTTTTAAAGTGGAAAGGAACTGTTATTTTAGGGAAGTCACCCAAGAGCCTTGTATCTCCAGTCACTCCTCTGGTGGTGGCTCCAGGGGGATTGTTACAGGCACAGTTAGCAGGACTGGGATGGGGAAACGAACCTGCAGTGTGAGGTTTTGGGCTGAGAGTAGCCTGTGGGAGCTTTGTCACTGAATTCTGCACAAGTGGCACAGTCAGAAAGATTCCTGGATGCATTTTCTTCAGGGATAGTAAATGTCTGAGGAGTTAAACATGGAAATCCCCCTTTGTGTTGGGGACTACAGCAAGTCCTGCAGGGCTGTGGGAGGCCTTGATGGCTCATGGAGCTGGGAGAGCAGCTCCCGGTGTTAATCCTCATTTGCCTGTGCTGCAGGTATATTTTGTTTGCCTTTTGCAGACTTTCTCTTAAGCTTTTCCTCACTCTGCTCACAGAAGCAGAAAGCAAAGGACTGTGCTTGGAGAGTTTGACTCCCTTGTGTGCTTTCCTGACAAATATGTCCCCTCTTTGCTGGAGTGGACTCTTACCACATCCCCTCTCCCCAGTGCTGTGCTGCAGCTGCCTGGCTGCCTGGCTGGGCACAGCACTGGGGCCCTGTACAAAGGTGCCTGGTGCCCCTCATTACCCAGCCTCAAAGCAGAAAGCAGGGCCCGACAGTGGTGCCAAGCTCTTGAACATCATCCCCTGCTTAGGGCAGGGCTGGTTGGCAGCCAGGCTGCAAGATTGTCGTACACCTCTTGCAATGGACTGTGACTATCGCCTGTGAACCCCTGGGAGCCAAAAGGAGACCATCTGTGGGAGGAGTGGCTGCAGCTCCTGCAGGCACCCAGTTCCCAGGGCTGCTGGGCCTCATGGGGCATGGGTGGCACGGGTATTTTTAGTCCCTCTTTCTGTAGTTGCTGTTTGTTGTTAGCTGTGTCCCACTGTGAGTGGCAATGCTCCACACTCGCCAAGGGTCACCAAGAGTTTAATAGAGCAACCACACAGCTCCTGGGTGGTGCAGCTGGTGACTGACTCTCGGCTTTCTTGCAGTCTCTGCCGTACCCATGTGCTGCCCCGGAGCAGAGCTGTTCCCGTATTGGCAGCACATGGCAGCGGTGTCCAGGCATGAGGGGGCTTTGCTCTGCTGTTTTGGGGTGTCTGAACTGCAGCTGGGCACTAGAGTGCTCCTTTACCTGCTGTTATTTCTAAGCAGTATCACATGCTTTCTCTTACTCTCTTTAGCTCCTGATTTCAGCACTTGGTTTGACCTGCTTTTCAGGATGTGCTCCAAACAGAAACTGCAGGTGAGAATGCATCAGGGATTGCCTTCCTCTGCCTGTCCAGTGTCAGGTCAGGCTGTGCCACTCCTCCAGGCAGAAACTCTGCCAGGAATGGATTTCCTCAGTTTGGCAGACCGCATTTCATGTTGTTGCTGTGAACCAGGCAAGAAATTAGAGGTTAGGGATGTTAAGAGCCCGGACAGCTGCAGTGTGACTCCAGAGGTATAAGATGGCATGTGGTGACCTGCACCAAGGAGGCTGAGCTGGCCTCAAGACTTCTTTGCTGGGCACAAAGATCCCAAGCAGTGCTGATGAGAGCCAGCCCCTCATTTGTACCATGGAGAGGGCAGGGAGGTGTTGAGGGCAGGCAGCAGGCAGCCCACGCACAGCTCGGTTTCCCCCAGCTCCAAGCTGCAGTGCCGGGGTGGGCTGGGAGCTGCAGCTCCTCGCAGTGCATGGGCCTGGCTCCTCTCCCCACTTCCTCCAGAAGCCACGAGGGGAAACTAAGGGAGAGTTCAGGTGGCAATTAAAACGCTAAAGAAAACCCCACAGAAGATGAGCATCAAGGCAGTGCTTTTTTTTCTTTGACACTTTCTTATTCCCCCCCTACTCTGTCTTCCTCACGGTGTTTCCAGGAGACTCTCTCGTCGGCTCAGAAAGCTGCGTAGGCCCATGGCGGCTCAACCTTTCCCTCTCCCTGAGCCCCGGTCTAATCAACCCCTATAATTTATGCAGAAAATATGATTTATATTTAATTTCACCACACTTGCATTGTTAATTTGAGATGTAATTAACCCGTCGCTATGACAACTAATTTCGTGATGCCGTAAATTACCGCCGTCTTTTCATCAAAATTCAGTTACTTTGGCTCCTGTGTGCAATGTACTGATGCAATTAGGTTGCTAAGGGCAACCCAAAAGTGTTCAATTTCTTTTGTGTATCTGCAGTGGGGTAGAAGCTCTCGTGTGTTATCCCAAAGTCCTGTTTTCTTTAGTAAAGAGGAGGGCAGACAACACCATGGAGGAATGTGCGTGAGGGAGATGGAGCGGAAGAGTGTCCTGTGCTGGGGTTTCCCTGTGCAAGCCTCTCCACCTCTCCATGTGTTTATTTTTCTCATTGTTTTAAAAGAGCCGGGCTCCTGGTCACGCATGACCCTGTTTGTCTTAAGCCAGCGCTTTCTGTCTTCTCCCTTCCTCTCTCCCAGGCTTTCCTCCTTGATGCTTTGGGGACAAACTGGGCAGTGAGGGAAGGTTTTCACTGCTGCTTTCATCCTAAACACCAGCAACACGCCTCAGTCCTTCCCTAAGTTTGTGTCCGTCTGAATTTGTGTGTGTGTGTGTGTGCAGAGAGAACTTGTTTATATAGATCTCCCCCCCCCTTCTTTATTTAAAACAAAAACCCTCTGTGTTGCTTTTGTCACGTTAATTCCCATTTTGCCAACACCAGGGGCCCAGGCAGACGAGTTACCAAGGAACACAAAATTTTAATTAGTGTATTTTAATCATTCAGGCTTTCCGAGCTAATCCACATACCCTAGAGAATTCCCGAGATGCAGCACTGCTCTGCTTTACCATTTATTGTTGAGTCTATTATAATTACTGTTAGCAGGTGGGGACTGGGAGATGTTTATTATGAGTTTTTCATCTTTAGTATAATTACCGAAAAAAACAAAATAAAAAGATGTTGGTGCATTTTTTTTTCCTAGAGGATTTTTTTTTTTTGAGGGGGATATTTTTCCCATTCCTTGCAGGCAGGTGCTCACCAATTACTGCCTTTTTCTCTGTTTTAATTTATTTTGTTGATCACTGATTCAACTTTACTTTTTCGGGATGGAAGTAGAAGCCAGTGGCTCCTGGATGGAGTGAGTTTACATAATTTAGGGCAAGAGATTAAGCTGAGACAGAACTAGACACGCTCAGGATTCCAGCCACTGTGGGTGGGTAGAGTGTGCTAAAGGAGGGACATCTCCATTTGAGAGTTTGTTTGTGTTTTGCTGCTTTGGTGCCGTTTCTTAAGTGGCAGAGTTTCATCAGCATGATTGATTCATGAGCATGAGCAGATAGGATCAGGTGCCTGTGTGCAGGTGTAAATGCCCAAGTACCACTGCTGTACGTACAGAAGGGTAGGTGGGCATCTTTGAAAGTGTTTCTGAAGGATTCAGTGACAGGCACAGGGATATGCACAACCCTTCCATGAGCAGAGCATGGCGAGGTGCTAAATCTTTGGAGCACAGGGAGTTTCCAGAGTGAAGAAGGAAGGAGGGTGTTTCCCTGAGCTCTGAAGTAAAATGCTTTCATCAGGTGAGCTTTTTATTCATCCTGGCCACTGTAGAAAAAACTAACACTGCCTTTTGAAGCCAAACTTTTCTGTGTGATCCTTGTAACAAGATTCTGGCCTCTTGTTTTGCAGCTGTAGCTTATACCAGGGTGACAAGTGTCTGTGCCTGTTCTCCAAGACCTCTCTTGGCAGGCAGGTACCTTCTCCAAGTACAAATGTCTGGTAAAGGAGTGAGAGGGTATGAACAGGCTGCTGGCAGTACTGTTCCCTCCTCTCTGTTGTGGCCTGATGAGAGTTGGGAAAGGTGAGTCAGTCTGATGGCATTAGTTCCCCATTATATGCCATGACATTAGGTAACATTTTTTATTTTATAATCTATGGAATTCTCCAGGGATTCAAACAGAGTCTCATACCCTTTAGAGAGGTTGTGTTTCAGCTGCTTCCATCTCTGCCTGGTGACTTCTGGCTTGTTTGATGTCTGCTCCCATGTCATTTGAGGAATCAGCTTGTTTCAGACTATCCAAAAGCTAATGGGGCCCCCCTTGCTTCTGTTCTGCTGTCTCCAAGGGTTGAAGTCTGGACTGAGAAAGCTTAATTGAGTGCTCAGAGGGATTTAAAAGCTAGGTGTGTTTTTAAGTCTCTCTTTATCAATATTAAAGTCTGCAGTTAGGAACCCCCTAACCAAATTTCCATGTTCAGGGTATTCTCTGGGAAAACGCCATGCTCATTCTGGACAGCTCTCATCAGGGAAGCCCCAGATCTGTACTGTGTGTTCACTGCTTCTTCCCACCTTACAGCTGAAGCAGAGAAATGAGCCCTTTCTCTGTCTTACACTTAAAAGGCTGAGTGTAAACATTTTTTTTTTTCTCCTTGATGACGGTTTTCAAGTTTTCCTGGAAAATTCCACATCTCTGCATGAGGCCAAGGCTCTGGCTGGGGTGAGACCAAGCAGGATTAATTAATAAAGCTCAGTAGCTTACACAGGAACTCTGTAATATAATTATAACTTTGGTAGGAGAAGGCCCTGGAGTCAAAGAGGTCTGTGAGAATTGCATGGGGTTGGGAAGAGTATTCTTTGAGCCCCCATGCCCCTAGCTTGTCCTTCCCCTTACTTTTAAGTTCAGGACTTTCTGTGCCCCCTAGTGCCCTTTGCTTCTGAACATGTCTTTGGTCTTTGCTGCTGGTTCTTCATGCTGCCAACTTGCCCCCTGAAACTGCTCCTAGGCTCTTCCAATTGAGAGGGGCATCTGCTCCTGAGGTCAGACCTGCTGGCTTTGGAGGCCTGTGTATCTTCTGGATTCAGCACAGCCCTAGTCAGAGTCTGGCTGTCAGCAGAGATGGCTCCTGGGGATATGCACCTCTTCCTTCTCCTCCATTTTTTTCCTTCCAGCTCTTTGAGTTGTCGTCCTCCTACTCCAAAAAGGAAAACTCTTTGTGTCCCCTCCCACACCTTCCCGCATCCTCCTCAGATGCTGCCATCCTGCTCTAGTGGGCAGCATCAGCTCTGGGCGAGACAAGTGCCCATAGTGAGCTCCATTGAAATATCCAGGCCAGCTGAGGACAGATCCATTCCCAGGGAGACAGTGCTGTGAGCCCAGAGCTGCAGGAGGAGACTTTTCTTCTGATTTCCCCAAACTTTCCCACCCTGGCTGCGGCTCTACAAAGAGGCCCTGGCCCCGTGCACGGGCCCTTCCGCATGAAGGGGTCTCGCCAGCTCCTCTTTATTGAGTCTTCAAGCGCTGGCAGGACACTCCATTAAAAAGCCATTTGCTTTTGTGTCCCCAGGCCCCCAGCCGGCTCCCGCTCATGTGACACTGGCCACAGTTGTAAAACAACAACACAAATAGTTGGCAACTACTGAGGGTTTTTTCAAACCAGGGTCGTCATAGCAACTTTCCCCAGTCAATCACTGGTGAGGCAGCCTGCCAAGGGGTGCTCTGAGTGGCAGGGCAGCCCCGCTCCGGAGGAGCCCTGAGCAGGGAGCTCTCAGGGATCCCTGTCACCAAGACTGAACAGCCTGCTTCCTACGTTAGTGAAATGCAGAGCCTTCACTGTGCAGAGCTGGCACAGGAACAGAAGAAATGCAGTCCTCCATCCCAGAACTTCCCCGAGCTTGGATCCAGGCTCCAGAGTCCCTGTTCCTGCTGGCAGAGTGCCATAGGGAGAATCCCTCGGCACCTGGCATCTTGCCAGAGGGGCATCCAAAGCGGCCCCCCCTCCTCCCCCCCCCAGTTTGGCACAGTGCCAGGGGGCATCTGAATCCCCTATGTGCATGGCATGTTGTCATGGGGCATCTGAGTCCCTGTGCCCATGGCACTGTGCCAGGTGGATCAGAACATGGCACACTGTCCTTGCAAGTGGCTCCATGCCAGGTCTGATCAGCACTATCAACCACTGTTGTGTCTTGCAGGATGTAGGACCAGGAAGTGACTTGGCACTTCTTTAAACTCCTGGGTTTTCAGGAGGGTGCATGAGTCCCACACATTCTTGCATAAACGAAGGAGGTGGCAGAGCTGGAAAGAGACAGCAGTGCTTAGCAAGGGAGCTGTAAGTCACGCCTTTGTGGTGGCCTCTAGTTAGGGAAGCAGGATGGACCCCCCACCATGGTACAGGGTCCAGCTGCCACTGGGAGCAAGCAAAGGGAGCATCTCCTCTGCTCCTCCCAGCTCATCTCTTCTGGCCTTTGGAGAACCTCAGTGCTCCTGCGCTGCTACAACTCTGCTTTTATGACTTTGTTGGCTTTTCTTGTATGTCCTGAACACTTAAGGAGTCTTGTGAGCCACCATCCTAGACTTAGCCCAGAGCCCATTACTGGGCAGTGCGGGCAGCCAGTTTTGGCTGGACTGCTCCCACCTGTGCAGATAGCGATGGCCTATGCTCCAGAAGATGGTACTTGCTGTCACTGCTGTCCCATGACAGGGTTTCTAAGAGAGCAGACCTCGACCTGCCTTTGTTGTCGTCACATTACTCTACTTGAGGCTCCCTGGCTGCCTTGAGTGACTCCTGGAGGAGAGGAATGTTAAAAATCCACTCTTGTAGTAAGTTGGCACCATATCCAGCCACCGTCTGCTCTGTGCCAGAGCTTAGTAAAATGTTGGCGAGGACTGCAGCTCTGTACTTAGGCCCCCCCTTCCCCTTTTGTCTCAGTTGGTTTGGCAATTGCATGGTGGTAACACAGCTCGGGGTGGCACAGGAGCTTTGCTGCCCATATGCAGCTGGAAAGTGAAAAGGGATTTCCAGGCAGGACAAATGATAAAGGGAAATGGAATGTGAGGGTCTGTGGCAGCAGGCCAGGGGCATGCCAGGCGTTTTGCTAACCCTGGCACATTCACTGTGACTGGGGAGATGCTGAGGATGGATGTGCCCCATCCCGCGGCTGGAGAAGGTGCCAGGGTGTTTTGCTCCACAGGTGGCTGGATCCCTTGGCTGCTGCTGAAGCTGGGATCTGAGGGGCTCACAAAGGCAAGAGTGGAGCTGCTAGGCTCTGTGCAAATTCTGTTTGTTGGCACTCCAGTTACAAGCATGGTAACTGCTGGCTGGGGCAGGGAGGAGGGATGCCGGCTCCTTCACTTTGTTGCTTTGCATCTTTGTCACTCTGTCTCAGTTCTCTCATTCATTTGTTCTTAATTATTTGTTAATTTCCTTCCCTTCTTCCTCAATTTGTTCTCTCAGTCATCTGCTCTCTCATTTGCTTTTTCTTTCTTTTGTTGCTGTTGTTTGCCACCTAATTTCTTTCTTTCATTCCTGTCACTCTTAGTTGTCCTCTCTCATTCCTTCTGCTTTTTTCTCTTCTTCCCTCTCTCCTCCCCTGGGCATTTTCGATATCTGTGGCATTTTTCTGGTGTAATTTCTAATCCCAAGTGAGTTGCTTCCCTTCAGAGACATGTCACTATTCCATGCAGAGCTCCTCAAGCTGCTGCCCCTTTGGTGCTGCACTTGGCAGGGGTCCCGTCCCTTCGGGCTTTAAATTTTGAGGGTGGCCCCAGTAAACGAACACTTCCTAGGGCTGACACTGAGAAGGGAAGGAGAGAACCCCTCACATGCTGCCCTGAGCAGAGGTTCAAGGCCAGGCAATGGCGGTAGCTGGCCCTGCTCCTCGCCTTTGTGGGGTCCTGTGCTGGATGTGGCCCTGGCAGAGCCTCCCCCCCCAGGTGGCAGAGCCAGGTCTGTGACCTACACCTGGGCAACGTGTACATATGCAGAGGTGTGGGAGGCCGTGGCTGCCAGGCCGGGACTCGGCTGTGGGCACACCTGCACGTGCTGCTGCGCTCATCTGTGCTGGTGCTGGGGTGCCAGCACCTGCCTCCAACCCGCCTCTGCCCGCGCTTCCCTCCAGCCGCCCTGCTCGGAGCAGGTTCTCGGGCTCGGCTCCCCACGCACCTGCCTGCGCGTGCTGACGCCCGTGCGGAGGTGTGTGCCCGCGGCCTGCCCGTGGGCCCGGCTGCTCCCTGTCCTCCAGCAGCTCCCACACGCGCTTGCCGTCCCTGGCACGCATTTTGGGAAGGCACATGCCTGTGCGCATCTGCACTCACATGTCACCGGCATACACAGCACTCCGACATGTGCCCAGGCTGCCTCCCCTGTGCACAGGCTGCCATGTGCTTTCCCATGCACTCAGCTCACATGCTGCCATGCAGTAAATTATCTCCCCCCCTGCAACCCACCGCCCCCTCCCCGAAACCCAGGCCAGCTAAAGTGCTGTAACATCGTAGCTGCCTGAACTTCCATTCAAAGGTTAATATCAAAATCTGGAGCGGATTACCTAAAAATTACTTACAACACCATTAAAATTCTGAACTCTTTTTGTTGTGGCTGTAAATTAATTTAAAATGTCAGGTTTTTTGAGAAATCCAATAAGAAATTGAGCCAACGGAGCAATCTGTAAACTGTCTGGCACAGAGGAAAGTGTGTCTTTTCAATCGACAAGAAAAAATATGGGGCTTAACTGGAACCATATGGCAGCGCACTTGAGAGAAATCTGCTGAAGAGGAGGGAGGGGAGGGGGAACCCAAGCAGGCAGGAGCAGCGGGAGAGCTGGCGGCGTGTGTGGGAGAGGAGCTGAGGCTGCCCGGTGCAGGGACCGGCGAGACAGGTGCATGGGGAGGAGAGGCCCGAAGGTAGAGGGCCAGCTCTTGGCTCTGCAGAGGCCCACAGGCCAAGGCATCCCGGGCAGAAGGTAGTGGAGCTGTTCCCGAGGCCCCCGCAGTGGCATGTGTTGGTGTTAAGGGGCATTGTGTTTGGCAGTGGGGCTCTGTGGGCTGGATAGGGCGCACAAAAGGGCTAAACAGTAAGGGCAAGTGGGAAATGAGGTGTTTCAGTGGGTTTTCTGTGGTGTCTGTGCCCCTTCCTGGCCCACAAGCAGCCTGCCATCCAGTTCCTTCAGCAGCCTCCCAGCACAGTCTCTCTGCTGGTTGTTCCCCTTGCCAGGAAGTGTGGATGGCATGGATGAGGGGTGGCTTCTTAGCTCCATCCCAAAGGTAAAATGGGCACTGCGAGGCTGGTGGGGAAGGGCTGCCACTCCACATCCCCTGCCCCAGCCCCCTCTCCTTTGGCTCAGATCGTCACAGCATTCCTTGAGCTGGTGAGAAACCCAGCTTCCCCTCTGTGTCTCCTGCCTGCCGACATGTGTTACCCATTAGGCCTTAATTTCAGAAGATTTACAACACATTAAGTAATTTGTAGGTTATTTCAACTTTAATCTGCTGAAGTCGAGAAAATCAAAATTAAATTCAAAACACACGGATCTTCAAAGTACTGGGATTGTGGATGGGAGGGGGTTGTTTACCAGCCCTTGCTTGTCTCTTCTCCAGTGTTACTGCCACAGTGTCTCTTGCCTCCACCACAAAGCTGCCCTTCCCACCACCTTTGCTGGTAGCAGGAGCAATGAAGGCCATAGAGGAATCTCCTAGTTCTGGAGGGGGGGTGTCAGTGATCACAGAATGATGCCTTTTGGAAGTCCTCAGACTGACTGACCATTTCCATGGCACAAGAGGGAATGCCCTGGTCCTGATAGTTTCTTTTCTGTCTGTGATCATGTCTGTCAGGAGCTTGAGTGGCAGATGCACAAATGCTCCCTGGGCTCTGGAGCCAAGGAGCCATTACCTATCTGTCCCTCACTTTCCTGTGTTGGGAAGAGCACCATGCCTTGTGAGAGTGGGTTTGCTCAAGTTGTCAGGCATTTAGATGCTATGGAAAGGGAGGATGTCAGCCCAAAGGACCTAAAACAGAGGTGGGGACCTGGGGACAACTGCTGTGACAGGCTTTCCTGCTCCTCTTCTACATTTACTGGCCAAGGGCATTTGTGCCACTCTGTCCCTCTTCCTGTATTCCTCTTGTATTCAGCAAGTATTCCTCTTGCTGAAAAGGGACTTGGTCCCCTTCACCTATTCTTCTTTTCCATCTGCAGGTAAGATCACAGGAACCCTGTCCACACTGTGGATCTGTGGCTGGAGAATCCCTGTGGTATTTATCCAACATTCCCGTGAGCCTCCTACCCATGACAGGATCAGATCATTGACAGCTTTCAGAACGGGTCTGAAACTAGTCTAATAATTTCTTTTAGTGATTAGAGAAGCCAGAGCTGAGATCTTCCTTAAACTCTTGGGGAGGGATAATGAACTAGTTGAATCACAGAACTGGGAGTCTTTTCTGATGAACAGAGGCTGTTAAGGCGTTATCTTGGGGCTCAGGAGATCTAAGATTTGTCTCAGCTCTGTACTATGCCAAGTTTTGTGTTGATCTAAAACAAATCTCGTAGCCAATTTGTGCCTCACTTCTCTGCCTGTGTAGTTGAAATAATGTTCTTGGAGTAAAGTTGATAGAAAGGATGTGTTGGGTGTCAAACTGCTGTACTGAGGGGCTGGGCCTGGTGTGGCTCCTGGGGTGTAGTCCCCAGGTGGTCTCAGTGCCTCGGTTTCCCCATGTGTGCAGGAAAAAAAACCCCTTTTTTTTCTCTCCCTGGACTTTGATGAATGGAAAGTGTATGTGTCACATCTCTGCTATTTTGCACTGATCTCTCCACCCACATCCCAGACAGTTTCCGGGTTCCCAGCCCACCAAATCCCTCAGGCATCTCTTCAGGGGCCCTTTCCTCTTCCAGTTGAGTGCTGCCTTATCCCAGAGCTGGGTGGCGGGGTGCAGCAGACATCCCATTTGGGAGCACTCCAGAACTGCTGAAAAGCTGAGCGTGCTGACAAGTTGGTTTTTGTGCATCCCTGCATTGCAAGGGTGCACAGCCCAGAGCTGACTTTGTTGTCTTGACTGTCTGTTAGCCAGATCCTTTGGAAGCTGGCTTTATCAGGAAATGTGTCATTGAATTGCACTTAGGGAGACAAGCACTTTTGAGGGTGATGTCCCCAGTTCTGCTCCAACAAGGAATCTGGACATGCAGGAAGCATGTTACGCTTCATCTGCATCTGTAGGTTTTCCTGCTTCAGGCCTGAATACCTGGCTCTGTCCATTTCATATTCTTGCCTGTGCTGGGAAATTTTTATCAGTACCATCACAGATTTGTATTTTCTCTGAGATTATGCTTCACACGCCTTACACAGCTGCTCTGACCTGTTTAAAGGGGGTAGATTTGGATACAGATGTGGTGTGTGACTCTGTGTTTTATACAGACCACTGGGCAGCCATCATAGTAGTAACTTACAGTCCCTTTTGATCTGGGTTGGTTTTAAACCAGATGTCAAAGCTTGTATGCTGTAAAACAGAAATTGTTTCTCTAGTCTCTGCAGAGTTCATCTCCTGGGTCTTCTCCCTGCAATGAAAAAAGAAAAGGATTTGTGTAGAGCAGTTTTCTGCTAACCCTTATGAAAAGTCTTGTGTAAAAAAAGGTTAAAATCTTTTGATGTGTATTAGCTGGTCAAGCTAAACCCTGGAAGCCTCTCAGATTCACGTTAAAGGTACAATCTGTGTTATCCATGCAAAGCATGTCTCTGTTGAACTAGGTGCCCGAACTGGTGACTTCATTAAGAAGAAGATTTCACTTCAGTTTTAATGGTGTCTGCTATCTTTCTTAGTGCTGACCTATCCTAACACCCTGAAAGTTAAATAAAATGCTTCTACCCACTGCTAACTCAGCTACAGGTGGTGGTGAGAATTTTTGCTTCTTTTTTCTAGGGAGTGCTGGACCTGGAAGCATGCAGGGAGATCTTCCTGCAGGAATGCCATTTGGCAGTTATCTGGATGTGCTTCTGTTACTACCCAGCCCTTTCAGCTTTCTCCTAACCCCTGCTCATGACTGTGTAGGCTGATGTGCTGAGTTGATGAAGGTTTAGAGAAAATTTAAGGATCCTGTGTTGGAAAGTGTTATAGTGGAACATGAGCATGCACCCTGACAGCCATGCTGCCATTTAATTCAGGTCTAGTGTCCTTAATCCTCTTGTAATGATCAGCAAAATTTCAGACTTTATGCAAAGTGAAGGAGCATTAATTGCCCTTTCCAAGCAAAGGGGAAATCAAGTCACAGTAAAAGTTACATGAATAATTTTCAGATGTTCATGAGCCTTTGGCAGAGCAGGGAGTGGCGCTTTAGCACCCACCTCTCAATCCTGTGCTCTAACTTCTAGATCAAACGTTCCCAGACTTTTTTCAGTGGATGGGAGGCAGCTGAATAGAGAGTTGGCCTGATTGATGCCCTTTCTGTACATAATCACAGAATCTCCCTGTGGCAATTCCAGCAATTGCTTACGTGGGAGGTAATGGCAGGAAAATACTCTTGGTAGGATTTGTATGTGCTTTGTGTTTGCCTAAACCTGATCTCCTTGAAGTCCTAGAAGTTTGACTCAACACTCCAGTGCCAGCAGAATTGACCCTAGTGCTGGGCAGTTTTGCAAATTTGTGTCTTCTCAGTTGCTTTGAAAGCAAGTGGGGAGCTGAGGGAATGAGGAGGAGCCATCCACAGAAGTCACCTTTCCATCAGGTGATATGCTAGGGCAAGTATCAAACACCAGCAGCTGGGACCTCTGCTTTTAACCCTTCTGCCTTTGGGATGCCCTTGTGTCCTTAAGCATCTTAGACTCTAAAATATGGTAATCTTTGGGTCTTCTGCTCACCAAAGGGTTCACAGCAGAGGGAGGTGCATGTTTTCCCCCAGGGACAACACAGCCTGTGCAGTGTCAGGTGAGCAGCACAGCTTGGCAGCTTCCTGCCTCTGCCGTGGGCTTTGACCAAGCCTAAGGTCTCACAGCTCACATGGGTGTGCTCAGCAGTGCCTTTAAACCAGCTGGCCACAGTGTGAGCAGCACAGACTCTGGTACAGGCTGATTGCCCAGGGCTCCATTCAGCTTCTCTGGAAGGTTTTGCTGCCAGAGCTGCTCAGCCTGAGGTACTCAAGAGAGCTGCAGAGTGTAGATACAGCCTTAGTGACTTGCTGTGCCCTTTTCCACCCTCTCCCTGTCGTCTGTGCCTTGTGCTCAGGTGGACAAAGAGATGGTAAACATGCTGTAAACAGTCATTGGCTTTGTTTGGCTGAGACTGAGATGGGTCATTTGTGCAGTTCAATATCCAGGGGCACATGGGTAAGTTTGGGTGTGCTCTTTCCCAGTCTGATGGTGTTTGGTTCAGTGTGTTTGGACCAAAACTCCTTCCTGGCTGAACTGCTAATTTCAAATGAGTTATGGAAGTGGAGAATGTGATCCAGGAATGCCAAGCTGATGGGCAGTGATGATGAGATCCCAGTTCAGTACATCTTATATTGATACTTCTTGAAACTTCTAGGTAGTGTGATGCTTCCTTAAGCATCATTTGCAATTGTGCAAAGAGAACAAGAGAAGACTGACTCTGGTAACTCCTGAGGATAACTTTTGGAGGATAACAGAATATCTTGCCCAGAAAGCACAAAAGGGGTCATGAAAATCTGCTTCTTAGTATCTCTGCTGGTTGGGCTGGGGAGGGATGCAAGCTGGAGGGGCTTGACGTGCAGCGGGAAGGAGGCCTGGGCTCATCCGAGCGTGCCAGGCAGGTAGCTGGTTGCCCTGTTTCTCCTTGGTGTCTGCTAGTCTTCGAGTCCTGGTTCACAGCTCCCTGCAAGCCAGGGATGGAGGAGATCCTATGAAAATGATGATATGTGACAATCAGTCACAGCAATTAGTGTTTTGGTTAACAGGCCTTTTTTGTTTTCTCTCACCCAGACAGAATGTCACAAATAAATCCTCGCCTGCATTTGCATATTAATTGGATCGGAGACGTCAAGCATCTTTCATTAAAGAAAATGATCTGCATATTTGGAGACATAAAATAGTTATTTTGATGGGGTTTTTTCATAAGATCAGGGGGTGGGGGAGGAAGGTGATGGGAGCAGTGGAAATTGAGGTAGAGTGAAGGCAGAGAAAGCAGCTTTTGTGGTTAACCCCTTGTGGCCCAGAACTAGCTGGTGCCCAAAGCAAAAATAATATAAATAAATAAATGCTGGGTCTCAGAGCAGCTTGTAGAGCACTGCACCATTCTCTCCATAGCTTTGTTCTTGAGACTATGGGGTTCCTAGGTAGCCACAAATGCACTTCTTAAACATCTTCCCCTGTCTACTCTGTCCAGCCACAGAGCTGGGCTGTTACAGGGCCTTCTTTGTAATCTCCCTTTCCTGATAGCACCTCGGCCATCCTGATGGCTGCTTCCTCTCAGGCTGTGCCAGTGTCAGGCCTTTCAGATGACCGGGCTGCAGGATCTGTGTGCAGTGGGTGGCCTGCATGCCTGAAGCAAGCAGTGGCAATGGGAGAGGGACCGTGTGCCTGGGGAACACCCTGGTCACAAGAGAGGGAGATTCTTATGCTCAGATCCTGCTTCCATTACTCCCAGCTTAGGCGAGGGAGGTGCCAGAGGGCTGGGATGTGTTGGTTCCACAGCTGTGACCTTCTCCTTCTCTCTTTTTATGGTGTCTTCTGATTCAAGGCAAGGATAAAATTTTCCCCAGTTCAAGTCAATGGTGGTGTATGTGGTCGATAGGATAGTCCCCTCTTTAACTCCTGGATTTCTACCCCTATGCTAGCCTTTGGTACTTTTGGCAGCGGCCCAGGGGAGGATGTAAGGAACTTTACCCTCTACTTTGGAAGCTGACTGGGGAATTTCTGTAGGCAGCATGCAGTGGCTTGAGATGGATTTTGGCTAGGACACTGAGGTTAACACTGTAATGGTTCCAAGGGTACATTCACATGAATGTAAATGATCATGTTATGGCAGATCAGCAAGTTGCTGCTTGTTAGCTGTGCTGCTGTGGGACTCTGAGAACACTGTTTGCCTGTTGCAAATTCCAGGTAAAATACATCTGCCTGAAACCAATGCAGACATGGATTGAGGGACTGGCTTCTCCTTTGCAAGTTTCTACAGCATTGGTGAGGGCCCTTGTCCACCTGCTCACATAGAAGACTCCCTCCCTCGAGCCCAGTCCTAGCCTTTCCAGCTAGTCTGATCATGTGGACCAAGATTTCACCAAGCTCATTTCACTGAGGTGTCACTAAAGACAGCTTGCTCCAAACCAGAAGGTGTGGCAGCAGCTTTGGTTTTGCAGGTTCCCAATCCCTTTATCTTCAGAGCTGCCCTCAGGAGTCTCAGCTGAGCATTGCAGAGGAACACAATCTTGGGATTCCCTGCCCAGAGCTGAGGATGACAGGAGCTGGCAGCCCCATCAAGGCACAGCAGAAAGTGTCCTCTGGCCCCAGGACACTTGGAGAGGAGCCCATGGAGGGCTCCCTGCCATTCCTGAGCAGTAGTTTGCATGGCAGAGCTCTAGCTTCCCACAGAAATGCATCCTGGGACTGGGTCAGGGAGAAGGTGGAGAGAGCTGGACATGTTTGCAACCATGGCAGATCACCTATGTCATGCTTTGCTTTATTCTACTTTTAAGAGCTTATCCAGAAGGACCCCTGAGGACATCTGCTGAGGTCAGTTTTCAGGATTTTCCATTTTTGTGCATTAGAAAACAGAGAATTTCAGAAATTTCAGAAAGCCCATCTGCCTTTTGGGCAGAGCATGGTGCTCACCTTGGTACAGCCTGGCATGAGCAGATCCCTCGGAGACCATGTTTTCCTGGGGGAGTTTCCCCATGCGCCAAACACAGCCTGGTCTGGAAGCTGAGAGTAAGGACAAAGCAGAGGCTCTGGTTAGACAAGTACTCAGGAACTGTCAGTAACGGAGTGTGGGGGCTGGTTTAAGGGCTGGGGTAGGTTTAAGGAAATCAGCTGGGAATAGATGAGATATAATTTGCCTTATCAAAGTGCAAGGAGCAGGTCTCTCTGGGCCTCTGAAATCACTGCCAGAAGGTGGGGAAGGCAGTGCAACCCAGAGCATGTGAGTGCTGGTTTGTGGACCCAGCTTCTTTTCTTGGCTTTGCCATGACCCATTTAACCTTAAACAAGTAATCAAGAGATGAAATAACCTCTCTCAGCCTTGATTTCCCTTTGCCTGCCTCTGATATTTTAGCCCAACTGCCTCAAGCTGTCTCATCCTCAGAAATCACCTGGTGCACAAGGGGTCAGGCGTAATGGAGCAGCCATAAAGGAGGGCGCAAGGTTGCCTTTTCCTCTGTGCTTGGAATCTCTGTAGGAAAGGCTTTGGCACATGATAAAATCTTCAGGGCACTTTTTAGTAGGAAGATTCAGCTCCTGGCTCCAGAGAGCTCTGTCCTAGATGAAGGGACTGTGTTTCACACCCCTGTACTGCTTCATTTTGCAGAAAGGCCTGTAATTAGCCATGATTCCTCTCTTTACCCCACACATCAAGGCATGTTGCTGGGTTTTTTTCAGAATCCTGATCCTAGGAAGCCATCAGTATCCAGGAAACTTTATCACACACACTCGAAATAACCCAGAAAGCTGCCAGCCCCTTATTAGGGAATGAATCCCGGTCAGAAAGTAAAGTGGATGCAAAATTTATTGACAGGCTACTGTGACTGCAGGCAATAAGTGACCCAGCCCCTTCCTTTACCTCCACCCCTCCCCATGAAGAACAACCCAAAAAAACTCTCTTCAGTCCTTCAGCCTTTATATTTAGCATGTCTGGGTCCTCTGTCTCAGCTCCCAATATTCACAGCATGCTCAGGAGCCTTCCCAGGGGAACAAAATACAACTGTGGGCAAGGAGGTCAGCACAGTGTCCTCCCTGTCTGCCCCACATCCAGTTGTGTCCATTGTCTCCTGTAGCTCAACACAAACAAGTAAAACAACAAAACCAACAAAATCCCAACACCATCCAGCCTAAAACTTCTTTTCCTGAGCCCAAAATGTGGCAGAGGGTTGCTGCCCTCATTGCTCCAGTGCAAGGCAGGATGAGTCAGTGGCTGGAGCAGGAGCTATATGGGAATGAGCTCCTCGTTGGCTCTGCTAAGTACAGGACATGTTAATCTTAAACGATTAAGTCTCCCCATTTGTAAATCTCTACCATCACTGCAGCCTCCAAAAGCCTTTCATGTCTGCTGATAAATTTCCTGGAGAGGTTCACAGAGCTTCTGTAGTTTCTGCTGGCAGTGTAAAATTCTACTTGAAGCAAGGATTTGGGATACTTGCTTGTGACTTTTAACAAAAGGGTTTGTTTATGAATTTTGTTCTCCTCTTCCTTATGAGGAAGGATAGGCACTCAGGAATATCATCTGTGAGGTAGCATGGGCTTAGGTGTGAGTTGCTGTAGAGATGTGAAATGTCACTGTACTATATATGTATTAGGATCTAGAGAAAAGAAGGGAAGTGTAGGATGTGTGTTAGCAGTTGAATTGCACGCGGAAATTTTCCCCTTGCGGTTCTCATGGGAAGCAGGTATCTCTCAGGCTTGTGCTGTACCAAAGCACAGAAAGGTTCAGTGTCAGACCATAGCCACCAAGGCATCAGAGGCTCATCTCTGAGGACAGGATTGGTTTGGGGAGAACTGCATCTCTCCAAGCAGGAGTTTGTAGTATAAGAGGGCTTGGTGGTTCGTGACACATTCAGCTCAGCGGACGGGAGCTACAGATTATCTCTTCGGCACCTGCTGTCCCTTAGCAGTCGGACGGCACCATCAGTCATATCCAGACACCATCAGGAAATGATTCCCAATCAATTATAATTGCTCTTCACCTACTTCCTGTATAAATCACTGATGTTTCACTGCAGATGCCAGTGAAACAGAGGAGCAGGAATCTCTTTCCTTGACTTTCTGCCTGTGTCTCAGGCCTACCCACTGAGTTCCTTGGGACAGCCCTGCCATTCTGAGAAGTAGCCAGTGATTGGGATTTAAAAGCATTGGCACGTTTTATTGCCTCTGGAACCTAGGGATGGATGGGAGGAGGATACTGTGTGCTCTTCATGTCCCTGTGATCCATGGGTGGGTGGGGAGAGGGGCTGTGAGACAGAGTCCACACCTCCAGCATTCAGCTGATGGCAGAGGTTTTATGAAGAGGCAATGGAAGCAGAGATCTAATTAATGCTGGATTAGGTCCTAAAACAGCCTTTCCCAATGAGATCCTGGGTGGAGTTTACCAGACAGGTGTTCTCACTTTCTAATTCATTCTTTTTCTCCTTCCTCTCCTTGTTTCTTCTTCTTGATCTCTTGTAGGCTTGTTTGTGTGCGTAGCAAGGAGAGGGACTGGTGTTCAGAGCTGGATTTGAAGCCAAGTAAAGACCTGCTAAGGCAGGTGGCACCTAATGCTGTTTGATTTTCATGGTATCAAAACATTATGAGCTCTTCTTTTGAAATCTCAGGAGTGTGTAAGATGGAATGAAACACCTTTGGGCAAGGGAAGGTCAGAGACTGAAATATCCTTTTGGAGAAGGGCAGAAAGCCAAGCTGGAAAGGCGAGATGCATGGAGGCTGTGGAGGGGGAAGAGGAGTGGGTTGAGGGTGGTGAGGAGGGATGCCAGGAGGCCGAGACTGGGCACAGTGTGGGATTGCGTGCGGCGATGGAGCCCTGCCAGCACAGATCCTGTCTGGCGGGGAGGTGTGTGGCTGTGGGTGTGTGGTGCAGGGAGCCTGGTCAGGCGGGAGCGCGCTGGGGCAGGCGCGGGCGGGCGGCTGCAGCAACTTCCAGGCGGATGATTATTTTATGGAGTCCTCAGAAGTCCAAAGTTATGTATGTTTGTTAAGCGCCGTAATGCTGAGTTTATTTAATGTGGTTTTAACTGCTGCATGCTTTTATAAATCAAAATAATTAAAAATAATAAATTTGAAGGTTAAACAACAGCCTGTGCTGTGGCAGAGGAGAGAGAATGTCTCTGGGCTGTGTTTGCGGGGAGGGAAAGAGAGGTTCCCAACGGCTGCCTGCACTGCTGTCACATCACTTGGGGGCTGGGGGCTGGTTTCAGGCTGGTGTAGCAGGGAAAGGCAGTGCCAAAGTCCAGGCTGTGGCACAGCCATATCCCTTCACACCCTGTCAAGGCTATCATGAGGAAAAGCACATGCAAGCGGCAATGGCAGTCCCAGTTGTGTCGTCGTAACAGCCAAAGATCGCTGTTTCTCTTCCTCTTCTCCTAGTTTTAAAGCACCTACAGACACTTGGGTTTGCTGTACTCCTCATAGGATTTTCCGGCTATCGATATTCTTGTTGTTGCAGGGCATTTCTATTGATGCCACATCTCAGCCTGCATTATTTACACAGAGTTATTGAATCTGTCCCAGTATTGAGGACAGCCTGACAGAACCCAGCCTCTCTCTTTAAAGGTTAAACAGGCCAGGTCCCCTCACAACATGGGCTCAGGGCTTGGGAAATGCAGGGCTCCAAACACCTACCTCCCTCCACACACACTCCCTTTCATTTTAGCTCAGAAAGGTTACCCTGAGGCGCCGGGGACTGGGAAGTGCAGGGTGCTGGAGAGTGTGTGTGTCTCTTTAAATGCTCTTTGTGTCAGCGTGATAAGGAATTTGATGGCTTTATCAGAAATACCAAAGCTTTATTTAGCAGGGTGAGGCGAGCGCCACTCGGCCCCTCACAATCTGCTGATAAATTGGAAAAAAAAAAAGAGAGAGAGAAAGAAACAAAGAGAGAGAGAGAAAGAAAAAAAGAGGCGGCGGGGAGAGGAAAGTCTAAACTTTCCTTCATTGCATTTGGGCATGGCCCAGCTTTCAGGGAACATGGAGCTGGACACATTCCATACCCAACCACAGCCACTCTGGATGGTGAGGCCAGGTGCATGTTGGTGTCCTTGCTCAAGACCAGAGCTCTTGTGAAGTACAGAAGCAGCTTGGGTTTATCCCATTTTCTCTTCTGGTGTCCCCACTGTTCACCTAGTTGTATCTCTTGCTTTATCCCTTTTCTTCTTTTGTCCCCTGTTGATGGGTTTGGGGAAGGCAGTGCTGAGTGAGGAGCCTGGGATCACGACCCCATCCTGCTTGCACTGTGTAATGCTATCACTGCTTTCCTTCTAAATAGGCTAAATGTCCATTTGGTAGTTAAATCACAGAACTGCGAGTCAAGTCACCTGGTCCCTAGCCACAGCTCTTCCACCAACTCCCTCATGGAAATCTGCTGCCTTCTCTTTGCCTCTGCGGAGGCACTCCATGCACATGAGCAGAGCAGCACCTGGGTTTGCAGCAGAGCAAGGAGTGTGCAGGGTTTTCCAAAGGATGCCCATTGCCTTAGCTCCGTCAAGGTTGAAGGAGTTGTGCTGCCTTATTGAAACAAACCTGACCCCATGCTTGTGCAGCTGTCTGAGATCTGGGTTTGGAGGTGCTCGAGACAAACCCAGTATTTCTTCTGATTTGCGTTTATCATTAACACATGACATCTATTATATATCATTGCCATGTTTTGTTCATCGCGTGCCTGCACACAGGCCACACACATTGTGACAGCTTTGGTCCCTTCTTGATCTCATGCCTCCACACCTTTTCTTTCTATCTTTGTGTTCATTCTTACTCCTCCTCTTTCCTTTCTCTCTTTCATTTGATTTTTCCTCTCTCCTTGGCTTGCACGCATGCACACAGACAAACACATACGCATACAAAGCCCTTTCACAGTTGGATCATCTTTCTTGGCTCTCACCCACATCTCTTTTTGATGTGGTTTCTGGAGGGTTTGGGCCAAGTCCCCCATTTCTCTCTCTGACATCAGGAAGCCTGCTGCAGCCTCTGATTCCAGCCGGATATGGTTAACTCTCTTAGGAAACCTCGCCACCTCCCAGAGTACGACTAGTGCTCTAAGCCTGGCCGGAAAGGAGAAAGAGGGCTTGATCTGTGCCGAGTTACAGCCTGATGTTCTGGACAGTTACTCATGATTTACACTGATTTGCATGAGCATAGAACAAGGTTCTGAGCTGATGCAGCATGGAGTGTCTGAAGGCATTGACTCTGAAGCTGCTCCTTTAGAAGATGTTTCCCTTGTTGGAGGGGTGAGGTTGCTTTCCCTCTGCAAAGCTGTCTGCATAGGAGCAGTCCCCTGAGCTCCAGGCAGGGCTCTGCCTCTCAGCTCCCATTTTGTGGATTCTTTAAGGACTTAAAGCACATTTTCTCTTGTCCTGGGATTTCCTCAGCCTGGGATGTCTTTTGGCTTTTTTGAAGCCCTGTCCGGTGCACTGCTGTCCCTCTGGCAGGGAGGACAACCTGTTCACTTGAGCCCCGTATCAGAGAGAACCGTCCATGGTCCCCAGGAAATGCAGCTGTTAGTCCCACAGGCAATTCCTCTTCTGGCAGGCAGCATAAAGATGGTGTGATTGTGAGAGGGTGAGTAGAGAAGTTTAAAAAGGCTCAGCAGCAACTGGGTCTAAATGACCCCTCTTCTCTGGAAGGTTTCAAAGATCCATGGTCACTTTTGGGAAGAGAGGCTTTCCTGAGTGTTCCCTGTGTGCTGTCCCTCTGTGGCTGCGGAGTGGCTGCATCGCAGCTGGCTGAGCTCAGAAGTGCGGTGGAGTCCCCTGGGGGCTGCTGGCAATAGTTGTGCTTTCAGCACAGAGTGGGTGGATGGGACAAAGGGACAGAGGCAGGGACACAGCCTGCTCTTCTCAACACACATGAACTCCTGCCCAAGCTGCCCTCGTGGCTTGTCTCAAATCCTGTTAAGTCGGCAGCAAAACTTTCACCAGCCTCAGTAAAGAGCAAACATTTTCAGTCAGGTCAGTTCCAGGGCCAGGGATGGGCTTAGGAGGGAAATACCTGAGCGACAGTTTGCTTTAATAGAATGGGGAAGGAGGTGAGAGTAGATTGCTTTGGGCATGGGTAATGGGGCATGGAGACCTCACTGACTCAGCCAGCACTGCAAACTCTGGCTTGGTCACTCAAGCTGTGGCTGCTTGTCCTCTTGTCTGAAATGAGCCCATCATCTCAGTCTGCAACCTAGCAGGCTCATGTCCCCTGCCACAATGCATCTTTCCATGTGGCACTCACTGGCCACACCAACCAGGAGCTGCGGCCAGAGGGGCTGTGGAACCTGGACCCCGTTGGCTTCTCTTGTAGCTCAGTGATGAGGTGGGCACAGTTTGCCCCATGGCTGCCCACACAGCCCACACGCAAACTTTGCATTTGCTGATGATCCTGGGCTAAATTTGTTCCTTTCTGAAAGGAAAATTTGTATAGAATGGGCTAAAAGGCCTCAGGCTCCCCCAGTGTGGGCCTGGGGTTCTGGGATAGCACAGCTCCTCCCTGAAGCTGGCTAATAGAAATCAGTCCTGATTAGGATTAGTCCAGCCAGCACTGAGCTGGCAGGCTGATAATCTAATAAAAATTCCCAGGATTGGTTTACTCTGGGGAGGATTTGTGCTGGACGCGGGAGGAGCAGGATTAGCCCAGCTGTGTCAGAGAAGGGAGGGCAGCCCAGGGTGGGCCGGGAGGCTGCCGAGAGGGTGGGGGGAGCAAGATGGACAGCAAGAGTAAGTGGAAGTGACAGGGTCAGACCGGGCCTTTGTCCTACAGCCTGATTAGAGAGTCTGCCCCCAGTTTCTTACACTTTGGGATGTTGTTGGACAAACTGGAGCTTAAATCTGTCAGGGCGCAGTAGAGATTGGAGTTGACATCCCAGGAACATATTCCTTGCTGTGCAGAAATCCAGCCCTGCTGGGAAAATGTGAAATGCCCACCCCCAGCCCCCTCTGAGTTGGAGGAGATGAGTTCAACTTCTTCCTTTAGCTGTGTTGTGTGGTTGAGGCAGAGAGCAGAGAGGCTTGTCCAGGAGCCAGGATCTGCCATGAATGATATGTGTTGAACTCCATACTGGTCTCTCCAGCTTCAGCCCCTGATGCAGAGGAAGTCCTGAAAGCCAGGTTGCTCTCCAGCTGAAATCACCAGACTTTGTTGCATGTGGTGGCAAAGGCACCCACCATATGGGAGTGAGAACTCGGCAGGAGATCTTTGTTCCACCATGGAATCTTAGGGTGGGCACTAAAGTTCCTTAGTACACAGGGAGGAGGTCTGAAGCTGAAGTAGTGACTCATCAGACTGGGGCTGCCAAGGACTTCTTGGGCTCCTGTTGTTGAGGAAGACCCTTAATAGGGGACGCAGAGCAGGAAGGTAATTTTCGGGCAGTAGTAGCCAGGCCCCAGCTGTGCAGGCAGTGAGGAACAAGCTTTGCAGTGTTGTTGGTTTTTTGGCAGCCCTGTGAGAGGCTGGGTTGCCTGGGGAGGTGCTGTGCAGCACACAGGTATGGGTAGCTTTCTCAGCTCGTCATCTGGCTGTTCTGATGGTGAGCAGAGGGCACCCAGGCAGCCTTTTTGCTGCGGGAATTCTCGGCCTGTAGTGGCCACAATGACTGTGAAAAACAGAAGGAACCCTGAAATGTGTGTGCCCATTTCTCTCATTTTAAATCAAGAGAATATGGGTGAAGAAGAAAGACTGAGTTTTCACCTTGATGTTGCACAAGATGATCTGTGGATTATTTCATATATATTCTAGTGCAGAACCTAAAGGTGCCCTGACAGCCTGCTCTGGCTGCCTCAGTTGTTTAATGCTTCCTAGGCAAGCCGGGAGAGAAAGTAGCCCCACAATTTTCCAAATTCTTCCTTTAACTCTCCCTGTTACTCTGTTCTCTTCACCTTCAACTCATCTAGACTGACTCTTCTGCTCCTTGCCTGGGAATTTCGTCACAAAATCCCAGACCCTCTAAATGGGTCTTATCCCTGTGGGGACACTGCCGAGAGAGACCCTCTGTAGCATGAAGGGGGGAGTCCTGCTAGGACCAGAACCAGAACAGCCACTTCAGATGTTCCTGGACACAAGACAGGAGATGTATAGGATGCAAACCTCCTCCTTAAGTCAGAACTTCACAGAGAAATTCACTTGGACCTACAGAGGGTGCTGATTTTGTGAGGAGGTTTTTGTCCTTTCAACAATCTGCTGTTCCTGTGGATGGGCTGGAGCATTTCCCAGCTGAGTGGATCTGTCTGTGGACCAGCATCCTAAAAGCTCTGGGGTCTGGTGGTTGTTTTGGACACCCTCCCCTTCAACTACCAACCTCTGTCCCCCTCAAAAGGTAAAAAAAACCAAAAAAAACCAACCAACCAAACAAACAAAAACCCTCTAAGATGAAACCAGGATAACTAAGTAACAGGAGCTGTGTCCTCTCCAGGCTCGGGTAGCTGCATATATGATTGTCATCTTGATGAAATCCCCCCGGATGTAATGAGCTGATTTTCTGCTGTTAATATTGCATCTGCTGATGAAGGATTCGTTAGGATAATGGAACGAAGCTAAAATATAAATGACTCGCTGTCAAGAAGCAGCTTTTGCTAGTGTTCTCCTGACAGTTCCTCGGCCATGGCTAGGGAGTTTTGTGTGCTCTGCACACGTTTGCAAGGTGTGTGTGGTTATTGAGTTCTGCATGTTCAGGGACACACGGGTGTCAGGGTGTGTTCCCTACAAGCCACTGCTGTGCCCAGAACCCTCTGGCACACCATGGGCATGGGCAGGGTTCTTTCTCTGTGCCAGAGGGGACCAAGTGCTGCTGCCTCAGAGAGCAGCAGCCAGGGAAAGTTGCTCCTTTGCTGGGCAGAGGCTGCCAGAAGAGGGGAGGGAATGTGTGCTGCTGGAAAAGCATCTGTGCCTTCACTACAGGTCATTTTCAGATCTGGCATGTTCCTTTTCTCTTCTAGTTTAATTGCAAAAGTTGCTGTGTTTTCTTTCTGAACAAGAGAAATCAGTTTAAGCACATTATAAAGTGAAACAGATATTTGCTCACAAGGCTTTTGCAAATGCAGAATATTATTTTTATTAGAAAATGGAAAAAAATATCTTGATAAAAGTGGTTGTCATACTGCTGAACAGTAATCCAACATCTGGGCAGAAAATCTCAAATTTCCACTGTTGATTTGGAGAGATGGTGTTGGGTTTCCTTGCAAAAAGTATAAAAGAACCAGCTCTATCAGTGGGGGGATTTTAACTTTAATGCAGTTTTGCACACATTACTCCAGCACTAGTTTCTCACCCCATCTCAGGGCTGCACACACATCTGAGCAGGTGCCAAATCGTTGTTATCAGATGTGGAGGGAGGAAACTTCTACAAAATACCTTTGAATACCTTTTCAAATATCTTTGGTATCTTTGACTTTCTGTACATTTCATAAAAACATTAACCAAAAAATAAAATTGCCAACCCTTCCTTTTACCCTGTGCTTGAGGGCATTAGGTGTTTTCCCTGCAGGTCCATAGATACATGTCCAGTTCCTGGACCCTTGAGAATCTCAGATTTCACTGTTTGTTTGGGGGGATTTTTTTATTATTATTTTTTAATCACATTTCTCTCTTTTGATTACCAAGGAAAAAAAATGATGCAAACATGAACCATAATGGCTCAAAAATGAAATTAAAAAACTTTGTTTTCCATTATTATTTTTCAAACTCTATTTTTCAGCTAGTAATGTCAGGGATCAGAGCAGTGATTTTAAGGTTTTTTTCCGTAGCAGAAGTGTGAAAAAGTGGTGGGCAGCCTCTCTAACCTGCACATCTTTGGTGAATATTTGAACAAAGCCTGGCCTGGCACTACTTTTGGGGAGTTCCTCTCACTGTTCAGACTCCTCTAGTGAGGAACATTGGTGGTTTAATTCAATCATTCTTTACAAAAGACCATGAATATCAATGATGGAGGAGGGTGGAGACACATCAATATGATGCTGGAAATTTTGCATTGAAATGTATTTGATGGAAAACAGCCTTCTGACCAAGTGAAATTCAGAGTGTGTAGGGATAAACATACATGTAGCACTTTGTCAGCCTTTCTGTGAAAACATTTCTTTGCTTTTCTTCATGATAAAGACTACATGGAAGAAAATTTTCAACTAAAAACTTATTTTCCCACAAGATATTTGTCAGGAAAAAGAACCACCTTTTCTGTCCAGCGTTCTATCAGCATTTGACTTGTGCAGACATAAGGAAACAAGTGAGATGGCCTCCCTAGAGGCCAAATGCAAGGGACAAGGAAGCCCAGGCATCTCCCTGTCCATGTCCCACTGAATTCCTAGAGACAACTCTGCCTTGACTCTGATATGCCAGAAAAGGCAGAACAGGGACATTTTCTAGGGGATGAGAGTTACTCACAATGGGAAAGGGGTGCAGAAAAAGTGGAAAATCTTTTGTGCTTCTGCACTTTATATTGCACAAACTTTAAAGTCCCAAACTCACAGAAGAAAAAGCTGGTGAACAATTTGCAGTTTCTTTGCTACCTCTTGGCGAGAATAACACAGCCAGTCCCAGGAAATTGCAAGTTGTGAGCTAGGCTCCAAAAATGTGAGATCATCCTGGAGGTTTGGAGATGGAGTAGGGAAATGCCAAAGGCTATGACATTCTTGGACTTGCATTCTGAGTCCTTCAGCCTTTCTGGGCTTTTCTGTGCAGAATTAGCCTTGGCAAGGGGGAGGTCTGACCAGAATCCACCCCTCTTGGCATCTCTGAGGCTTTTTATACCAGTTGCTTAAGGGCAAAGAGCCAGATCCTGAGCCAGCATTGGTGTCAGCAGGGCCTCCGTGATTCACACACACTCGGGCTCTCCTCCCAGTGTCAGGGAAACTCTTTTGAGGAATTTGGTTGCAAATTCAAGCATGGCTTGGCTGGGACAGAGTGTCTGTGTTATGGGAGGGACCTCTTGGCTCTGGGGCTTGTTGTCTTTTGGCAGGCTCAACCTATAGCAACCAGCCTGGGGGATAGCACAGACTTCTCAAATCCTCCACTTCGGCTTTTCCTCCATTTCCACTCTTCTCCAGGTACCTCCAGGGTCTAGCAAGCCCTGTCACCTCTTCCCACGTACCAGGTCTCTTGGGCCATCACTTGGAGCGTTTCTGCTTTCATGTTTCTGTGTGTCACACTTATTTTTTTCCTACGGTCCCCTGCTTCATCATTATCTTAATCAGTGTTGTGTTAAGTTTCATGCTTCCTTTGACCTTTATTTTTGGCCTGGTTATGCTGTTTATATGCCTCTGACACTTGTCCCCTGGTGCTATTGCCAGGGAAACTCAACACTGAGGCCTTTCCCTTTTCCCCCC
>VYXF01002673.1:259284-281715 GCA_013397295.1 Polioptila caerulea | reverse complement strand
TTTTTTTTTTTTTTTTTGTCTTTTAACATGGTTTTCCTAAAAAGTTTTTTAATCAATCAAATTTGAGGCAGAAAATAGGCTTGGTCACGCCTGGTCCTTGGGTCGTGTGACACTCACTCAGGGTCCTGACAGCTCCTCAAAGGGGGCAGCCGGGATGAGGAGGGGGGCAGTTTCCCCAGGAAAGAGCCCGTTTCCATGGCACTGCCCCCGCCTCTCCGCCATCCGCCAGCCCGACGTGGGCCTGAGGCTCCTCAAAAGGGGCCTTGGGAAGCGTGCGAGTGTGCGGGGCCGGCGAACAAGGGCGGCGCGGGGGCTGCCGACAGCTGCCGGGCCTCTCTGCCACCGCAGCTCGTGGGGAGCCAGGCCCCAGCCGGAGCTGCATAATCAGGGGCTTTTCATAAATGCCCCATTTTTCATCCCCAGCTAAGGCAGTTGCTCAGGGAGAGCCGGTAGCCCTGGCATGGAGGGACAGTGCCTAGTGCTTCCCAGGCCCAGGGCACACCCTGGCTCTGGCCTCCTTACTTGCTCTGCTCTCCGACACCCTCATCCTCCTGTGCCCCGTCTCTGCAGGCAGGCAGGTGCTCGCACCTCTGTCGAATGCAGCTCATGCTGCTCTGGCTAGGGCAGGGCCCTGCTGGGGCCGGGATGGGGGGACTGTGGAGCCAGCCTGGTGGATGTGTCAGTGCCGGCTCCCACCTTGGCTCGGCATGTGCCACAGCGTCCTGGGCACTGTCGCTTCTTCCTTGGGTCCTCCCTGATTCCCTCACCTTTGCCTCTCCCCACCCTGCCCTAGGAAACCACTTGCCCTTCTGCTGACTGCATCCGAGGCTCTGCATCTGAGATTTTAAAACCCTTTTTTTCACCCCCAGCCCCTTTGTCAAGCTCTCTTCTCTCACTCTTTTCCCTCCTGTCCTTTTCCCCACGCCCTTTCCAGTTCTTCATTTGTGCAGGGTCTTTTTCTTTCTCTCTTTTTATAATTAATGATTAGCTTTAATTGGTTTGCTTAGGCAGCCTGACAGCAAATTAGCAGGAGCCAGCCCAGGGCTGCTGAATGCCAAGTTTGGAGTTTGGGACTGCTATGCTTTACAGATGCCGTGGCAGGAGATGAACTCCTTGGGATCCCCCCTTGGCACTCCCCCCCTGCTCTGCTGGGCTGGGCTGTAGCTGTGCTGCAAGCTGGGGATCCAGGGACTTCCCTGGTCCTTGATGCCATCTATGCTAGGAAGCTGGGACTGGCACTGGATGCTGTCCCTGGTCCTCTGTCCCTTGCCTAGCTCCAGCACTCCCAAGGTGTCCAGTGAACACTGAGCTGCAGGGTTACCTCTGGAATGGTCTGTGTCCCTTTCCTACTGCCCAGTGCTGGTTTTCCTCCTCTTTCTTGCATGATCATCTTTATAGAGCTGGGCTCTGGTCAACAGGTTCGAGGAGACAGGGTGAGAGGCAGGGCAGGCTCTCCCAGGGAGCACTGTGCCGAGGGGACTCTCCAGCACAGTGAAGCAGGCAGCTCTACCCAGTGCTAAAGGCAGGCAATGGGGACAGGGTGGGGAAAGAAGGGGAGCTTTGCTCTTTTCCTCCCAGTGATTTTCCTTTGCTTTGCTTTTTTTTCTTTTTTTTTTTTTTTTTTTTCATTTTTTAAAGCTCCCATTTTTCTTTTATTATGAGAGAGAAACTGCAGGGTTCTCCCAGGGCTGGGAAGAGCACTTGGTCCCAGGCTGCTCCCAGCCAGATGGAGGGGAAAAGAAGGGGGGCAGTGGGCCCATAATCCTGGGAGGAGAGTTTTCCTAGTTAAAGAGGATTGGGTATAGAGTCTAGGACATTTCAGCATGTTGCTTTAGGAAGAAGGGACAGACCATGACCTATTTGGGATGCTTGTGAATTTTCAGCACAAAACTTTGCTGGGAGCACTGGCAGCTGCGTAACCCTGCTACAGGGGATGGAGTTGGTTTGTGCTGTATTGCTGATTTTGCCTTGTAATAGCAGCCAAAAAAGGGAAAAATGGGAAATAGCACAAGTTTCCCTCCCCTTCAGCTCAGGCCTTTTCAGCTGAGCAGTCCCAAGATTGGCAGGAGATGATAGTTGGGTGAGACTGCTCAACTGGATCCATACAGCACCCAGAATATTTCAACCCTTCTGTAAAACCAGGAGGGTTTGTTGGACTGGTGACAGCAAGGTATGTTTCTTGTCCCCATGAATCCTGGACTCTCAGTTGTCCTTACTTCAGGTGTTAAATGGGTGATTTGCCCTTACTGGACACCAGTCCAACCCTCCGACTGAGTGTTAATATCTACATATGCCTTTTTATGGGATCCAAGGCACACAGAGAAGTGAAATCAGAGGGATGTGGTGTCTTCCTGGGACTTCTGTCATGTAGGAACAGCCTTTTTGTCAGTCACAGAGGTCCCTGCTGCATTCCAGATTCATGAAAGATGGAAGCCAGCACAAACACGTCTGCTCTCAGATCTGTGTGTTGTTCAGCTGTGAGTGTACTGGCAAACACCATGCTGTGTTACCTTGCTGCAGCCTGGCCTCCTTCCCAAAGATTGGTGCTATTGTAGCTCACCCAGGTGACAACCCTGATAATGCATGTAGAGACTGGAGCCGGCAGGTCTCCTGTGGGGCTCAAGGCTTCGGTCGCAGCACTCCCTCCTCTGCCTCTGCCCTGCCCTGCCCAGGGCATATGGCTGTGCACTCCCTCACAGCTTTCATGTCCCTCCCCAGTCCTGACAACACTCTCAGAGTCCCTCACATTGCTTCACCAGTGTTTTGGACCTTAGTTGAGCTTTGGGCCTCTGCAGAGCAAGGCTAGGGGATGAGTCTTCCTATCCTGAGGGATGAGAAGAGGTGTGGGAAAAATGTTTCCTGGAAAAATCATTGAGACCTTGCAGCCCATTTCACTTTTAGGTGGTCTTGGTTTATTCCCATGACAGATGTCTCTGCAGTAGCAGAAGATATATTTGATTTGTGGCAAAACTTCCACGTTCTGTGCACTTGGATACTCTCCTTTTCTTGTCTAGGACTAAATCATGCTCAGGTGTTTTTTACCAGGTGATGCTTGGTCCAGGATGGACAGGTGACTACACACCCAAACCCTGTAGCCATAGCCATAGCTACTAGTGAAGCTACTGGTACTCATCAGAGCTTGGGGATGGGCGGTGCTGGAGTGGCTGGATTCCCACCCGCAGGGATGAGTGCAGAGGGCTCAGTATCTGCTGGCTTTTCAGTCTATCAAATTTATTGCTGTTACTATACTGATCACGAGCTTTTCAAAACTTGGTAGTGCCACTGAAGTGTCAGGCATTGCACAAAGTTGAAGGCAAGCACAGCTTCCTCTCCAGAGCAGCCATCTCTCTCCCTACTGTCAGAGCTGTCTCTTCCCTTCTGGTTTTAGCAATGTAGTTGCCAGGATTCACCCTCTCCCTTTGCAGTTTTGGGGCTCCATGATAGTCATGTAGTTCTTGACAATTGAAGAGCAGCTGAGGGTCACCAGCTGTTTCACTGTAGAGCTGCAAGGGGGAAACTGAGGCATGGAGTTGAAGGTGCAGGAAGATGTCCTCAAAGCTCAGGAGGTGACCCGGTGAGTGATTATCCCGCCTGGGCTCCAAGGTGCTCAACACAACCCATCCCACAGGCTGCCAACACAACCCATAATTGCAAAGGAAACAAGGGGAACATGTAATGCCTCCTGTCCTGCCCTGCTGTGCCTTTGGCTTGTCTTGCTGCCCTTCCCTTCCTCTTCTTCCTCTGGCACTCACTGCTCCCAGCACATGCTCTGACTCCTGCCTGGACAGCCTGAGCTGGCTCCTTTAAGGCAGGCACGCCAGGGAATTGCACGCGGTGCCAGCCTTCACTGCGAGTGCCTCTCGCGCTTCCCCCTTGGAAAGTTTCCTGCCCAATTGTTATGTGCGATCCGATCTGAAAGTTGCTCTCTAAGCTTCTTGTCACATTTTGACTTAATGAAGTGCAACTGGAGTGGGAATTGGGGTTCATCACGCCAGTCTCACTGCGCTCCCTTGTTGTCAGAAAACAGGGGCGGTTGGGGACCGTAATGCAACGCTGCAAGTCGTTATCATTCCGGTCAGTCTGTTTAACACAAAATTAAACAAAGAACTAATTAGTGCCTCATGAATTAATAAATGCGCAGTTGCTGGGTAGGAAGGGGAGGAAGGAAAAAAGGTTGTTGAAGGAAAGATACTGAAAAAGTCGAATTAGGATGTTGTGTCAAGGGGAAAAAAAAAAAACTGAGTCCACTTTGGATAAGAGTTTGGATCCATTGGTTTCCTTGGAATAAGCTCCCCTCCTCCTCCTGCATCCTACATGTCTGCTCTGGGGCAGTGATCAACGGCAGGCACAGGGAAGAGGCAGCCTTTTCAGGAGGGCTCCCAAGAAAGATGGGGGCAAACTTTTTATCAGGGCCTATAGTGATTGGACAAGGGATGATGGTTTTAAACTGAAAGAGGCACAATTTAGCCTAGATATAAGGAAGAAAATTGTTATGATGAGGGTAGAGTGAGACCCTGGCACTGGTTGCTCAGAGCAACTGTGGCTGCCCCATCCCTGGAAGTGTTCAAGGCCAGGTTGGATGGAGCTTGGAGCAACCTGGTCTAGTGTAAGGTGTCCTTGCCTGTGGTAGAGGAGTTGGACTATATGACTTTTAAAGGTCCCCTCCAACCCAAACCATTATAGGACTTAATGATTTTCCAATTGTGTTCCCTAGAAGCTGGATCAGGGGTCCAGTAGCCAAATACAAATACTCACCCAAAGCAGATGTGAGAGCTGAGAGGTGTGGGGTGGAAGCCCATCATTGGAAAGGAGGGAGACTTCAAAGATGTTCATGGTGAGCAAGTCTCCTCTCTTTGTCTGGAGGCTTTTTTCCTGGGGAAGCCACAATTGACACAGTAACAGTGTGTAATCTCAGGTTAACCACGTCCCTGTTCCTGGTCCTCTCTGGCTCCCTTCCCACCCGCGGGGGCTGGCCAGGCCCATGCCGGACTCCTGCTCGGCCATTCCCACAGGTGCTGTGCCGTGCCACACTGCCAGAGAGCGGGCTCAGCTCTGGCACATTGTCAGGCAGAGGAGCAGAGCTGGGGGAGGGAAGAGTCCATCCTTAAGAGGACATGTCAAGTACAATTAGCGTTATCTGTCTAAATATGTACTGGGAACACAGAATACAAGAGGAGGCCTGGCTGGCTTTAATGGAGACATATGCAAGGTCATATTGCCTCATACAATCCCCCAATCTGATTTGGGGATTACACATTCTAAGTAAATTGGCGTTATTCCTCTTGCATCATTGATAAGCTGTGGCCAAAAGAAGAGGAGTAAAAAAAAAAAAAAACAAAAAAAAAACAATTAAAAACCCAATCCCAAGAATTGATCGTGCACAGGGGTTAGGGAATGAAGGCAGGAGGCAGAGAGTTACAGGCAGAGAGCTTGGGAAAGAAGGAGAGAACAAAAGAGAGGGAGAGAAAAAACAGTGTGACAGAGTGGCAGAGAAAGCAGTGGAAAGAGCAAGGAAGAAAGGGAGAACAAAGGGAAGAAAAAGGTGGAAGAAAAGATGCCAGAAGGACCAAGGGTGCCAGAGTGGGAGGAGCACCTCAAATCAGGGAGCTGTTACTGCAGTCATACCCCCTCAGCCTTTTTAGCATCAGGATTGGAGTGGGAAAGGAAGGAGCCAGGCTGCACCTTCCTCAACCAGTGGGTTCTGTACTCCTGTCCATCCATCCATCTGGGATGTCTCACCAGCTCCTTCCTGCTCTGGGTCCCAGCCAACACGAGGCATCTATCTTTGGCAGTGGCAGAGTATAAGTGATGGGAGGAGGCTGTCCACATGCACAGAGCACCAGGGCCCTGGAACACTGGGGTGAGCCTTGGCAGCAGCACAAAGTCCCCTGAGTCCCTCTCACTTCTATGTTACAAGGGACTCCAGAGGGTCTCCGAAAGGCACACACTGCTGCACCTGGAGAAGGGACCATGTGGAGAGCTGATGTGTGGCATGGCCAGCTGGGGGACCTGGATTCAACTACGGGCACGCTGTGCGTCACCTCTGGGCAGTTTGTCATTCTACTGCCACCCTGGACAGTTGTGAGTGCTGCAAAACAGAGGCTACAGCAATGGGCCAGGCACCCTTGCCACTGCAGGAAGCCACCCTGTGCTCCTGGCCACCTCCCAGCTCTGGGAGAGGGAAGTCCCTGTCTGGCTGCAGAGCAGTCTTCCCCTAGCTGTGAGCTTTCCTCCCACCCTGCCTGTGCAGAATAACCCCCTCCAGAAGTCTCATGGCTCGGCTTTTATGCTCTGTCACATTTTTGGAACATATGGTTTTAAATAATTCAATTTACTTTTCATGTATTTTGCTGTGACTTTTTTTCCCCTGTCCCTTTTCTCCTTCCTCCTCACTCTCTGCATTCTCCTGGGCAGAAAATGCACAGATGAGTGGATAAGGGGGTTCAGTGACATGGGACCTAGTCCTGCAGCCCATCATCTTGTGCCCCACAAGGTGTGCAAGGGAGACCTCACCATTAGCACACAGGTGAACCTCTGGGAAAGAGGGGTCAACAGAAGAAATGTGAAGATTGTGAAGGGAAAATATGACATGGAGCAGAATGCAACCTTAGATGTGTGGGCAAAGTATGGAGCAGACCACCACAAGATCTGTCTCTGCTACCTGCGGAGCAGGATTCAGACCAGTAATAGCTGCTCTCTATGTGAAATTATTCCCAATCCTCATTAGAAACCTCTTGCACGGAGAAGTGCCATGGGGTGCATGGCCGTGTGGGGTACAGCCAGGAGCAGGAAAGCACTTTGTTCCCTTTGGAGTTTGAATGTCCCATGCTGGATGATGTTCTTACCCAGCTTTTGTGAGTCTTGGCTCTTACTCAGGTGTGCCCTGTGTGTTAACTGGATCCTTTCTTTTCTCACTCCAGAATGAAGTGAATTTAGAGCTAAAAACGAGGCAAGAAACAAGGCCTTGAAATCTCCGAAAGGTAGGAGAGACTTCAGACTGCAATGGGTATGTCACTCTGCTCTCCTGGGTTCTGTTTTCCTCTATGTGTCTCTCACACTTACAGCCTGCTCACTGTGGCCACATCTGCACTAGAAATTCTGGGGTTGAACTGTTGTTACTCATGAAGAGAGATGGAAACAGAAGAAGGTCAGGTGCAGACATGGCATATGTGTGTCCTAATCCTGTCTTTGTTGTTCTGGTTTCGTCACTCTGGGTTTTCCTCAATATCTTCTCTACTGCCTCTACCTTTACAGCTAAAAAAGTGTGTAAGGATTTTGGTGAAAGGGAATTGCTTTATATTCATCCATGTGTGCTGGGGGAGATGGCTATGAGGTCCATTTCACTGAACAGGATGCAGTCTCCATCTACTGTGAAGTTTTGCTGAGCTCAGTTTACATAATTCAGATGGTGATGTACATGTTTTCCTCTTCTGGCATATTTTTATCTATTCAGACTGCAGAACCATGGTGGTAGTGTGGAAGCATTTCTATGCCTCCAGCAGAATCAGGGCTTTCCTGGGTTTTCCCTTTACCTAGACCCTCATGGTCTGTCTTAGAAGAAAAAACCACAGCTTCACAGTCTCCTAGAGCTGGATGGTCACTTAGTCTGTGCCTGGTAAGAGTGAGAGGTCTAGAGCCTAGGGAAATGGAAGATAATATTGTCTCTTAAATGCCTTATCTCCCTGTGCTAGGTAAGACACTCCCTATGCCACCTCATATAATGGTTACTGAGAAGTCTCTGCCATGCTGAGGCAGTTCCTGCTGTCCCTGGCTCCTCTTCCTGGCCCCAGGAGGACCATGAAGTTCCTTGTGTGTCGCCTGAAGAGTTCCCAGTCTCTCCCCATGCCTGTACTCTGTATCCCCTGCATCACCAACCACATCTAGCCTCCGCATTGCTCCCCTCCACCCCCAGGCACCAAGACAGGTCTGAGGGCAGGAGATGCTGTGGGGAGGGTGAGAAGTGCTCTGCGCTGTGAGACATTACTCAGAGGTGCCAGGAGCACTCAGTGCTGTGTGTGCTCTCAGAGCATCCCTGCAGCAGTGGGGACCCCCAATGCCCCGTTCATGGGGAGCTCATGGGCTGAGTCTGAGCAGCATCTGAGGGGCCCAGGCTGGCTGGGGTGGGAGGGGGCCCCAGGCTGGGCTGGGCAGTGTCAGAGGTGACCGGTGGAAGGCCAGTGTTATGTAAATACTGCTGCTGTAACATGGCAGGCCTGAATGGCCCTATGCATCCATCCATCATTGCTGGGGAACAGAAGCCTCCCTTGGAGCATGGGGGGCCAGCAGTGTGGGGCACACAGACACAGGCAGCATGTGCCCTACTCATAAACTGTTTGTTTTCTTTTTGTCTCTCTCGTTTCGGGGCACCCCACCGAGAGCAACTCTCTGTTCTGTTCTTGCAACCTCTCCCCCAACCTTCCCCCCACCATTTCAGGCCTTCCTTTTCCTCCCTTCTTTCCCCAGCCCTTAAAAAAATGGAGGGGAAAAAAAGGGGGGAAAATGAGTCCCCAGTTCACATTGCGGCTTCTTTCTCTGACTTCAAAGGCTCCTCATCATTGTTTGGGATCGGCAGGCAGTGGCCCTGAAAACGTGATCACAGCCGGGCACAGTGTAGGTCACCACTGAGCGCCATGCTCCAAGTGCTGAAAGGAACAGGCAGATTCTTCCCTTTTCATGCTTCACAACCCTGGTTACAGCGCTCTGCCTCGCCCGTGTGCTCCTCACTGCATGGCTATTCTTGCTCTTTTCTCCTCCTTTTCCTCCTGCCCTCCCTCTCTCTGTTTCCCTCATTTCTCCATTTGTTTGCTTTCATCCTGCCCCTCTCTGTGCCCAGCACCACACACTTCTTACCCTTTCTTCTCTTCTTTCCATAACTTTTCTTTCTCACTGTCTCCTGCCTGGCACTGCTGCCACTTCTCTCTGTTATATGAATCACTGTTTTATTTCTCCCTTTTCCCTCTTCTAAAGGTTAGGTTGGAGGTTGATTTCCTCATGCTCCCTGTTCCTGTTTAGTAGCAGCCTTCATCTGACATTTGCCCACATTTCTCTTTGCCTGTGGTATCTCACTCGCTGTGCCCAAAACTACAGCAGTTCTATAATTTCTGGATTAGTCCTAGACAGCTGACAGCCCTCCCTGCAAAGGTGTGAGCCCACTGCTTTCATGTGCAGTGGATTTATCCCTCAAAATTTAGCCTGGCCTCATATGGGGAGGTAGCACACAGTGCCTGCCATCAATGTCAGCGTCCAGACTTGCTCTTTGGCTTTGCTAGTTAACCTGAAGGAGTGAGCAGGTAGGGTTAGTGTTGTAGATGGATTTGGAAAGCCAGCCACTGATTTCATATATATCACAGGGAAACATTTAAATCTTGTAGGGCTAACGTGGAACATGACACTGATGGTAATGCTGAGGGCAGAGTTAGGCAGGGATAAGGCAGGGGAAAACAGGCCCAGCAGTTTAATGTGCATCCCAGAACACTTCCTCAGTGGATTTCAATGAGGGAACAACACTTTGTTGTGCTGAAGCTTGGACATCTTTGGCAGCACAGTGAGCCACAGCCAGATGGCAACTCCCTGCCTGCAGAACATCCCCCAGCAATATCTGGAGTTTCATTTTGCTGCAGGGGGAGAGCCCAGGACTCTGTGCCCCTCCAGCACCCATCCAAAGAACAGCCGGCCTCTCTCCACCCCCGGAAATGGAGATCGTGGTACTTGTGCCTCTGGTGATTTGTGAGGTTGTTTTAATGCCGAGGAGCCCACCAGGACTTGTCTCTTGCTAAATAGGCATATTAAGGGACATTGCAGCAGGGGTTATAGAGTAATAATTTGTTCTAATGAGCTGGTGTCACGTTCTCCCTGGCTGAGCTGTGCCCGAGCAGGAGCGGTGCTAGGAAGGGGCTGTGCTCGCTGACCTGTCAGCCCAGGTTAATGAAGTACTGCTCTGCTCGGGGGTCAGAGACCAGCAGTTCAGCCAGTCAGTAGTGGCTGGGGGGGAAGGATGGGGCTCTTCCCTGAGCTGAGTACCCCAGGGAAGGCCTGTGCCATGCTGGATGTACGTTATGGCACTGGGATTTCCATGCTGTGCTGGTGGCTTGAGCGCCACAGCGCCCACATCAAACTGTCTGCAGGCAGGGGTGAAACCGCTGGGCACTGGCTGGGGCTTGTCCTCTGGCCTTGCAGGCTGACACAGTAGGAAAGAGGCTGGAAAAGTAAGAGAGCACCTATGTTACAGGTGCCTAGACGTGAGGGGATAGGTGCAGGGAAGTGGCCAGTGGTGATGACTAGTATCTAGCTAGGAAGTCTACAGAGAGATAGTGCTCACTAAATAAACCTTTGATAAATACACCTTTGTGCGCAGTGTATGAACAGCCAGAAGTTCTCTTTGTCCTTCCTGTTTCCATTTTCTCCTCCCTTGATGCACCCCCATGGCTTACTGAGATCCTTTGCCTTGCAAACCTAATCAGATTCTTTCATGCTTTCTGGGTACCTGGGCAGGAAAGACACAGAAACTTTTGCCAGTCCCTAAGCTACCACCTTTAGGGAGCAGATTGGTGGCAGGACAACCTGGGCAGCTGCAGTTTGAGCAGGGCTCCACGTTCTTCAGGAGATGGCAGAGAAAGCCACAAACAGGGAGTTCTGGCCCAGCTGCTGCCTTGGGGACCCATGGCCTGCCTTGTTTCTGTGAATGACACGACCCCATCCATGCTGGGGCAAGATGGTGCCCTCGGCCACACCAGCACTCTGAGGTCTACAGCACAAGTCCTGTATACCATCTTCCTCTTTCTCCTCCTCCCACTCTGCTGCCCCCCTGCTTCTCTTTGCTTTTCCCTGTCTCCATCTCTCTCTCCCTTTCATCTACTCAGAAGGCTTTACTCTACTTCCTTGTCACCCTAATTGATTGCATTAACCTTTCAGCGTATTGGATTTCCCCAGCACCGTGCAGAGAGCACTGTGCAATATGCTTATAATCCAGGCTGTAATGGACAGGGAGCAGTCAACGAGCCCCTGCTCCAACAGGTTCTGCTGACAACTTCTTCTCTGGGAGGGGGAGAGGAGTGAACCAGGGGGACATTGGGCATGGCTATCCTGCAGCCGGTGCAGACCTGACCTCAGTGCTCCCCCCTGAGCAGACTTGTGTTAGCTTATGAGAGTGGAGTCCTTGAAAAAGGATCCAGCTTGGGAAGCAGGGAAGAGATGTTATATTTGACCTATTACTGTAATTTTTCTGAATGTTTGAGCACCATTCTTCCCTATCTGCTTGATCTACAGTTTTCTTCCATCTGTTCAATACTAAATTAATGTACACTTTACATTTAGGCACTTGTTGCTAGTGGCAGGATGAGGAGACAGTATCATGGAACTTCCTGTTTTCACATCATGCTTGCCTCTGCCTTTTCCTTTGGGATGAGCATACAAGGGAGATGGACACTTTTCCTCAGATTTCAAAGTAAAGCATGGGAATATTGTGTTGATGGGAAAGACAGCGCCAAGATGCAGAGAGATCAGGAGACAGAATTATATCTCCGAATTATATCTCAGGCTTAGCCTTGGATAAATCCTTTCACTCTCTGGTACCTCATTTTCACCCAGGAGGCTGGAGGTGTTGTTTTGGTGCTGCAGTCTGCAGGAGTTGGGGAAGATGAAGGGCAGTTATTGCTGCTCACTAGGCAAGGGATGAGAAAGTGGCTGCAGACAAATAGTGAAGCTACACAGCCAAGTGTAGCTCACACTGCCTGTGAGGCAGGAAATAAACCCACAGGATCAGTGGCAGGAGCATATGAGCCTGTGAAAGGTCTGGCAGACTGCTGGTGGTCAGGGCAGAGCCAAAAATCAGGGCAGATGTTTTGGCATCCTTTATTTTAAAGGATTGGAAAAATGGATCTGCCATAGTCTCCTGGCTATGGTGCCTCCTTTAAAGTCTCCTGGCCGTGGTGCCTCCGTTAAAGTCTCCTTGCCATAGGCTCAGTTCAGCACAATGCTTTGACCACTAGGTTGAGTTTTGCTTAAGCCAAAATCACTTAAGCAAATATTTAGGAGTTCCGTTTGACATGGAGCATAGGATGAGACCTAGACTCTTGTGAGGCCCTTTTGTAGTTCTTTTCAAACAGAATTTAGCACAAGATGGTTCTTCATTTATGGTTACAGCTCACAGTGTAAAAAACAGCAATGGTGGAAGGGTTGCTGATCATTTCATAGGTCTTTAGTTCAAGTTACTTGATCTTGTTGAAAGCAGTTACTCTGAAGGTACCCACTCTCCCAAGGGGATGTTTAGAGCTGGCCTTTAAAAACTTGGCAATTTCCTGAGCACACCAGGAGGAGGGGACAGGACCGCATTGTGCAAGGTAAAGGTAAATCCCCAGTTTCTCCAGGAAGGAATACAAAATGTCAGAAGTCAGAGGGAGGAAAAGCTTTATTCCAGACAATAATTCCAAAAAGTGAGAGACTCCTTACAAGCCAGAAAGTAGTTAGGGTAGGGACTTTATTTTTAGGTTAAATAAAGAAGAACTAGGAGCAGGAAGCAAAGGATGAGAAATCTCAAACAAGCTAGAGAGAAAGTGTGAGGGAGAGCAGCACCTCCTAAATGGAAGGGTAAACAGGCACTCCGAGGCATTAACTTAATTGATTGTTCTGCAACAGGCTGAACGCTGTGTTACTCTGTCACCGTGGCAACAACCCAAAAAAATTGTCAGCCTGTTTAGATGAAGTGAAGCGAAACATTCTCTAATTTGCTGTGATCCGGGTGTTTGTTTTCCTTCCGAAGAGGCGGGGGCTCTATTGATCTATTGTTTGCACAGAGCTTTTTTTTTCATGGTGATACGGGGAAAGCAGGAGCCCTGGGGTGTGCTCCCGGGGCAGGTGAGGCAGCAGGGGTGTCTCTGCTGTCTTTCCACAGATTTGCCTTTGCAGGGTGGCCATGCAAAGCCAGCAGAGGCTCCAGTGGTAGGAACCATCCTGAAGAAGCTAGAGGACAGGGGAAAGTGTTTGGATATGAAGAACTTGTGCCAAAAGCATTTGGCTGTGATAAACTGGTGCCAGGGTTACTGCTTTGGTCCATCCTGTTCTCATCCCTTTGGGCTCTTGCAATTCACAGAATCATAGAACCACAGAGTGATGGAATATTCTGAGCTGGATGGGATCCACATGGGATCATCAAATCCAGCTCTTGGCTTTGGCCCAGACAACCCCAAAAGTCACTCCAGTTCTGTCTGTATTGCAGTCTCTGGTCTTAGCTGGACTCATCAACAACTGCCTCAGGGACAAGAGTAGCTCTGTCCCCCTACCAGCTCCCTTTCCAGAGCCATGCTATTCCATGTTATGTGTGCAGACCTGTGTCTATGCATAGCCTGTGCTTGTGGGAATGCATCACTGCACACTTGGGGGAGTGACAGGAATCGTGTTTATTCTTATCCCACGGCTGTGGGAACATAACGGAGTCCCTGCTTTGAGCTCTTTGTTACAGCAGAGATGAAATCCTTGGGCCAAAGGATTTTGTCTCCTGGGCTACGGGGTCAGTCTGCTCCAAGGGGCTGGGTGGGACGGGAGATGGGGATGGCCACAGTAGGATGGGTGACTTGCTCCAGGCACAGCTTGGGGCAAGGCCAGGGGAGCCACACAGATGGGAAGAGGTACCACAAGTTGTGCATCTCATCAGCAGTGTCGGGCCCTGCACAGCGCTGGGGGCCAAGCAGGAGCTCTTGGGGATGCTAGTCGCTGTCAGCACATGCTTGGTTTCAGAGTGAAAAGTTGCTGCAGCACTTGGCTTCAGCTGGGAATTGTTCAGTCAGAATGGCAAAGTGCAGGGGACGAGGGAGCAAGCCCACATGGCCAGGGGTGAGCAGCAAGGCCTTGTGCCAAAGACATGATGCCAAGAGACAAGGGCTGTGGCAGAGGAGGGGAAAGCTGGCAAAAAGGTTCCTTACCGATCTGCAGTGGGAGGAACAGGCAACAGTGGCTCCGAGCCATTGGGAGGGTGAGAGATGGTTCTGGGCCAGCAAAGGAGAGTTTCCTCGTGACAGGGGTCAGCAGGAGGGACAGGCTTGACCTTCCTTGTGCTTGGCCCTGCAGAGAGGTTTCATCCTTGGGTTTGGGGTTCTCTGCCACTCTTGTGGCCTTTGGGCACCGTGGGGGCAATCCCATGTTTCCCATACAGGCTGATCATCCTCACTATTCCTCAGCAGTGCTTCAGCCCACGCACAGCTAGTCCAGCAGCCGTGCAAGGGCTGTCTAGTTGATCCCTAAGATTTCAGGGAGAGCTGAGGAATATGTTGGTGTCAACTGCTGAAGAGTGTTACACTGTGGGGTATGCAGGGGGAAAACCCCACCCTATATTCCTGTGCTCTTCCTGCCTCCCTCCGGATCCTTTCTCTGTTGTCCTAGGAGTCTTTCCTCCTCTGTTTGTACTGGTTTTGCTTTATTACCCTTTCCCCCTTCTGTCTCTCTCTTCCCTTCTCCTCTGTTTCATTCTTTCCATCCAGTCTTTAACTCTTCTACTCTGTTCCTCTTTTTCACAGTGTAGGTGTGGGTTAGCAATAAGTGACAGTGGCTGGTGGGTGAGCAGTGTTCTGAGGCACTGTGTCCCACCAGGGCATCTGCCCCCCATGCTTCTGGTGGGTGTGCATGGAGGGGCATGGGCATGAGAGAGAGGAGTGCTGCATGTCTCTTGGGAGAAAGCTGAGCTGCCAGTGAAAGTTTGGTGGTTGTCAGTGTCAGGAGAAGCTAAATAACCCTGTAACTGGTATGAAGGTGAATTCACGGTCTAGTGAGCACTGAAAATATGAAAGGGCTCTGAGACAGGCAGAGTGTGGAGAGGGGAATACAGCTTGCCCATGGCTCAGGGAGTGGTGTTTTGCTGGAGCAGTGCAAGGACGTGTGCTGATGCCATCCTGATCATCAGCCGTGGCAAACCACCTTTTGAGGGGCTGGACAGAACAGGGAGGGTGCTCAGAACTACAAGTTTGGAGACAAAGGAGACATGCACACATTAACGTGGCAAGAACACCCTCAGAGAATGTCTGTGGGCAGCCACATCTGACTGCACAGCCCTGTACACATGTGGCCAAGTGCCCACATAGTGCCACAAGGCCATGTGCACAGATGTGCAGGCAGCCATACCCACACAGGCAGGCACACATCTCTGCGTGTCCTCTTGTGTGGAGATGCTTCCACAACTCCATAAACATGGGGCCACAGGCACACCCAAGCTGCCAATGCAGTGCTCTGCTGCCTGTGTCAGCTCGCAGTCACGCCAAATTCCTTTTTGGTGTGAATACACTCCAGTCAGGCAGCACAGACGGATTTATCCCATCATATCTTGGATGTCTATGTGGTTACCTGCTCTGAGCGGGAAAAGACCTGTGGGAAATCTATTCTCCTTCCTGCTGGGAGAGGCTGATGCCTTGGAGAACCAGAAGATGTGCAGAGGAAACCCCCTTCAGCTCTTCACCTGGAGCTGGTAATCTCTTTGCACCAAATCCCTGGAACAGGGGAATTGCATTTGAAGCTCAGCCAGTGGTGATTTAGTGTTAGACATTTGCAGAAGAGACTTTGATTAATTCGTAGTAAAATCAAGTAGCACTTGGGTGCCAGCACCACATTCCAGGGTGAGACAGCGACCAAGGTGCGCGCTGGGCAGGCTGCCAGTGCCTGAGCAATCCCCGCGGAGGTGGCAGCGCCATTCAACCCACAGCCTCTCCCTGCTTGGGCTTCTTAATTATTAATTTATTTTTCTCCCTTCCTTGGCAAAAAAATACTATTTGGTAACGACCTCAAATTGCAAAATGCTGATGATTTGGAGAATGTGTCACAGAAGCTCCAGGGTGATAAAGGGGAGACGAATCCCAGCCAACAATCCGGCTCAGCCAGTTTGCCTATTTATTAAAAAAAAAAAAGCCCAGATCATTAACTTTTTTGTTGTTGTTCTGTTTGCGGGCAACTCCCTGCTGGCAACTTTCAGGTGCCCAGTAAATTAAACCAAGTATCGGCCTGGTTCAGGGCAACCTGAGCTTCTATTTCGAGCTGTGAGAAAACTGGCTTCGTTTATGTTTGCCCGTGAATAAACCCTTTAGGGTACCGTGCAAAAGTGCTCTCTGGCATAAAAGCAGTGTCAGAAAATCCTTACTCTTGCTGCCTCGTGGAGGGTCAGGTATTGTAACTGGAGAGCTGAGCTTCCCTTCTCCTCCCACTGCTTGTTCACACAGTTAATTGCCCCTCGACACCTCACTGTGCCATGCTGGTCCCCTGAGAAGCAGGGCTGGAAGAGAGCATCTGTAAGCACAGGCTTTGTTGGTTCCCCCATTTGCCTGCTTGGTTTAGTTGTTGAATAAAGAACAGTTTAGGGATGGGCTTGCCTGCCTGGTGCCTCTGTGAACTCTGAGAGTTCCGTGTGCTATCAGGGAAGGGTGATTACGTCCCCCTCCTCTGGAACATCCCACGTGTTTGCTGAAGTAGTGCTTCAAGCTAAATCAGTTTGCTGAGGGCTCCAGCTTCCCTTAATTCAGTGTCAGGACCAGGCTTGCATGGCCATTATTCAAGAAGTTTTATCAGAAGCACAAAGCTAGCATCTGCCCTTCTGCTTCCCTCTGGGCATCACCAGCTCTCCTGCCCTGGCTTTGGCACAGGGAGACTCGAGGGACTGCCTCACCAAGCCCATTTGCAGGCAAAGCTTGTTCCAGCTCCTAGAGAGTCTCGGCTGTTTCACTAGCTGCGGGAGCACAGCGGCTTGTCGCTGGTGCCTGGCACAGCAGCTCAGAAAACCTGCCAGAACCTAGGAGCTCATGTGGGAAAAGGGAGCAAAGACGCTGCTCAGATTGCTAACTCTCCCCTTCCCTTTTCCAACGCAGCTCAGCTGAACTAGGGCTGGGTTTTAGGTTTTAATCTCAGCTGATAGCCACACACTTTCTCCTGCAGATAGCCACCTTCTTCCCTAGGCCTGGCTCATGTCCCTCTACACTAATTTCTCTGGTGAAGCCTGCCCAGACCTGTGTTCACGTGGATGCTGATGGGAGAAGGAGGGTATTTTTCAAGGTTTCTGCTGGGTTTTTTTCTTCTGAAATATAAGGATGTGCAATTTTTTTAGTTTCAATTTAGCATTGGAGAATTTTATAATTTAGTAATTAAAATCTCTGATAGGCTTTAGAAATTGCAGCTAATTGAATTTAATGGGAAGATGATTTTCAATTTTATTTGATTACCCGGACCCCTGGCATTGGTATTTATGGGAAAAAAATGGGAAATGTGCTGTGTGGGCTAAGATGGCATAATTGAATTAGGGCTAATCGGATTTCTTCGTCATGAATTTCACTATAATTTTCCTATAATTTTCCATTAGATATCTAGTTTACAAATATTCACAAAGAAATGAAGCTCTTTCGGAATGGAGATTGCTGGCTAACAGGATTACAGGGACGATAGCTCGGCACTGCCAGCCCGGGCTCCTTCAGTAATGCAATCGCTGCGTCTGCCTCACACTTACCGCCCGCCGCTGCTCCCGCACCCCCGGCCCTCCGCCGGGGCTCCCGGGGGCCGCGGCTGTGCAGACCCCGCACGGCGTGTCCCCGTGCCCGGCGGCACACGGACCCCGTGCCCGGTGGCACACGGACCCCGTGCCCGGCACACGGACCCCGTGCCCGGTGGCACACGGACCCGTGCCCGGCACACGGACCCGTGCCCGGTGGCACACGGATCCTGTGCCCGGTGGCACACGGACCCGTGCCCGGCACACGGACCCCCTGCCCGGCACACAGATCCTGTGCCCGGTGGCACACGGACCCCGTGCCCGGTGGCACACGGACCCCGTCCCCGGCACACGGACCCCGTGCCCGGCGGCACACGGACCCCGTGCCCGGTGGCACACGGACCCCGTGCCCGGCACACGGACCCGTGCCCGGCACACGGACCCCGTGCCCGGTGGCACACGGACCCCGTCCCCGGCACACGGACCCCGTGCCCGGTGGCACACGTCCCCGCCGGGGCTGCGCGTGCACCCGCGGCGTTGGGACGTCCCCGCCTCGCTCAGAGCCAGTGGCAGGCACGCTGGCACATCCCCTGTGTCAGCAGCGTTGAAGTTCAGGCAGCCCCGTTGCACAAGCAGGGCCAGCCCACGCGGATACGCGCGTACTGCATCTCGGGCAGCTCTCGGAACGCACCACCAGCTTGCTTGCCTGCGAGGGGATGTTTTGCCTTCCCTCCCTGTGCTCTGGTGGGGATCCTGCTGTCACATCCCACAGCAAGAAGAGCAGTCAGTCCCCACCGGGTGCAGTCCTGAGTCTGCTGCCCATTTCTTACCTCCTCCATCATCTCCCCCCATTGTCACTTCTAATGAATGAGTGACTGCTCCATTGGGGACAGGCCCTGACAGCGCTCTGTGTCTGCCTCAGTGCCCTGCGTGGGAGCAGGGGTGGTATGGCTTCTGCCTATGGTGGGGCAGGTAGAGCAGAGCAGACAATGTGCCAGGTTCCATCTGCCTTCCCTCCTCTCTCCTCCTGCCCCTGCCCAAGCCTCATCAAATCCAGAGTGAATTTATGGAGACGAGCCCTACTCCACAGTGTCAGAGTCCTGTAACATCTAGCCTGTCTCTTCACCGGCCCTGTCTCTATTGCTTGCTGGGCTGCATGTTGGGAGATTTTACCGATCTGCCCAGTCCACGTCACAACAGAGTTGCTGGGGGAGCAAGTCATTGCCCCGTAGAGTGAGTGACAACTCCTCTCTACCCCAAGTGCCCTTTGACACCTCCGTGCCATTAGGCCTTCCACATGTGTCCAGATCAGGAGAGTCTCTGCTAAAAAACGTGCATGACAATTCCGGCCCTGTTCTGGGTGCTGCAGGGCCAGGCACAGGGCTTCCTGTGTTTGTGCATTTACTCTGTGTGTGTGCACATGGTGTGTGCTCGCGTTTTTGTTTGCATCCAAGTGTGGCTCTGCAGGAACAAAGCTGGCTTGCAGATCCTTTAGACAGAAATTCGTTTATGCTTGCCATTTCGTTTTATGCTTGCCCCATGCACTGCAGGAATAGGTCTTGCCCAGTCTGGGACCCATCCTTGGGCAGTAGTTTCTCATCCCAGCTGCCTGCTTTGCCAAGCCCAGGCTCAGGAGCTTTGTGGGGTTCAGGATGGTTCAGAGTGGGATTTGCTGGTTTTGCAGGCAGAGCACCTGCTTTTGAGTGCCAGGTACCTTCCCTATTGGACCTGCTGCCTGGGTACGACTATGCCCTTACCTCCTCACCCTGAAATCCCCAGGCTGCACTTTTAATTGCTGCAGTAAATTGTAACTAATTGTTAGTACATTCAAACCCCTGCCACTCCTTCCCCCCAAGTCTTCCAGGGCCCATGTGGAGCACATGCCATGTACATTCAGTGCTGTATTGCCCGTTCCCAGTGCAGTCATTCCCTCTGGGCAGTGGTCAAGAGATGAGCAGCACTGGCTTCCAGCAGATGCTGGAAGCTGTGGGGTGCCTGGAAAAGCAGTAGCCACATGGTGGGGACCTGGTGTCAAACTGTTTGAGTAAGGCTAAAGGAACAGTAAATGGCAGAATCGCTCCCAGCAGAGCGTTCCCCAGCACGCTGAGAGTTAGCACAGCTGCTTTGGCAAGGGGTTCTGGGAGCCATGTGCCAATAATGTGATTGAAACTGAATTGAGAAGGAAGGAGGGAGAGAGAAGGAAAGGGAAAGAAAGCATGGATTGTCTGCTCCTGCCGCCCAGGCCCCGAGGCCTCTGGGCACCTCCCTTGACGAAACAGAAATCAAACAAAATTACAGAAATAGGGCAAGAGCATTTGCCTAATAGACTCCCCAAGCAGGAGCAGGAGGAGGGGCACAGCACTGCCAGATCTTCAACCTGCAATCTGAGAGCCAGCGCCCTGATCCCACATGAATCCAGAGCACAGTCCCAGGCCCCCAGGCCAGCTCCAGCTAAGGAGGGAGAAACTGCCAAGAAAATGGGCTAAGCATAAAAAACAAAGGTAGAAGAGACACAAAAAGGGGATGTCCTACATCTCAGTGTGACTCACCCCCTGCTCAGCCCTGGCACACTGTCTGCGGGGAAAGCATTAAACTGTAATAATAATAAATTAATCATCCTTCCCCCTCCCATTGCACTTTTCATCTGAGGATCTCTGAGCACCTGGCAAACATTAATTACCAAGAGCTCCTGATGCCCCTGGGAGGGTGGAAAGGGACACAGAGAAATCTCTTCACCTGCCACAGAAGGGCAGATGTGGCTGGAGCGGACAGGGTGGCTCTTGCCACGGCACGGAAGCACAGTTCAGAGCAGGGTGAGGGGCGCTGCCTTCCCTCGAGTGCTCCAGGAGAGCAGGGGGTCCGAGAGCCTCTTCATGCCAGGGCACGGTCAGAGGCAGCTTTTCCTCAGAGTGGATCCCTACCCTGGAGGGATAAGGGAAGGAGGGGAGATGCTATCCTCATGGGGGGTACAGGAGCAGAAAGCTTCTAAGCCCTTGAGAGAGGAAAGAACCAACTTTCCTTGGGTAAGAGGCAAAGGAGTATGGGGAAATATAACCTGATCCTGAGATCGCTGAGATAGGAAATCAGGCCTTGCCATTGCGTCAGCTGCAGGGCGTGGATTTCACCTGAAAAAACACCTTGGCAAGTTGTTCCTGCAAGGAGGAGTGGGAGGGACAGTGGGAAGTCTGTGGAGGGGATCCTCCAGGTGTGTTTAGGTTTTGTATGTGGGCTCATGTGTGTCATGGTGTATGGATATGTATATTTGAATGTCAGTGAGCAGAGAGTATAATTTTCTTTGTGGAGGGCATATGCATGTTGTGTGTGCATGCTGGGATGGGAGGGGTGGGGAACATTTGTATACTGATGTGTGAATGTGCTCAGCTCGGTGCACGTAGAAGAACAGGTATGTTTAGAGGGTCTGTGGGGCTGTGTATGTATGAGTAGTGACATATCTGCATTAGAAAGTGTGTTCCTCTGTGAGGAGCTGAAGATACAGCTGGGCCCACTCTCTCAGGGAACAGTGGTGGTGAGCAGAACTCCCACTCCTTAAATATTAAGTTCACGGGAGAAGCAAAAATGAAGACATCTGACATAAAGTGCAGTGAACTTACGGGACCTGTCAGCAAACTCAAACCTGGAAGGAAGTTGAGTCCAAACTGAGCTATTATAAAGGCTGCACAAACAATTCTGGTTCTGTCCAGTACTTCAGAGGGTGGGATATTCCTTTGCAGGTGCTGTAGTGCCTGACTCAGGTACAGGGACCAGTGCAGGCTCTGCTGACGATAATGGGTGATGTCGGCTGAGCTGGTGCCTGCACTGGGGCCGAGTGAAGGATTTTAAAGGCAGCACAGGGTGATGGTGCTGATTGGAGCTGATGGTGTGGTTAGAAACCAGTGAGTGGGGAAGACAGGGCAATGCTGATAAAGCAGGAGCTTGACTGCACCAGGAGGGAAGGTGAGTCCTGTACAGGGCTCTGTTCGGGAGTGCTGCTTGGCAGGGCAGCAGTGCCAGGCAGGGCACACTTGCCTCCTGCCTGGCACTGCTGTCAGCACATGCTTCTGGCCTTGGAAGGTCCCTGGGTGGCTCAATTTCAGTAGACTTTGTTTAGATTTTTTTCTGAGAGAAGCCAGAATATTTGTGGTTTCCACAAATGACTCCCCTCTCCTCTTCCCTCTCCCTGCCCTCTGGCCTGCTTTGCTGCCTGTGCGTTTTTGCCCATGCAAATGCAACACTGCTGAGGTGATGAGCTACAGTTTGTGTTGCGTCCCTGGGCTCAGGACACTATCTGGGAGCAGCACATCCTGGTGCACGGAGCCAAAGACACCTGGGCTCCTTCCAGCCCTATGAGTAACCTGTTCGGCCGCTTCTGGCAAGTCACTTCCCTCACTTGTGCCTCAGTTTCCCCAACTCTAGTGGGGTAATGATGCTGGCCTCCTTTGGGAAACACATTAAGTTCTGCTTATAAAAAGGATTTAAGAGCTGGTAAAGCCATGGGCAGCTCTGCGAGAGCCCCGGAGAGAAGCCCAGCTCTGCCAAAATCCTGGAGCCAAATATGGTGTGTTCACAAAAACAGCCTACAACCTGCTCAAAATACCTATTTAATCAGGTAAATAATCTGCTCGTTTGTTTTAAAGAAAGAGGCTTATATCTGTGTTTACTCAACACGCCTCTCAGAACCTCCCTCGCATTCTTTGCTACTTAGAAAAATAAAGCCAAAAAAAATGAGGAAATTCACTGCAAAAGGGCCCCCTTCCCCCCGCCTCCCGTGGCCCCGGCGTTAAGGGATAGAGCGCCGTGATCTTCCTGAGGGCCATTGGGCAAGACGCGTCCAGGGTTGTGACACCCGCAGGTGGTGGCCACCAGTGCCCCGAGGGCTCCAGTCCTCCTCGGTGCGCTCCGCTCCGCACCGCACGGCCGAGCCCGGACCCGCGTGGGACGGCGGTGCCGGGGCAACCGGCCGTGCCCCTGCCCCAGGGTACCCG